>JABTXL010000541.1:7140541-7202302 GCA_025134845.1 Neodon shergylaensis
CACACACACACACACACACACACACACACACACACACACACACACACTGTGGATCAGAGCCACAAGAGCCTGAGACTAATATTTAACACTGGAGGAAAGAAAGGCACCGATGTCAAAATCGGAAAGCCATATCCGTTATTGTCTGTGAAATGTGACAGGGCAGGAGAGGTTAATCATGTCTCATAACCAACGTTGCCCTCGTGATTTCACTCTGAGGAAATGCTTGCTTTCCTGAGTTCAAAGTCATTGGCTCAAAACATTTCCAATCTTCCAAGCTGAGAACTCCATCAAGGTGGATGAGCACCGCCTTGCGTGTGTGCTGTGGCATCAGGTTAAGTTGGGCTCATACACTTTGCATGGCAGAGGCTTCTGGAAGGAGAAAGAAAGATGAACGATTCCTCGCTTTGATTAAGCTAGATGGGTCATTAGGTCTCCATTATGTTTTCCACAGTCGGCTGTGGTGGAATGAAGAACCATTGTGTTTATGACCTGAGAACTCTTCCCGCTAAATGGAAATGATATGAGTTCAATGACACAATTACCCTCCTTGGTTCTGGGAGCAAATATGGAATCTGTCCCTAATGTGTTTTAATTGCTCATGCAACTTTATGGAATTGTTAAGAGCCAGTAGCAGCTGTATGCATTTCTCCCTGCTCAGATGACTACTGGAGGGGCACTTTGAACAGACTATTCTGAATTCTTTGCCCTTGGGAAAACGGGAAATTTTCTGTCTTGAAAAGGGCTGACAGCATCCTTGGATGCTGTGGAAACTGCTGGCCATGGCCATGTGTCTTGTACTTTTCATACACTGAGCTTTGCTCTAGGTGAGAACAGGAAATCAATGATTCTGCTTGCTGCTGTTTGTTTTTAAGACGTGTGTGTGTGTGTGTGTGTGTATGTGTTGTGCATAAGTGCAGGTGCCTTTGAAGACCAGAAGACAGTGTTGTATCCCCTGGAGCTGGAGTTACAGATGGTTATGAGCTGCCATGTGGGTGCTGGGAACTGAACCGATGTCTTTTGCAAGAGCAATAAGCACACTCTCTTAACAGCAGGACCATTTCTCCAGCCCCAACTAGACACCGTTATCAGTGGTTTAGAGTACATTCCCCACTCAGTCCTCACAAACCCCTAGGAAGTTGTGTTGGGAGTTACTTATCTTGTTTCTGAGCTCAAATTTCTGACAAGAAGAGCTCACACAGGAAGGATTTGTAGACGGAGTCCATCATGATGAGGAAGGCGTGGTGGCAGGAGCTGGCTGCTCTCAGCTGTGGCAGCAGAAGGGGTGAGGCTGCTTGCTCATATTGCAGCAGGTCAGGAAGCAGAGGAAGGCAAAGGTGAGCACTCAATTGGCTTTCTCTCTCCTCACCCCACTTTTATTCATTTAGTGAGTCCAGCACACAAGATGGTGCCACCTACTTTCAAGGCAGATTCTACGTCCTCAGTTAATTCTGTATGGAAAAACCCTGAAAAACACATTCAAAGGTATAGCTTACCAATGTCTTGTGTGTGTGTGTGTGCGTGCTCGCACGCACTTATGTGGAAGGCAGAGGTTGATACCTAATATTTTCCTCCTCTATTCCCAACATGGTTTTCTGAGTGTGGGTCTGTCACTGAACCCAGAGATCATGGATTTGGCTAGGCTGGCTGGCTAGTCCCAGGGATTCTACTTGTTTCCTCCTCCCCAGTGCTGGGATTACATGTTAGTACTGCCATGCAGGATTTTACATGGATGCTAGCACTTCAACTCAGGTACTCATGCTTGCATGCAAAGAACTTAACCAAATAAGTCACCTATCTGTCTAGTACCCCTAGGTTTTTCTTAAGCCAATGAAGTTGACAATTGAAATTGACCATCACAGGCAGGCAATACTATTAGCCCTATTACCCAGACAGGAGAGGCAGACGCAGACACCTAAGCCAGGCTATTAGTCAGTGAGTGGGAAAGACAGAGACCTGGGCAGGCCTTTTTTTAGATTATGATCTGGAGCACTGTGGCTGCCCCTTCCCACAAGAGATGAGAGCAAGGCCCGAGGAAAGCTACGGCAAGAGTTTGAGCTGGCAAGTCATGGGACACAAGCTAGGGAGACGCTGTAGCATCCCAGGCACAGAGTTTGGGACCCTTCATTCCACAAGCACTGTGGAGTTCCACACTCATCCATGGAAAAGAAAGACCGGTTCCTAAGGAGTCCTGCATGATGCGTGCTACAGGGTTAGGAAAGAAAATGATTTCCTTAGGGCAAGAAAGGCTGCTGGGAAGTCAGAAGTTGAGGGGGTCCTATGGGATGCACCTGGCCAGGCATCCAGAGGAAGGGAGGCCACAATTTCTGCGTGAGAGAACCGGCAGCTTGGACACCGTAGATCTTGGTTTCTTTTTATGAAAATCACGTGTAAAATGAGAAAGTTAAATTTAGTGACCTTCAAGGTCACTTCCATCTTTGAAAAATCTCAGATTCTCTCAACTTATGCTCTATGGGCTCTGATTAATGGACCTGACAGTGCACTGAAGACCTCAATGAGAAATCTATTTGATTGTGTCTTAACTATCTTCACCTCAGGAAGTCGTCTGCCAACTCTTATTTGTTGAAAGAAAGGAGAGTTCTATCAAAGCTTCTCTGTTCATTGGCCCCTGCCCTGCAGCCCTAACCCACTGGCTTTTATCCATCCTCAAAACACCCTCTGAGTTACAGAATCCTTCTGCTTGGGCAAACGACTTAATGTCTTCATTTGCCATTAAATAGGCTGCATTCCAGACCCTTTGCATAAGTAATTAATGGACATTCAAATATACTGAATGCTCTCAATTAGTTCATAGTAAATCTTTTTTTTTTTGACCTCATGTATGTGTTAAAAGCAGTGAATTACGCAGTAAATATTTGACATTACCTCCTCGTTGCTTGGATTCTATACTCTAGTGTCCCCTATTATTGCTGAAAGCCCAGAAGTCGGCCATTACTCAGACTTTCCCTTTGAGAGCAGTGTGACCCTGAGCAAGATGCGTCTCCTTTCTAGATATCACTTTCCACGTATGCAAATGGAAGACATTTATAACATAACCTCCAAGGATTTCTTAGGAAGAACAAATAATTTGGAAAATTATTTGGTATTTCAAAAGGGCTTAGGAAAATACCCCAGGCATAGTTGGATTTTAATTTAGCAAAGCTAATAATAATCTAATTAATAGGTAGGCTAAAGATCTTAGTAGGTATCTTTCAAAAGAAGACATGTGAACGGCCAAGGAACATGTACAACATAGGCAACACTACAGTCGGCCAGCACTCTGCTACCGTGATGAAACACCTGAGACACATGAGTTAAAACGAGGGACGGTTTGCTTCTGCTTCTTCTTCTAGAAGCCTCTGCCCATGATTCCTTGCTCCAATTGCCTTGGGCACAAGAATAAAGGGAAGATGTGACAGAGGAGGGTGCTCACCTCATGGTGGTTGGGAAGCAAAGAATGAGAGAGGAAATGGCTGGAGTCCCAATGTCTCCTTGAAGGGCACAACTCAAGACTTTTCTTTCAGCAAGCCCAGTTTTTTAAAAAATATTTATTTATTTATTTATTTATTATGTATACAATATTCTGTCTGTATGTATGCCTGCAGGCCAGAAGGGGGCACCAGACCCCATTACAGATGGTTGTGAGCCACCATGTGGTTGCTGGGAATTGAACTCAGGACCTTTGGAAGAGCAGGCATTGCTCTTAACCTCTGAGCCATCTCTCCAGCTCCAGCAAGCCCAGTTTTTGAGGGTTGCATCCTTTCCACAGAGTGCCATACCAGGACTAAGCTTTTTAGCAGGTGCCTTTGAGACAACCAGCTCTACACTGTGGTTTTAATGCCTAGGGGAAATGAAGATACAAATAGTTTTGGTACATCAGCTCAGTCAGGTTAGGAAGGTCATGACCAAGAGGACAAAAGGGAAGGTGTGTTGAGAGGGTGTGCAGAAAGGGGGGCGCTCACACAGCATAGGTGGGGATATAAGCCAGTTCTAGCCATTGTAGTAAACAGTACTGGGGTTTCCATGAAAAGTAAGATGGGGGGTTGGTAAGATGATTTAGTGGCTGCCAAGATGGCTCCGTGGTTAAGAGGGTTTAATGTGATGCTGTGCATGGCAGTTAATACATACTCGCAGCTGAGCACTCTGCCACAAATGAGATGTCTACTTCACCCCTCCTCCCGAGGTTCAGAACCATTGCAGGAGAGGGGTGGAAAGCTTGTAAGTGTCAGAGGTGGGGGAAACTAGAGAGAAACAGTGTCTTTTGGATTTACAGGACTGATCATGAACTATAATAGCTGTGGTTGCCTGGAAAATATCTGACATGATCAATCCAGTCAACGCTCCACCACGGAGGGAGTAAGGATAGTTGAGGTTTCTTGGGGAGGGAAGGTCAGTTTTTTTTAAAGGGTGGTTGACTATGCTTCAGTGGATGGCCCCTCACCCAGGGAAATATGGGCAGTACAAATTAGATTCAGTGGGTTATTGAAAGAAGATGCTTGAAGTTGGGAGGATTTGTGGGGTGGGAGTGGAACTTGGAGGAGTTACGGACAGTGACTATGATTTAAATGCACTGTATGAAATTCTCAAAGGATTAAAATTATTATATTTAAAAGAGAGTGCTTGCTGTGTAATCATGTGCTCACATGAGTGCACAGATATTCACACAAGAGACAAAATTGATAGAATAATTCTAACCCCCATTACTGAGCAACCCCACTTCTGGGTGTAGAGTTAAAGGAGATGACATTAACATGTTGAAAAGACACCCACTTTCCCGAGATTATTGAGAGATTAGTGGATACCTAAATATTCACTAATGGATTAAAGTTGGAGACCAGCCTGAGTTACTAAGACCCTACTTCAAAAACCCAAACAAACAAGCATAAATGTTTGAGGTGGTATACATGCTAAATACCTTGCTTGACTATTACTCAAATGAATAGCTAAGGCTACTGAGAAAGGCTCTGTCTTTAAAAAATAAAAGTCTACAATATGGACTGGAGAGATAGCTCAGTGATTAAGAACATTTGTTACTTTTGCAGAGGACCTGGGTTCAGTTTCCAGCATTGAAATGGTAACTCATAACCATTTGTAACTCCACCTCCAGGGGATTTGACACCCTCTTCTGATCTCTATGGGCACCAGACACACACATGGTACACACACATACATGTAGGTGAAACACTCATAAAATAAAATGAAAACAATAAAAAACCCATCTCTTCAAAATAATCAATATATATAATTCATATATAATATTATATATTATATAATATAACATATACTATAGACATGTATATATACTATATATAATATATAGTATATATGTATTTTATACTTCTGGCATGCGTTACCATGCCTGACAAAAAATTTTAATACTATATTAATTGTGCATATTAATGGGGCTCAGTGTGATACTTCAAACACATATATACTGTATATGGGTTAAATACAACCTCCTCTTTTCTGGATATGTATGCATACTTTCATTCAGCGTCTAGTTTTTTGATATCAACCGTATATTATAATGTGATGTTGAGCAGAAACTTTGGGTCATGTGGAATCAGTTGACCTTCAAAGACGCTGGAAACAAAGTAGCTTCTTGCAACATCAGTTGTGTCTCCGTGCTGAAGACCTAGTAAAGGCTCTAGACATAAAGACTTAAAATCTTAGTCAATGGTTCTATTGTTGTGAAGAGATATCATGGTCACGGCAACTTTTATAAAGGAAAACATTTCACTGGATCTGGCTTATAGTTCAGAAGTTTAGCCCATTGTCACCATGGTGGGAAGCATAGTGTCACACAGTTAGACATGGTGCTGGAGAAGAAGCTAAGAGTTTTAAATCTGGATATACAGGCAGAAGGAAGTGAGATTGACACTGGGCCTGGCTTGAGCATTTAAAACCTCAAAGCCCACCTCCAGTGACATACTTCTTCCAACAAAGCCATGCCTACTCCAACAAAGTCACACTTCCTAATAATACAACTCCCTATGGGCTTATGGGGGTGTAAGTGGAGGCTGCTCATTTGTTTCCCGGCCACCCAGACCCCAACGATCACACAGAAACTATATTAATTACAACACTGTTTGGCCCATTAGCTCAGGCTCCTTGTTAACTAACTCTTACATCTTAAATTAACCCATTTCTACTAATCTATGTATCATCACAAAGCTGTGACCTACTGGTAAGGTTCTGGTGGCATCTCTCTCCTTTGGCAGCTACATGGCATCTCTCTGACTCCACCTACTCTCTCTATATATCTCTGTTTGAATTTCCCACCTGGCTTTACTCTGCTAAGCTATTGGCAGAAATTGTTTTATTTATCAACAAATAAAGTAACACATATACAGAAGGACATCCCACATCATGGGGGCTATTTTCATTCAAACCACCACACTTACATAGACAACTGTTTTCAGTAATGCTTTCCACATTATCCTACCCGTCAGAGCCAGGAAAACAATGCCGTCCCTCATCTACAGCAAGAAGCAACGCAAGTTCCACATTTGCTACTTTCCCTGGCTTCCTCCCAAGAGCCTCTTCCCTCAGCTGATTTGAAAGGGTACCCTTCCCTGCAATAAATCTTAAACTCTGAATTTATCAGGATTTGATAAGATCTGTGAGCTCTTTGGGAGGATTAGCAAAGGCGAGGGTAATTCTGGGAATTCCCTAAAACTTGTTGATGTCAGACATGCAGGCAGTCTCATAGCTTTTGTTTCCTCTAGCTTTGCAGTTTGCTGTTCTTCATGGCATAGTTAAAATCTTAAGTGTGAAACTTCTAATAAATATCTTAAGGTACCATGAATGAAATTATATCCATTATTAAACTTAACAAGTCCTTTTTTTTTGGTCCTCATTATTGGAACAAAAATACCTGGTCCCCCCCCCAAAAAAAAACCAACTTCAGGTAGAACAAATTTATCTTGACTGAAGTCATGAGATGGTGCTCTGTAGACTCAGGGTAGATTTTCGCTATCCAGTGAGCCCTCTCTGGAGATGTCATCACAGGCATACACAAAGTTATATCTTGATTAGGGTTTAAGCTTGCTTAATACTATCAAATGACAATCAAAATAAAAGTGAAGCATCATAGCAAACATGTATGATCGAGGCTAGCTTTTGTCTCTTTCTCCTAAGGCTTTTCTGTAATATGCAATCTCAGGGTGGCAACAGAGAGGAGAAAGAGAAGGCGAAGCCTTATTGAGCTCTGGAGAACTCCCAAGGACCTGGTAGCTGGGCTACCAAGGACAGAAGGAACGATGCTCAGCAGAAGTTGCTTTTGGTTTCCTGTCTTTATTATAGGTCAAATCTTGCCTCTTAGGACTTTGACTCCTGAATCTGTTCTGTTCCAGCTTTTAGAGGCAGCCATTGAAAAAGCCAGTTCTTATCCCCAGGCTCAGTGTCTCTTTGGAGTGTACAGGGATGGGAGGTGCAGGGGCCTATGTGAGTTATTGAAGCAATCCTGGATCCCAGAACAGTAGGGATAGTGGGAAGTCTAGCACTTGCCTGGAGACACTGATATAGCAGGCAGCCTAGGACACCGGGGTTGGTGGCAGTATCTGGGATTCTCCTTGAGTAGAGCATCCAAGGCCCTAGGGATGGGAAGTCATGTAAACTCGATCCACTGTAATATTTCTTCTTTTAACTGTATGAATTAATGTTATTAACATATATATATATAAAATGATGACATATTTATTATTTAATGGCTATATAGCTTATCATTAGTATTGAATTATGTATTCAAGCCATATTCTCAGACATTTAAATTGTTTCTAATTTTTGGTACTTAATCAGTGCTCTGATGAACATCATTATGCATGCATTTTGGGGACCATATTTCCTTGGGGTATGTTTCTAGAAGTAGAAGAGCTAGATCATAGAGAAAAATTGTCTTTAAAATTAAATGAGGTGTGTGTGTGTCCTGGATTCTGAATTCTTCTATTGGAATCTCTGCTCTGGAGATGAATACAAGCAACAGAGTTTCACTGAAAAACTGATGAGATGTCTCTACTGGATGGGGACATGATACCTCAAAGTGAAGTCAGGTGCAGATGGGCCAATGGGTGTTGATGGACCTGTTGATGTTGGAGAATATGTATTTGCATGGTCTTTCTACTGGAGAAGAGATCAGCTGAATTCAAATTTGTAAGAAAACCTACAGGGCTAGTTCATTCCTGGCATGCATGGAGATGCATAGTGATCCCTGCTTGTCATTCCAATGTTGGGAGAACCAGATATTTAAGATCATTCTCAGCTATATAGCAAGTTTGAGACCAGCCTAGGTTATATGAGAACAAAGACAAAGAAACCCACACAAATACAAAACTCCAGAGCTGGGCAAATAAAAATTAGCTTGAGATGAATTTGCTGCCTTTCTTTCTTAAAATTTTATTTTTATTGTGTATGTATGAGTGTTGCCTATATGTATATATGTGTACCACTTGTGCGTCTGGTCTCTATAGAGGCCAGAAGAAGGCGCCAGGTCCCTTGTAGTTGTAGATACCTGTAAGTTACCATGGGTACTGGGCACTGAACCTACGTCTTCCGCAATGGCAGTAAGCACTCTTAACTGTGGACCCATCTCTCCAGTCCCAAGTCCAAGTTTGCAGCATAAACTTGGCAAGCTCTCCAACTTCTTAATGCATTAGTCTAAGGATGGCAGATGAACCTTGTTCATCAGAGCATCTTCTAGAACTACTCCTTCCCATGATAGCATGCTGGGAAAGATGTCATACCCACAGTGCATTTATTAAGCAGAAGTTAATAGCTAGTGTACCACACTGCATTGTTATACGGCCAACCAAAACAATTTTGAAGATGGCTATTTTAATGAGCACATGCAGCCTTATGTCGGGTAAGCACATATGAAAAGCAGACAGGAGACTCAGTTATTACCTTTTAGCCACGTGGGAACCACTCACTGGAGTGATGAAGCTGTTTCTCAAAGCTGGCTTGGCTGTTTTCCTGCCTTTGACAGTGAGTGGGGTCTTGAGAGTGGCTCTACCCCCACTGTCTCCTCAGTAGGACACTGCCAAACTTGTCATTGTTGATGGCTGTGGCAGGGGGGCAGGGTTGGTGGCATGCAAGCTGCCAGGTTGATGGCTAGAGCTTACTTACTGATCCACTCCAAGCATTTTACTATTGGGCAGAAACTTCCCATAGCATTCAGGTTGGAAAAGCAGCATTCATCTATGGGCAGTGGAAAACTCTGCTTGAATTTTACTGCTGCTACAAAAATAAAGCCATGTGAATGGTTAGACTCCCAAGCTGGTGTTAACCATCCCACTCTCCACTGAACTAAATGAGAGTCAGGGGAGGCTCCGAGGAGGAGATGAGCTGAGTCAGGGGAGGATATTGGATGTTGCCAGGTCATCAAGAGAAGGAAGGCAACAGAGGGAATATATTTATCCATACATATATGCAGGCAATAACAATTGGTGAAGAAAAGAGGCCATGAATTTAAAGGAGAGTGAGGAGGGATGCATGGGAGGGTCTAGAAAGGAGGAAAGATACAGGGGAAAGTGTAATTATAATCTCAAAAATACCAAACCAAACTAAACCACCAAGCAAGCAAGCAAGCAAACAAACAAAAACAGTGGGAGTCTCTCTTGGAATTAGTTTCTTTTGCTCTTTGGATAAAATTTTTGCATAGTGGACTTTAGAGGCATGGGTAGGAGCCGTAGATGGCTGGCATGACCTGAGATCTCTGGTCCATTGTGGCTTTTTAGGCATTGCTGAGCTGCTGCTTATGGGCAGAGCTTCTCCACCCATCTGGGTGCCTGCCAGAGGTTTCAAATCTGCTTGGGATGGGTAAATGGAGATTCAGGACCTGGCCTGGCCCTCTGTCAGCTCTCCTCCATGCCCTTTGTCCCTGAACTGTGCTCTAAGTTCTCAGGCCTTGACTGGCCTGTTCCCACCTTGCCCCACAGCTTAAGGTAGTAAGATCCTGGCTTGACTGACTTCTGCTTCTCACTTGGCCCAGGAAGAAGACTTTTTTACCTGTGATTACTTATTCTTAGGTGCCGTCAAAGCCTGAGGGACCCCTTCTTAGGTCCTTCTAGCTCACACGCACACTGGTTTCTCTTCTTCCCTCCTTGTCTGGGCCACGTCACTCTTGCCTGTGTCACTTAGTCCTGCTTTCTGTTATTCTCTGATGTCTTACCAGGTGCCTTAGCTCCATGGCGTACTGAAAACTCACGATAAGGCTGTCACTTGCTCTCAGACAGCCGTCCAGGACCTTCTGATCCAGTAGTCACACCCTGACCCAGGGGCAGCCGTTGATGATTTTCTTAAAGAAAGTGTAACCTGTCATGGTCACCCTGTGTGAATGGAAATGCCCGAACAGAAGCTTCATTTGGCTGCAAATGAAGATTCCTGAGGGGAACCTGAAGAGAATGGTTGTCTGATTAGAATTTTCAGTACTGAGGAGAGATTAGAAGGTTACAGGTCCAGAGGCTAATTATCTCCTGTTGGGCTAAGTTCTGGGTCTCTGGAACAATCATTCCTTGCCCACTTTTGTGTCAGAACTAGCGGCTTGTGACAATAGTTAAAAGCCTTTTTTTTTGAATCTATTAATTTAGCAGACCACTAGTGTGCTGACTGGTTTTATGTCAACTCGACACGAGTTAAAGTCATCTCGAGAGGAGGGAACCTCAATTAAGAAAATGCCTCCATAAGTTCAGGCTGCAAAGTAAGCCTGTAGAACACTGTCTTAATTAGTTATTGGTGGGGGAAGGCCCATCCCCTTGTGGGTGCTGCCATCCTTGAGATGATGGTCCTGGGTTCTATAAGAAAGCAGGCTGAGCAAGCAATGAGGAACATGCCAGTAAGCAGCATTCTCTGTGGCCTCTCAATCAGCTCCTGCCTCTAAGTACCTGCTCTGTCTGAGTTCCTGTTCTGACTTCATCTAATGATAAACAACAACGTTGAGTGTAAGCCCCTTGTTGATTTTTTTAGTTGACTGCTGCATCTTGATGGCAAACCCCACTGTTTTATTTTTTAAGTCCTTTGCTTTCTTGCACTGTAACGTTCTCCAGGCTCTTCTTGTGTATCCCTGCCCCTCCTAGAAGCAGCTACTTCTGAAGGATCCTGGATATGGAGACTCTCTGTGCTTGCCATTGTTGGGGTGTCAATCTTTTGAGGTCCTTTCAGATGTGTATGAACCCAGGTATGCACATATATCTAGAAATTTTCATATAAACAGGTGTATCAATCCTCAGTTGCTCCTGGCTTAGGGCAATAGGGATCACATTGTCAATATTAGCCATATGATATTTTAGGTTTGGTACATAGTTATTTTATCAAATTGAGGCCATTCCCTTCTATATTTAATTTGCTGAGTCTTTTTTTTAAACAAAACAAAACAAAACGATGTTAGATTTTTGCCAAGTGTTTTTCTGATCTAAGTCAATATGATCATATATTTTTTCTTTAGTACCCCAATTTGATGGATTGATTGCATTGGTTGATTTCCAAATGTTGAACCATCCTTGCATACCTTAAATAAATCTTGTTTGGTTGTGAAATAAAGTTCTCTTCTACATTGTTGGATTTTGTTTGCTCATTGGGTTGAGAGTTTGAGCTTATGTCCATGTAGAAGTCTATAGTTTCTCTTAACATAATTATATTATCTGATTATTAATATAATGCTGACCCCATAGTATGTTTTAGGAAGTGACCTCACTGCCTCTGTCTGGAGCATATTGTGGAAAACTATCTTTATTTTCCTCTTTTGCTCTTTGTGAAACTCTCTGTGGTTGGTGTTTTTCTATTTTTAACCATTTTTGCTCATGTGTTTTGATCCTCTGTTGTCGGGCAATATTTAGGTTATCGTCCATTGGCATTAGCTATAATACTAGGGCATCATTGGTTACAGATGAGGAGGGTGATCTGCCTGGCACTTGTAAGCCTGTCCCAGCCTGATATATAAAGGCCTGCGGGGTAGGTAGGAAGGGAAAGCATCCACTTTACTTTGTAGTTGCTGTTGTTTTGGGCAGAGGTAGCTGATTGTGTTTGGGCTCCACATTTTTTAAGGAACAGGAGCCAGAACCTTTGTTCCTGGGCCTCATGCCTTTCTGTGAGGAGTGGGGTCATTGGGGAGGGGTTGCTTTAGAACCCGAGCTGCCAGTTGATGCAGACTCTGCAGATTCCATTACGCTTGGCATTTCCCCCTCTTTATGTATTTTCTGGTTTGAGATTCAGTGCCCTTGAAGGCTGGTGGAGGTAAAAAAATGAAGACATCAGCTCCATGTTGAGGTCATAAGCTCCAGTGCACAGTGGCAGCTGCGGGTAATGGGCTAGGTCCCTGGTTCTCCTCAGAGCCTCTGCGGAGCAGACTCCACAAACGCACGTGGCTTTCAGTCCTCCGATCGGGAACTGGGTCAGTTTACAACTAGGTCCTCCCAGAGAGTCAGGAACGTTTCCAGAACTGGGATGATGTGAAGTCAGGGAACACATATGGGTGCCTATGATTCTGAGGCCACCCAAATTAGTATCACAGAGCCTTCCAGGGCTCCATGAATGTTGGAGCAAGACCTGCCATGAAGACAGCCCATTATACCTTTCTACTTCCTCTTCTAAAATCTCCCTCCAAACTTCCTGAAGGTCTAGAGTATCTCATGTTATAATGCTCAGGATTTGGGTCAGCCTGGATCAGGACCTGGCCCCTCGTCCTGTAGAGACTTCTGACTGGAGAGCTTCTGTTCTTCAAATTGTAATTCAGATAAGAGACAGAACATAGCTTTGTCACCAGGCAAGTGACACCTTCAGTGCTCACAGTGGCTGTGATGTTGGTTATCTGTCCCCTCTTACAGCTGGTGTTTCCACCTAGATATTCAGAATATTGTTGATGGCTTTGGCAGGCTCAACACTCTTACAGGTAAGAAACATGGAAAATGAGGCCAAATGTCATATATGTATTGACCAGAGGTGCTCAGATCACATCACTGGTCTACCATGGGATAGCAGCATTGGGCCCAGCCCTTTCCCATGGAAACACAGCTGTTTTGTCTAGTATGTGCCATAAGAATTTTGTTCCTATTGTTACCAAAGGGACATTCTGACAGCTCCAATTTAAAGTCTGTTCACAGCGGTGTTGTAAACGGTGGCAACCCTTGCGCCCTAACAGCATGGGCTCCAAGGAAGCAATTACACCTCCTAAGGTATAGTTTATTAACCTTAAAAATAGGATATGTGAACTGTAGATGTGGAACATTTGTTCAGCACTTCCGTGAGTTCTCAGGTACACTCCAGAAGCACAGCTAGGCAGCTGCTTCAACCTGCAGTCACCCTCCGACCTGGTGGATGCCAGAAACGCTCTCTGGAGAGAATTCCGGGTATGGTGCAGACCAGGAAAATTGGTTTCCTTGGATAAAGGGGTCTCACAGAACTCCAAAATGGTTAGTTATCACCACCCCCTCCTGGTCGTGGGTTCTGCAACGAACAGCTTGGGCTCATTGCCACAAGGTCTGCAAGCACTTTTGTATCTGTGGCACGCATGTTACGGCACATAAAGACACAGGGCGTGAAGATACGGCACATGAAGACAGCGCATGAAGACACAATGCATGAAGACACTGCGCATGAAGACACAGTGCATGAAGACACAGTGCATGAAGACACTGCGCATGAAGACACAGCGCATGAAGACACAGTGCATGAAGACACAGCGCATGAAGACACAGTGCATGAAGACACTGCGCATGAAGACACAGCGCATGAAGACATAGTGCATGAAGATATGATGCGTGAAGACACGGTACATATAGATAAAGGCTTCATGTAGCCCCTCTTTCCAGGGCTCATGATCTCTAGAATCCCAGCCACACCTCTTTTTCATGGGACTGAAAGTCATTTCACTTCGGAGACAGAGTGGGACCTTGTGTTTTTACAAAGTTGACTCTTCTGCCTTGCTTTTCCCTTCTGGTGGGTGGAAGGGAACAGATTCACATTCGGTTCTTTCCTGGTTGCCTCCTTCCAATTAACTGCTTTGCATGTCTGAGCTCAGGCTTGAAGGGATGACAGTGAAACTAATGTGTGACTGTTGGATTTTAAAAGTGGCCCCACATCCCAATTATTGGGATGATTCAGAGTTACCCGAACAGTACTCATTAGCATCACTCTCTGGTTGTTCAGTCCTCTAGGTCTGGAGAATTTGCTTCATTGGCTATGTGTAGGGCTCAGGCCAGGACTGCCATATCCAGTATGGCCGCCAGCAGTCACATATAGCTACTGGATTATATTCCCTAGCTCAGAGATGAACTAGAAAAAATAAGATGTAAAAATATGTCTTTAAGTCGGGAGGTGGTGGCGCACGCCTTTAATCCCAGCACTCGGGAGACAGAGGCAGGCGGATCTCTGTGAGTTCGAGACCAGCCTGGTCTACAAGTGCTAGTTCCAGGACAGGCTCCAAAACCACAGAGAAACCCTGTCTCGAAAAACCAAAAAAAAATGTCTTTAATATTTCCCCTGTTGATTACTTGTGATACAGATAATGCTTTGGGTATATTGAACAAAATGAACTATATTATAATTAACCTTATCTGTTTCTACTTTTCTCTGTGTGGCTGCCAGATAATCCATAATTATGTATGTGACTGCCATTACCTCTGTTGGACAGGCTTGGTCTAAAACCATTGGTTCTTAACCTGTGGGTCATGACCCCTTTGGGAGTCTAAAGACCCTTTCACAGGGATCATATGTCAGATATCCTGCATATCAGATAATTAATAATTACATTATGATTTATAACAGCAGCAAAATTACAGTTATAAAATAGTAACAAAAATAATTTTATAGTTGTGGTCACCACAACATGAGGAACTGTATTAAAGGGTTGTAGCATTAGGGGGGTTGGGAACCACTGGTCGAGACAGTTCAGGCTACTGTCAGTAAGCTGATCTTGTTCATAATTGTTTGCCCACCACTGAGGAAAGCCTCCATGATCTATCAGTTGGCTGGGAACTGTTTTTAATACCCGGGCTATAATGCTGTTGGAAGAATTATAGCCTCTTACCAAAGACCTCTGGGGATTTCCGGATGCACAAGGAATATAGCTGGCTATTAACGTGAGTTTCATCTTCCTGAAAACTGGGAGGACTCCTAACAGCAAATGGCTCAATCATGAGTTCGGATGAGCCGCCCATCTGTTTATTGACGGCAACAGGTGGTGGCTTTGCTTTATGGAAATAAAAAAAATCAAATCAGCTACATTGCTCGGAATCATAGCTTTGAAACATATATTTAGTATCTGGGTAAAATTGGACAAATTTTAAGCAGGCAGTAGCCTAAGTTAGAGCAGATAATAAAATTCAGATCATAAAGCTATTAATGGGGAAATAAGAAAGTCTTAAGGAAATCATGGCTGTAATTTATAAAATTGACAAATTCTGTGTGTAATGTGCATGGCAGCCACAAAGGCCTTTAGTGGCTTAATCATGGGACACTGGCTCCCTCACAACATCTGCCCCAGATGTTGCTAGACCATTTCTATGAGAGCCCTAAGGGTTTCCAGATTTTGCAACTAACAATACAGGGCACTCAATTAAGTGAGACTATCAGACAAATAAGGAATAATTTTTAGCCAAGTCTGCCCTGTGTGATATCTGTGTCTTAGGTTAAAGCATCCCAGCTGCTAATATGAAACCATTTTCTCACACAGCAAAGGAGTGAACTCAGACTCTTGCCTCTGGAGAGTCCCCCAGATGATCTGGGCCCTGGGTGACTGTGAATGTCAGAGCCAGGAGCAAGAGAGGTTAGACTCAAGCAGCTTGGAGCCAAAGGAGTCAGGCCACACACTTTCTCTCGATGCCACCACAGGAAGACAGAGAACTTGACTTTAAGGCCCGTGAGACCTGTTCTTGACCTCTATAACACAGAACCATGGCACTATATCTGTGTTTGGAGCTACTCAGGTCTCAGGAACTTGTCATAGGAGCAACAGCAAGCTCCTACCTCCACTTTCTGCAGGGTCCTCCAAAGTCTCGGGGAAACACACATACAGACAATAGCTTCATTTGCTTTCAGCTGACTTTACAAGTCGCTAATTTGGGCTGAGGAAATGGCTCAGGAGGCAAAGTGCTTGTCATGCCAGTGTGGTGACTCGAGTGCGGATCCTCAGAATCCGTGTAAAGCTGGACGCAGTAGCAGTAGCCGAGTCCCCGTAAAAGTAGCAAGTGTCTAGAATGCCAATACTCCTACAGCAAGAAGGGAGATGGAGACAAGGATCTCTGGAAGGCTTATGAACCAGCTAGCCTGGCATATGTAGCAGTAAACATCAGGAAATTAGGCCTCAAACAAATTCTAGGGAGCTGTTAGGGGGAAGGGGAAGAGACAGACCTAAGGACCATGGGACTTTCTAAGCAAGGCAGATGCTGCCCTGGGCTCTTGTAGGTTTTTCCCATGGGGTTTGGGAGCACAGCATCTGAGCAGCTGTGGTCCACGTCGAGGGAGGGGAGGCAGCAGTCATGGAGAGGTGCTGGGAGATCTTTGCCCTCTCACCCTGTAACTGCTGGCCTTGACTGCAGGGCTTTTTCCCCTCCCAGGCATGGAAGGGGAAGTTACAGTAGATTCTTCACATTACACATACAAAGAACGAAGTCCCAGATCTCGGGTGTGTGTTTTTCCCTTTTAAAAAGGGAACAATCAGCTGAAAGACCAAGGAAGGCAGGTCAACCCTGTGATAGATACAGCCTCCTGCCTCCATTCACTCACTAAAGTTCTGCGTTTGCAGAACCCCCACAGGTGCTGTACTACAGGCTAATGGTCTGCAGGTCTGAACCCTTCCCTGGTCTCTACACTCAAAGCCACTGTGTCCAAGAGGCCTGATGGGAAGCAATAATTGCATTATAAAGTAGGCAGGTAGCTATTTGAGGTCCTTCAAAGGTAGCTCCCCTGTGTCCAGTTCCCCCTCTCCCCTTTCCTTGACCCCCAAAGCAACAGCAACTTACCTGAAGTTTTGATTAACTTCTGAGTTGTTCTTTACACCCACAGGTAGCTTGTTAAGCCTATTCCCATGATGCAAATGAGTACAGCATATTTACACCGTGTGTGTGTGTGTGTGTGTGTGTGTGTGTGTGTCCTGGCTAGTTTTATGTCAACTTGACATAAGCTAGCGTCATTATAGAAAAGAAAGCCTCAGTTGAGAAAATGCTTCCATAAGATTAGGCTGTACAAGTCTTTTAGGACATTTTCTTAATTAGTAATTGATGTGAGTGTGTGCAGCTCATTGTGGATGCTACTACCCCTGGGCTAGTGGTCCTTGGTTCTGTAATAAATTAGGCTGAGTCATTAGGAGCAAGCCAGTAAGTGGCACCCCTCCATGGCCTCTGCATCAGCTCCTGTCTTCAGGTTCCTGCCCTGTTTGGGTTCCTGTCCTGACTTCCTTCAATGATAGTCTATGATGTGGAAGTATAAGTCAGATTCTTTCCTTGCCACTTGCTTTTGGCCATGGTGTTTTATCATGGTAATAGAAACAAACTAAGACAATGTGCATGCCAATGAGTCATATGCATGTAGCAGCAGCGTGCTTGTGAATCTGGAAGCCAGAGGTTTATCTGAGCATCTTTTTAAATTGCCATTCACTTTATGTTTTGAGTCAGGATCTCTTACAGAATGTGGGACTCACAGATTCAGTCAGACACTCTGACCGATTAGCCCTATGGATCCTCCCATCTCTTTCTTCCAGTTCTGGGATTATACAACTGTGTCTCATTTTTTAAGTAGGTGCTGGGTATTGAACTTGGGTCCCCAATCTTGCACAGCAAACAATTGACTCAAACACCTCTCCAGATCCACATCTGAACTAAAAAATACTAACATGTCATGAAGTACATAGTTTGCAATACACAGTGTTGTGGTTTGCATAGGATGTTTCCTATAGTCTTGGCCATTTGAATACTTGGTCCCAGTTGGTGGCTCTATTTGGGGGAGATTTAGGAGATAATGCCTTGCTGGAGGGAATATGTCTCTGGGGGTGGGTTTTGAGAGTTTGAAACTTTACAATATTCCCAGTGTACTCTCTTGGCATCCTGCTTGTGATTTAATATAGGAACTGTCAGCTTGCTACTCCAGACACCATGCCTACATTCTGTTGTGCTTCCGACCATGTTGGTCATAGATTCTTATCCCTCTTACGGAATCATAAGCTCCAAATAAATCCTTAAATCCTTCCTTCTCTAAGTTGCCTTGCCCCCACTTTATAATGCAAAAGAAAAGTGACTGATATACATGGATATCACACACACACACACACACACACACACACACACACACACAATGTATGTACATAGACACATGGAGTCTGATTTGCTGTGGTCTAATGACATCATTGCTATCCCTCTCTGATTAAGAACATAATGAATTAAAAAGATTCAACAACGAAGTTCAGTTGCATTATTGCGTTATCTTCATTAATCATTTCCTAAGAAAGTATCATTTACTTTAGTCAAGTTTTCAAAGCCAAAATGAATCATAAGACAAATATGGTGGTCAAACCCTCACGTTCCTTCTGAGCAGGCACTTGCTTGTGGCACTGAGGTTTCTGAGTTCTAGTGAGCAGCGGAGGGCTCATACAGATGTGAGAAACAGGAATCTCCCACCAAGACAGTAAATCTGGCAAATCATGGATATAAACTATTTATGGTTTTGTAATGGCATTTTCTAAAACAGGATTTTAAAGAATATTCTAGAAGACAGCAGTTGCTTCATTGGCAGTCAAGGCAGATCACCCTGGAGTATTTGCAAACATATTTATGAGCATAAATGCCAGAGAAATTTGCATATTATACTTTTTAATTGGTCTTGTGATTCCACATGGAAACCTTTAGTTGAAGGGAAATGTTATCCCTCCCCTCTCTAGACAAGAAAATCCTTCCTAAGACACCTTCCGAGGCTGCCTTGCAGACGAGAGGGGTACACACTTGAATCAGAGATGTCAAGGCCTTTTGAGCATCTCTTTATCTTCTAATCCTCTGACATCAAAGACCACAGGCCTGGACTTGTATGGTCCAAGGCAACACGGTCCCTTTGAGGTATGGACAGAAATGACGATACCAACAGCCTATTTTGAGAGGTGCACTTTTCTCTGTTTTCCCCCATCCCACCATATCTCGGCCATCTTGTCTCCCGGACACACAGGTTGAGACAATGTATGTTGAAATGACAAGTCCTATATAACTAGACCCTTTCCTGTGACATTTCAGGCCAAGGGGCTGCATGCAGAAGGCGAGCCCACTGAGTGAGGTCAGCAGTCCCGCCCATATTGAAACTGCATGAAGTTTTCTGCTCTCCCCTGCTTTGAGACTCACTCAGCTCTCTAGAGTGACCGCCTTTGCATCTACATATTGACGATACGGTCTGTGCATTAGGATCTATTTTGCTTGCACGGAGCTTTCACACTTATTTGATCCTTGTAACAACTCTGTGTAGAAATAGACAGGATCGGGCAGATTCAGGGTGGTGTGGCTATAGACTAGTGTGGTTGATTCACCCGCTCACCCTACCAAGAGCCAAGACTCTTTAAGATGAGTGATTTTCCAGTCTTACAAGGCACAGTGTTGGGGTCCAACGTAGATTCTTTAAATTCTTTTTTTCCAACATAATATTGTATTGTTTATTTGGAAATTTCACACAGTGTATTCGGATCACACTCGATTTCCAGTCCTCCCTGTCAGAAGCCATCAACTGTGAAGAGCTACGCTTCAGCATCCCTATCACAAATTTCAAGAGTTCTCTTCAATGGCTTCCTGTCAGGACTGTTTTTTGTTTGTTTGTTTGTTTTGGGGGTTGTCACAGAAGTCTTCAGTGTCTCTCATTCTCAACTGTGAGTGTGCGGTCATCATTTATACCGCTGCAAAGGAAGCTTCCTTGCCTACAACAGCCAGTGGCAGTCAGGATCACTGAACTCTCTCTCTCTCTCTCTCTGTTCTTTTGAGGCAGGGTTCCTCTGTGTCGCCCTGGCTGTCCTATAACTAGCTCTGTAGACCAGGCTGGTCTCGAACTCACAGAGATCCACCCGCCTCTGCCTCCCGAGTGCTAGGATTAAAGGTGTGCCCCACTACCACCCAGCATTCATGTTGTGTGGGTGGATACATACGCGTATGAGTGCAGGTGTGCACCACAGCTAGAGACGGTGGTGACCCCCTGGAGGACCCCCTGGAGCTATAGGTGGCTGCCAGCTGCCTAATGTAGGTCTAGAAACCAAACTCCGTTTCTCTGCAAAAGCAGTATAAACTGTGGCTAACCACCAAACCATCACTCCAGCTCCCGAATCTCTTTCTACAATCTGGGACAGGGGTGAGGTTTCTCCACTGAGCATTCCTGACAGGGTGTTTTTTTTCGAGAGAGCAATTGAAGTAAAGTCTTCTTCATAGAGTTGAGCTAGAGGTCAGCCCTGTACCAGAGAGTGCTGTGGGAGCACATTCTGTTTGCAATCACCCGAAGAGTGGCGTTTTTTTTCCCCTTGAGGTGTCATACCCAGGAGAGTGTTGGGTGAGTTCTATGGTTATAATACACCATCACTCTTGTATGAAGTCTCTATCTGGTGAGAAAGAGCGAGCGGAGTTTGAGAGATGGAGAAGGACAGAAGGTGCCAATGTGTGCTTAGCATCACAATAGGGGCAGCCCCAGGAGCACGTGGGTCCCATTTATTTTTTCTGGTTCATAACTGTTACTCATGTCAATGCGCAGCGGTATCAGGCTCCCTTCATGCACCGGCTGCTTTCGCAAAGAATCCATTAGTCTCGCATGAATCTTCAATTATCCCACTACTCAGCGAGGAAGCGAAGCTCTTCCAGTTGATGGAAAATCTTTTTACTTTCCTAACCATTTAACCAGACCCAGAACACTAATAACTTTTACTAAATCTCATGAAATGGGCGGGGGCCCTGCATCCTGTAGGTTATCATATACAGCCAGTAGGTAGATAACTGTATATAGACTTCTAGCTCTGCCCGTTCATTCATTCACAAAACATCCAGAGAGCGCCTGCTGTTTGCCAGGAATTGGGACAAATCCGGGATACTTTCGCTCTTTGACAAGGGCTCTATCTGCCTTGTGCAAGAGAATGAACACATTTAGGGCCACTTCAAAACAGCCTCAAAAGGAAGGAAGTTACCAGTAATCACACTACTGTGAAGCTCCTGTACAAATACCTTGTCAGAGAGCTGAAGTGTGTGTGTGTGTGTGTGTGTGTGTGTGTGTGTGAGAGAGAGAGAGAGAGAGAGAGAGAGAAAGATAGAGAGAGAGACAGATAGAGAGACAGACAGACAGAGACACACAGAGAGACAGAGACAGACAGACACACACAGAGAGAGACAGATAGAGAGAGACAGACAGAGACAGAGAGATTTGAGGTCTCTTCATCAATGGCTCCCTACCGTGTTTACTTGAGGCAGGGTCTCTCACTGAATCTGGAGTTTACCAGTTCGGCTAGGCTGTCTGACTAATGAGCTCTAATTCTCTGTCTGCCTCTGTTCTCTCAACACTGGGATGATAGACACCCTCTGCTGTGTGGAGCGTGGGTGCGGGAGATCTGAACACAGGTCCTCATGTCTGCTCAGTAGGCACTTTTTCAACTAAGGTATTTCCCAGCCTTTAAATTTTTGTAATGGTTACTTTGTTAAAGCCTAAAGCAGTTGGGAAGTTTTTATGAAAGTTGTGAAGGTGATATAAAGAATATGGGTTTCTTAGACTATTTTAAAATTTGGGGGACTGGAGAGCTGCCTAGGCGGGTAAGAGCACTTGCTGCTCCTGCAGGGGACCGGGGATATGATGTCCTGTTCTGGCCTCTGTGTGCACCTGCATGCTGATGGTACACATACAGAAATGTTGGATAAATCACTCTGTCAATCAATTAACCAATTAATCAATCTTTAAAAATATATTGTTGAGTAGATTCTCCATAGCTCAATTCTTTGGAGGAATTCTTTATAGATCAGGTGCTATTTGAGATCTCAAGAAATGAGAATGTGGCTATTGAAGGGATGTCACAGACAGATGGATTAGTAGGAGCAGGGATAAAAATGTAGAAGATTGGAGCACTCATGCAGAAGACAGAGACTCATATGAGCTTCAAGACTAGACACCACCAGCCATAACAGAATGTATGGGTTCGTGTAAGTGAAAAACCAAGTGGCTTGAAACATGGCTCAAAAAAAAAAAAAAAAAGAAAGAAAAGAAAAGAAAAAGAAAGGAAAAAAGAAAAAATTTTCCCACATCTTCTTTGTCTCCATATTGTTACCTGACTTCCAAGAGATCAAACATCCTTGCAAAGAACTCTTACAATATATATTCACATTCTATAAAATTTCCTTTCTTGACATAAAGTTCTTGGAAAGTACACAATGAAAGAGGAAATGTTATATGTATAGACCACAATCATGCTCTAGTGAGAACCTTGAGAGTTTTAAGAAATGTCATTTGGAAAAGAAAAATAGTCTTCAGGCATTTGAATAAAAAAAATCAAGTCATTGCCAGGAAAGAAGTGCTGAAACATTTCAACAGCAACAAATCACACTGAAAGATGAATGAATGCATATTTATGGCACTCATGGGAGGAAAATATGAGCCAAGAGCTTATTTCTAGTCAACCTCTCCTTCGGGAGATAAAGGTACAGGTGAACTGTCAACGAATATGCAGAAACTATGAACTGTGGTTAGCCTGAGCCTTGTGTAGATAGAGACAGTTAGGGCCATAGCTTAGTGGAGTATGTGCTTAACATGCAAAAGTTCCAGGGTTTGACCCCTCTCCTTGTGCAAACCAGGTGTGGTGGTACAGACCTTTGGGGAGGTAGAGGTAGAGGGAGGTAGAGGCAGGAGAATTGGAAATTCAAGGTCATCTTTGACTACATAGGAAGTATGAAGCCATTCTGGGCTACAGAAGACCTTGTCTCAAAATAAAAATAAAACAAAGCAAAATAAAAGAATAGGAGAGACAATGGCAGAAGAACTGATATTGATAAGCAATGGTCATGAGGGAAAACACAATGCACAGTGGCTGTTGCCACACTGACAGTTGTACAGCTGTCAAAAAATGGAAGGAACTGATGGAGACCAGAATGAGCTCATGGGTTCCTTTGTTGATATTGTCTGGGAATAAAATTCTTATTCTAAATTAGAAGCTATGGAGAATGGGAGTATAAAGAAGAAAAGTTGCAAATAATATTTTACGGTAGGAGATCAAGAGATAAAATCCACAAGATTAAAATATTAAAAATATTATAAAAGTGTAAAAACTTTTTTGCACAGAAATTCAAGACTTCCTAAACTCTAAAACACAGACTAAATAACAGGAAGTTAAGTGAAATTCCAAAACGTGGAAAGACTTTTGTCTGTTTCAGTATGCACATACATTTATGTCTGGGCATCTCTGTGTGTAATATAATATGCATACCATTGTGTGCCAGAAAAGAGATGAAATATGCTGACTAACTGGATATGTGACACATGCCTTGCTTTTAATCCCAGCACTGGAGAGGCCAAAACATGAAGATAGAGGTTCAAGGTCAACTTGGGTTACAAGCCTAAAATGTGTATTGATAAACACAAGATCTCATTATTGAAAGAAACATTTTTATGTTTTTTTTTCTAAAGGAAAAAAATCAACATTGTGCTCTATATTAGAGATATGTAAAGAGAAGTCTTATAAAATAAAATAACAAGAAAGATGAAACCCAAGACAGACAGCTTGGCATTGGGTGGGATGGAATTCAGACCAGAAAGCATCACAGGAGACAAAGAAGATAATTTACAATGTCAGGGCCTGCCTTTCATAACGCAGCCAGGCACTGTGATTAATGTTTAGTCATCGGTAGCACACGTCAGTTTTCATACCGCAGAATCAATAAGAGATTCAAGGAGAAGCCATCGAATGCATTAATATTAGTCTTAATCCACCTCTGTCAATTGAAAGATTTGCACACAGAGATGAATTCAGTAGGAAAATAGCAGGCCTAAACAGCACAGCCAGTAAGGTTAATCTTATATACGAAAGTCTAGACAATAGATATTTATTTATTAATTAAATTTCCTTATTTGGTCTTTTGAGATAGGATCCCCTTGTGTATCCTGGGGTGGCTTGAAACTCACTATGTAGAGTTCTGTAGTTATGTAGGCTGCCTTTGAAATGAGAGACATTGATTGCCTCTTTGTCCCAAGTGCTGTAATCAAAGGTGTGCACTGCTAGGCCCAGCTGTTTTAATCTTTAATTATGTGCATGCATGTGTGTCTGCATGTTGTGCATATTGGTGTGGGTGCCTGGGAAGGCTAGAAGAGGAGGATGTCAGATTCCTTGAAACTGGAATTACAGGCAGATGCAAGCTGCCCACAGTGGTGTGGGGAACTAAAATTGGGTCCTCTATAAAAGCAACAAATGCTCTTCATAAAGTTCACGTGGTACTGTGGTTTGGATATGCTATGATGTGGGCTTGGTCCCTAGTTGATGATGACATTTTGAGAGATTGTGGAAACTAAGGAGGTGGGCTCTGTTGGAGAAAGTAGGTCAGTCATTAAGGGTGGATCTTTGGGGATACCTTGTCCCTGTCCCCTTCCTGTCTTTCTCTGTTTCCTGTCCGCAGTGGTGTGGACAGCTTTCCCACACCATACTTTTCCCACCATGGTGTTCTCCCAGAGTACACAAGACAAAATATCTGAACCCTCTGAAACCATGAGGCAAATTAAACCTTCCCCTTTTCATGCTGCTCAGGTCAGATGCTTGTGTTATCACTACGATATAACTGATTAACGTACACGGGACGGTAAAGAAGTATCTATACTTGCCCGGCAGAGGTGAGTGGATCTGAGTTCAAGGCCTGCCTGATTTACAGAGTGAGTTACACAATAGCCAGGGCAACACAGAGAAACCCTGTCTCAAAAAACCACACACACACACATATACACACATACACAAAAAGTGTCTATGTCTTATCCCACAAAAGAGATCTTAAATGAATTTTGAAGGAAAGTAACAATACAGAACTCTCTGCTTTGAGCAGTGCAGTAAAGGAACTATTAGTTATTTTGTGAGGGAAGCTAAATGAATAGTTTTAGGAAGTCTATTTAGAAGTAAAACTGAGGAAGTCCTACAGGAGAACCTGGGAGAAGATGAGGTTAAATATCCTGTGGATCTTTCATATTAAAGCATGAGACCAAATCATAAGGCTTTCATATTTAACTTAGTGCAGAATTAATACTCCTGCACAGGCTCGCCAGTGGAACAGGACAGAAAAGTCTGGGTAGAGATTCAACAGCACATGGGTATTTAGTATCTATTTGCCTAAGTCTAGATCTCAGATCAGTATGGGACCAACAGTGTCTCCATCATGGTAGGGAGTTTGGTAGTTAGTCAGAAAGACATGGTGCTGGGATAGTAACTGAGAGCATACATCTCGAGACACAACCATGAGGTAGAGAGGCACAGAGAGGGTGCTAACAGGTAATGGTGTGAGTCTTTAAAACCTCCTCCCATAAAGCCACACCTCCTAATCCTTCCTAAGTAGCCCCACCAACTGGGGACCAGGCATTCAAATCTATGAGCCTATGGGGGCCGTTCTCATTCCAACCACCACAAGCATGGACCTGCTCATCATTTGATTAGAGCATCTTGCTCTTTGGGAATGTATGCACTAGAAGACATTCCTACAAATTCTTACTGTTTCTGGAGTCTGCGAATGCAATTAAATTTGGAAGTCGGTTGTTGCTGATGTAAAGACTTTGCGTCAGGTGAGACTGGAGTTAGGTGAGACCTCAGTCTACCATGGTGGATGTCATGTTAACAAGAGGCCTGGGGATGTAGCTTGTTTCCTAGAGTGCTTGCCTAGCATGCACTAAATCTTGGGTTTATGCCCAGTACTGCATTAGTCAGGTGTGGCAATGCATGGCCATAACCCAGTACCTGGAGGTGAAAGCAAGAGGATCAGAAGTTCAAGATCATCCTCAGGTACATAGAGAATTTGGACTACATGAGACCCTGGCCAAATAATAACAAAGAGTGACATACAAGAAGAAGGCCAGGTGACGGCAATGTGGCTACTAATCAAGGAACACCAAGGACTGCTGGCAACATGCAAAGCTGAACAGACTCTTCTAGAAACTTGAGAGAGAGGGAGAGAGAGAGAAAAAGAGAGAGAGAGAGAGAGAGAAAAGGGAGGGGTCCTGTTCATAACTCAATCTTAGCCTTCTAGATTCAGTAATAAAAACAAGACCCAGTAGCAGGCTCTTTTGGACTGCCAGCCCCCAAATTATGCCACAGAGACTTATGATTAATTATGAATGCTCAGTCTTAGTTTATGCTCATCCTACTAGCTCTTATAACTTAATTTAATCTGTTTCTCTTTATTTACATTTTGCCTCAGGGCTTTTTACCTTTCTTACATTCTGTATGTCCTACTTTCCTGCTTCCTTGATGTCTGTCTGTCTGACTCCTGGCATCTCTTTTTCTCCCTCGTTCTCTCCTCCTCGAGCCTATACTCCTCCTCCTACTCATTCTCTCTGCCTACCAGCACTGTCTATTCCTCTACTGCCTAGCTATTGGCTGTTTAAGGTTTTTTTTTTATCTCGACCAATCAGGTACCTTAGGCAGGCAAAGCAACACATCTTTACATCATTTAAATAAATGTAACTTAAACAAATGTAACACACCTTTACATAGTTAAAGGAATATTCCACAACATAAACAAATGTAACACACCTTTATATAGTTAAAGTACTATTCCACAACATAAACAAATATAACACACCTTTACATAGTTAAAGGAATATTCCACAACATAAACAAATGTAAAACACCTTTACATAGTTAAAGAAATATTCTACAACATAAACAAATGTAACACACCTTTATATAGTTAAAGGAATATTCCACAACATAAACAAATGTAACACACCTTTATATAGTTAAAGTACTATTCCACAACATAAACAAATGTAACACACCTTTACATAATTAAAGGAATATTCCGTAATAGGAGCCAGATTCACTGGACCTGGCGGTCAGAAGGCTTCTGGAACAACACTGTGAAGCTGTCAGTGACTCAGAAGGCTGGGGCTGAGACCAAGCCTATTCTCACCTTACTCTCTCCCTGCCTCTGGCCTCCAGATTTAAGGTGCCCAGTCTGAGCACTTGCCTTCTATGATCTCAAGGCATATGCAATGTGGCAAGTTTAATCTGAAATGCCCTCTGAGAGCAACCTACACACTGGGTTGTGAGAATTTAGTGAAAAAAGACTGTAAAAATAACTCACTAATTATGCACTTTTAAAATATTGATTACACATTGATTTGGTAATATTTTAGATATATTGGGTTAAATAAAACATATTGCTAACATTACATTCACCTATTTCTTTTTACTCTTAAAAATATGACTATGAGAACGTTTTAAATTATACATATGGTATGAGGCTATGACTTGTATTTCATTTTCTTTCATTGCTGCTCCACAGACAAAGTCAGAAGCAGGCTAAGTTACTGTGATGGTTCCTAAGTTACTAAGATGGCCTCCTGGGCCCAGGGCAGAGGTGAGAGGAGAGGCATAGCTTTTGAGGGATAGGGAAGAGAGATGGTGTGTAAGCACCTACTATGTGCCAGAGGGGCAACCTAGAGGGGAACAGAGCAGGGAATATCCCATGAGCAATTAGAACTTCTTGGGGTGAGAGCTACAGGGTTGGATATGCAGGAGGGTTGCAGGTGTGTCCAACAGCATGTGACCCAGGAAAGCTATGAAATCAAACAAACACAAAATAGTAAACTGACTTAAAATACAAAAAGATTTTTTTTCTAGCATAAGCTTTGTCAATGACAATGCCATGCTGCAAGGACACTCCTGGTTTGAAGCTTGTCCAGGAGTTAGGATGAACTCTGTAGAGAGATTGTGCTGGTGAAGAAGAGACAGGGGCCAGTCTTGCTGATGGTGACACTTATAAGGAGCCATTTGGTATTGGAAAGGGAGGATGGCTTCCACGCTGGAAAGGAAGTTAGCCTGTGAAATAGCTGGGCACGTGGAACCATAGGCAGATTTCAATTTCAACCACTGGTAGATGATAATTTCAATTTTAACCACTAGTAGATAATTTTGGAATTTTGAGCATGTGCTTCTGGTCACTCCGACACTAGTGGTTGGAGAGACAAATGTCGCCCCCACTCCCATCTGTCAAAATCTTACTATGTAACTAAGGCAGACCCTAAATTCATCATCCTCCTGCTTCAGGCTCTTTCGTGACAGAGTTACAAGAAGAGTCACCTTCCCATCTTTTTTTTTATTAAAGATTTCTGTCTCTTCCCCACCTCCGCCTCCACTTTCCCTCCCCCTCCCCCAACAAGTCCCCCTCCCTCGTCAGCCCAAAGAGCAGTCAGGGTTGCCTGCCCTGTGGGAAGTCCAAGGACCACCCACCTCCATCCAGGTCTAGTAAGGTGATCATCCAAACTGCCTAGGCTCCCACAAAGCCAATAGGTACAGTAGGATCAAAAACCCATTGCCATTGTTCTTGAGGTCTCAGTAGTCCTCATTGTCCGCTATGTTCAGCGAGACCAGTTTTATCCCAGGCTTTTTCAGACCCAGGCCAGCTGGCCTTGGTGAGTTCCCGATAGAACATCCCCATTGTCTCATTGTGTGGGTGCACCCCTTGCGGTCCTGAGTTCCTTGCTCGTGCTCTCTCTCCTTCTGCTCCTGATTTGGACCTTGAGATTTCAGTCCGGTGCTCTAATGTGGGTCTCTGTCTCTGTCTCTGTCTCCTTTCATCGCCTGATGAAGGTTAATATTTAGGAGGATGCCTATATGATTTTCTTTGGGTTCTCCTTCTTATTTAGCTTCTCTTAGAACCTGAGTTATAGGCTCAATGTTCTTTATTTATGGCTAGAAACCAAATATGAGTGAGTACATCCCATGTTCCTCTTTATGGGTCTGGCTTACCTCACTCAGGATAGTGTTTTCTATTTCCATCCATTTGCCTGCAAACTTCAAGAAGTCCTTGTTTTTTACTGCTGAGTAGTACTCTAATATGTATATATTCCATACTTTCTTCATCCATTCTTCAATTGAAGGGCATCTAGGTTGTTTCCAGGTTCTGGCTATTACAAACAATGCTGCTATGAACATAGTAGAGCATATACTTTTGTTGTATGATAGGGCCTCTCTTGGGTATATTCCCAAGAGTGGTATTGCTGGGTCCAGGGGTAGGTTGATCCCGAATTTCCTGAGAAACCTCCACACTGCTTTCCAGAGTGGTTGCACAAGTTTGCATTCCCACCAGCAATGGATGAGTGTACCCCTTTCTCCACAACCTCTCCAGCAAAGGCTATCATTGGTGTTTTTGATTTTAGCCATTCTGACAGGTGTAAGATGATATCTTAAAGTTGTCTTGATTTGCATTTCCCTGATTGCCAAGGAAGTTGAGCATGACCTTAGGTGTCTTTTGGCCATTTGAACTTCTTCTGTTGAGAGATCTCTGTTCAGCTCAGTGCCCCATTTTCTGATTGGGTTGATTAGCCTTTTACGGTCTAGTTTCTTGAGTTCTTTATATATTTTGGAGATCAGACCTTTGTCAGTTGCGGGGTTGGTGATGATTTTCTCCCAGTCAGTGGGTTGCCTTTCTGTCTTAGCGACAGTGTCCTTTGCTTTACAGAAGCTTCTCAGTCTCAGGAGGTCCCATTTATTCAATGAGGCACTTACTGTCTGTGCTGCTGGGGTTATACGTAGGAAGTGGTCTCCTGTGCCCACGTGTTGTAGAGTACTTCCCACTTTCTCTTCTATCAGGTTCAGTGTGTTCGGACTGATATTGATCACCTTCCCATCTTAAGAAACATTTTGAAACACACACACACACACAAAATCTCACTGTCCAAAGAAATTCTGAGGCCATTATTTATATAACAACTAAATAATAATAAGTATTTATCATTATATAATTACCTGTAATGGCGTCTCACAAATCTTAGCAATGGGAATCTGAAGGGTTCGTATTTGTTCCGTGATGCACAGTGCTAAATCTGGGAGGTGGAAAATTATAGACCCAAAATGTCACGGATGCTAATAGATTGTCTCATTATATAACAAACCAAATAGCTCACGAGAAAGTACAGTGATAATGATGAAGGCAAACCCATAAAGATTTCTAATTAAAGTGGAAGAATAGCAGCAGCTGAAGTCACAGCCATGCCAGGCCACGCTGATGGTGCAGGAGAAACAGAATCTTGAAAATTCCCATGCTTAGCAGCCCAGGCAGTACTGTCAAACAGAAGCTGAGCAGGGTGCTCAGCAGCCCTAAAGCCAGCTTGCTTTCTGTTTGGGAACTCTGGCTTAAAAACACCATGCTTGGGAAACTCATAGTCTTATGAAACGAAAAGACAGGAATTGCATGTCATCTGTTTGTTAGGGAAGAAAATGAGTGTTAATTTTCAGTCTCCCATTCTCTGTCTGTTCCTTCCTGCTCCCCTTTCTCTGGTCTGCAATCTTCTAGAACCTATGCAAGAACAGGGTGCATGCATGGCAAAGACAATAGTGTTAATTAAGTAGGCGGTAACATGAGCGGCAGTTTTCAAACACTGAAGTTATCGAGAGCCCCAAGACCTTGTGTGCATGGAGCTACCTCTGCCGAGATGCACTGAGATGCTTCAACTGAGAAGCTGAGACCATCGACTCAGCTATTGAAGTAACAGCAACAGACCAGCGCTTAGCATATTAACAGAACACATTCATCAAAATAAGCTGTTTTCCAAGAGAAGGTCGCAGTAAGACCGGCATTGCTGTGCCAGTCTGAAAATCCACGGAGTGTCTGGGTTAGCAGGAGAGCTAGCTTTCTTTGTTCTCCTATCTGCCGCTTCCTGCAGCAGGCTGTGATGTCTTGCTGAAGCAAATGGGGGAAGTTTGACGTCATATCCGGAGAAAGATGACTGCCCCAATGCCTGACACTGCTCTTCTTTTATTCTTTGCTCAAGAGATAGTACCAGCTTCCCAAAAGTTAGTGACAGTGTGGACTCTGGGGTGTCGACGAACCTTCCATCCTTGCTTATATTAAAATCCATTTTTCTGCATCAGAATCTTTTTACCCACGGAAGATTTTTGTAACACTACACTAGCCAATTGGAAAGCAACCATTTTCTAAGCAAGGTGCCACTTACAAATGTTGACACGCTTCATTTAAACATGATAAAGTAAACACTGGTTCTATTCAGCGCCGACTACATCAGAAAGTATTTAACTATGAGCGGAAGGCTGTCCAGCCTGTGGCAGCATATATACATGTTTTCCAAAATCTAATATTCATTGCAAAACCTCAGTTTCATCTTTGGCAACAAGTAGTATCAATTGTTTAGCTGGAAGTGGCAGGGTCACCTGGTCCACTCCTGAGCAAGTGCAAGGCTGAATAACTGTGTTGCTAGTGCTTCTTACATATATTTAGAGTATTCCCTGGGAATGTCCAGGGCACAACTCAAATAATTACCCAAGATCTTTTATTGAAGACAGCTACTGGATACAATATATAGCATAGGAATTTTATGTGTGTTTATAGGGATTTTAAGTCACATGGCATTGATTTGTACTGATTCAACAAGGGCAGTTTTTTTTCTTTCTTTGTGCATGGCAGCAAACTCAGGTAGACACACGGCCACTAGACACAGGGTGTTAAAACACGGCTTTTCTTCACCTTTAGTAATAGACAAGGAGCGGTGTCTGGAACAATGCAGATGGCTCCTTTGTGGGGCCATGGATGTTGTTTATTTAGTCTTTGGCTATTCAGACTGGAAATTCACAGGGAGGAGGGCTAGGGAGTGAACCAAGGCCTCCTTGAGCATCCCAAGCAAGCTGAACCCACTGAACTATGTTCCCAGCACAAGTCCTCTGGGACTCTTGTGATGCTGGGGCTCCAGATGTCTTACTCTCTAAACTTCTGGAGCAATAACATCTCTTTCCCTAGGCTCAGCATATGGAAATTCGCCTCCTCACTAAGATCTGTTTGTAAGCCCACATCAGTGCTTCTGAGCTAACCTTGTATTTCATGGAGACTCATGTGCACTGTGTCCCGGTGAGGTCAGCCAGTGCACTCAGTCCCAGCCAAGGTTGACAGCTGGTGCTCGTGTCTCCTGTTGTGGTGAATGAGTGCCCCTCATGTGCAGTGTAACTTGCGCCGTAATGTTTCAGGTAATTCTTTTTGATAGTTTTGCAGTTTAGAATGACCCAGAAGAAAACTATGGGCGCCTTCACAGAGAAGCCATGTTGATGAGACAAAGCTCTGATCTGGCTTGGTTTGTTACCGTTGCCTGTGTTTCACATTACAAGTGAAAAATACATTAACTAAGGAGTCTTTGGGCAGAAACATATGTAAGGCAAGCTTATGTGCTGATCGGGTGATGAAAACGAAGCCCCGCTTCGTCTGACTTGCAGTGCTGCTGACAGAGCGTCACGTTAACAAGTGAAAAGTGAGTATTAGGCGCGGCGTCTTTCAATGAACACAGAAAGCAAGGTTATGTGCTTCTTGGTTGAAGTGCTCTGACCTTGAGTTTGCAAGAACCTGACTTTCTATTTCCCCCAGGGACAGGGATTCAGTATTCACCCACTCAGTTGATATGGGAGTGTCATCTATCTATCTGTTGCTTTCATTGGTTAATTAATAAAGAAACTGCTTGGCCTTTGATAGGCCAGCCCTTAGGTAGGTGGAGTAGACAGAACAGGATTCTGGGAGAAAGAAGCCGAGTCAGGCAGTCGCCATGATTCTCCTCTCCGAGACAGACGCAGGTTAAGATCTTTCCTGGTAAGCTACCACCTCATGATGCTACACAGATTATTAGAAATGGGTTAATCAAGATGTGAGAGCTAGCCAATAAGAGGCTAGAACTAATGGGCCAGGCAGTGTTTAAAAGAATACAGTTTCCGTGTAATTATTTCGGGTAAAGCTAGCTGGGTGGTGGGAAGCGGCCAGCTGTTCCATCTACACTCAGTGGTCAGTGTTTTTGCTGAACATGGTTATCAGGTTATCATGGGGAAGATGAGCTGGTTAGCTAATGGAACATGCCTTTCCTTGGCCATCCCTTCATTAGAAAGGATAGGTCAACTGTGTGCTTCAGTAACAACATGTCCTCAATCTTAGTGTTTCAGAGTGATAATAGTTTCTCTTCTTTTAAATTCTTTAGAAACAATACCATGTATGTGTGCACGTGCACATGTGTGTGTGTAATATATGTGTTGAGTGTACACAACTGTGCACTCTAACAAAGGCCACAGGCATTGAGGGTCTTCTACCACTCTCCATATTATTCTTTTGAGGCAACGTCTTTCTCCCTGAACCAGGATCTTATGTTTTTGGCTAGGTTGGCAGCCAATAAGTCCTGGCAATCCCCGTCAATGCTCCCAGAGTTAAGATTACAGATGCACACAAGACCATGCTCAGTTTGTTATATCGGAGCTGGGATCTGCACTCAGGTCCTCATACTTGTGCAGCAAGTGCTCTCAAGCCCTGCGCCACCAACACAGCATCCCTAATAATGCCATTCATTTATAGTTCCTGCTTCACATTCATTGTCAGTTCGAGGGCTCTTATGCATGCGTCTTTCCCTTTGTGATGTGGGCTGGCACAGGTCCCAGCACTTAGAGCACAACTGGTCACAGCAGCTCTAAGTGCATGGAAGGATGCATCTCACAGGCATCGAAGGGTGTTCTTCTGCAGAGCGCATTGTTTCTGTTGATGCTTGACTGAGGTCAATCCCAGAGCCACACCAAATTTCCAGAGGGAAGCTAAGAGCCATCCTGTTTGAAGCCAGGAGGAAAGCAGGCTATGTGAGGCAAACAGTGCTAAGGAAGGTCACATTCGTTTTGTGTCATTTGATGGAAGATTCCATCAGTTCATCAGTTGAAGATACATTATTCTTTGTTGTGCTGTCAGTGATCAACTAAAAAATGTCAAAGACAGTGTTAACATAATGGTTCCAATGGGGAGTCCACGGAAACCAACTGGGATCTGCATGGAGTAGATGTGTGTGTGTGTGTATGTGTGTGTTCACTATATAGCTCTGGCTTTCCAGGTAGTCACTGCATAGCCCAGTAGCCCAGTCTGGTCTCAAACTCACAGCAATCCTCCTGACTCAGCTTCCCAAGTGCTAGGATTACAGATGTGTACTGCCTTTTTCAGCTTGTGGATTAGGCATTTTAGAAAACAAAGAGGGGTGAGCGGGGCCTTAGCGGTGCCCAAGCAGAGAGAAATCAGAGAATGAACATACCATTAGGCCAGCAGCTGCTGCAGCTGCCAGACATCCAAGCAGGGTATTCCTTCAGGTATGCTTCAGAGTAAATAGTAGACTCAGCTCGAGAGATTTCCTTAGACACATGCTCTATGGCTAGGGTCACCTTAGGGACATGAGCCTGAACTAGATCCTGTCAGTGGTTTCTAGACTTTCTGGTTAAGATTCAAGGAAAGTTATGGAGAGGGCTCAAGAAAGTCCAGATAGTTTGTTCATAACTCTTTTCTCCATCACCAGGAAGAAAAAAAATACAGCTAATTCAACCATAGCACAACGTCTACTATGTGATTCATCTTCATTTCAAGGTTAAAATACAAATATTCTAAAACCTAAGTAAAGAGGATGATGGGGGAAAACTCTGTACTTGAATGTAAAATGTAATATAAATCACTGTAATTTATGTTCACAGCATCCTCTTAATATTTTACTACCTCAAAGGATAATAATTATTTTATTTATAAATCATCATAGTGTTGACAATTTTATTGGTGTGCTGTTGTTTTAATTTTCTATTTTGATAAAATTCCAAGTTCATCATTGATTATAAAATCCATATTAGTAAGTCCCATATACTATTCAGGAACCCTAAGGAGAACATCTTGTCTTACTTTAGTATAATGTCACTACAGGGTGTTGACATTGGTATGATGTGCCAATGGATTGCATGTGTTTGTGTGCGTCTTTGCAATTAGTTGCTGTGTAGGTCTGTGTAACTACTACCCCCCCCCAACATATAAGCCATCGGTACACTTAATGTGTCGCTGGAATACCTTTTACATGTGGGATCTCCGTGCTTAACTTGATGACTCATATGATCATTTAAACATTGTCTGCCTCTCAAAATTGATATTCACATGCTTGTTTCCCTAGACCCTATGAAGCGTGTTGGGATGTTTCAAGCAAGTAATGTTAGTGAAAATAGGAGTTCTCTGACTGGAAACCTACAAGAGATTGCCAAAAAGATTTTTAGAAGTCTGTTAATTTTAGATTCAGATGCATGAGTCCATGGAGCATGAGGTGGTTTGAGTGAGAATGCCCCCATAGGCTTACATATTTTTTTTTTTACTTTCCCCAACTTTATTAAAGAAAAAAAAAAGCAATGGTGGTAAATCTCTAGAACATGGCCAATTTCCTGGGATTCCTCCCTCGAAAATGTGACATTTGATTTCCAAACACATGCCGATGCACATGGTTCCCATTACACTAGGCAGGCGAGAAGCTGAAATCCTGACGTGCTCATCTTCCGACTTTCCCCAGTCTGTGGTCTGTCTTTGGGTCAGCAATGATTGCCTGAACAGCTACTATGGCTTCATTCATTTCGTCTATAGCTCTCTGAGCTCTTCTATGTGCAGCAATCGCAAGATCTGAGCAGCTTCGTTCAGAATATGTTTGTCTAAAGCAACAGGTAAGCCCTCTTTCATTTGATTTGCTTTAGCAACTGCATCCTGTGTTAGACGCTCTTGAACCAAAATGCGAATTGCCTTAAGCATTACCAAGTAATCATCATGACGTTGAATCTGAAGGAGGTTAGCCAGAGCCATGACACCAGCCTTAAAATCAGGATTATTTACGTCCAGGTTGATCAATGGCTCTGCATTTTTAGCTGTGTTGTCAGTATTTTTCTTGTTATCGGGTACTAAGTCCTTGTATTTTTCAGCATTATCTCCATATTCAAGTCTAACAGCTAAACCAAGAAGCCAGTCAATTGTTTCCTGTCGCTCCTGAATCTTGAAAGGACAGTTAACATCTCTGAGATACTTTTCGAAGAACTTGGGCCAGTCACTGCTGTGGATATTTCTCAGGTTACCTCTGTCTTCAATCTTGTAGTGTCTAATTTTCTGGTCTTCAAGCCAAACAATGAAGTTTCTAAATTCTGTTTCATCTTTGCAGTTGAAGCCTGCAGGGTTGTGGTAGTCCAGGGCTGTGAGCTTGCGTCGGAACATGGTCGTCAGTGCTCGTGCTGAGGCTTACATATTTGAACGTTTGGTCCCCTGTTAATGGAACTCTTTGGGGAAGACTAGGAGGTGTGGCCTTGTTGGAGGTGTGGCCCTGGGGGTGGGCTTTGAGCTTTCAAAATCTTACTCTAGGCCAAGTCTCTCTCTCTCTCTCTCTCTCTGCCTGCTGACTAGGATCAGGATTTAAAGCTCTCAGCTACTGCTCCAGTACCCATACCTGTCTGCTTCCCACCATGACATCATGTTCTAATCCTCTGAAACTGTGAACAAGCCCCCAGTTAAATGCTTTTTTTTTTTTTTTGTAAGAGCTGTCTTGGTCATAGTGTCTCTTCACAGCAATAAAGTAACTAAGACATGAAGTTTGGTAAAGAAAAATAAGGGACACTGTGACAGCTCATGCTGGGTCCTCTGTATTATTGGATTTCCTAGAGGAAAGAGGACAGGAGCTTGATGACATGAATGTGATTTTAAAATGAGACCTTCTAATCTCACTGAGCGACATCAAGACCATAAAATAACGTTCACGTCTGCATTCAGCTTTCAGTGCAGTGCCGTCATAGGGACTGTTCCCTCTCTAAGAGACTCTGCAGTGAGCCCTTATCTGTGTCACCTTGTTTGTTTTGAATACTGACTTCCTAAGATGGGTTTCCACCAACCCCATTATGGCTGGAATGTGAAATGTCCCTCACAGGCTGATGCGTTTGAAAACTCGGTTCCCAGCTAGTGACCATGTGTGAGAAGCTTGTGGGACCTTTAGGAGGTAAAGTCTCGCTGGAGGCTTTGTAGCCTAGCCCCACTTCCTGGCCACTCTCTAACTGTAGATACAATGTAACCAGCTGGTCTGCTCTTGTCCCCATGCCTTCCCCACTGGAGGAGAATGGTCCTCTTAAACTATAATCTAGAATTAGTCTTTCTTCCCTTACATTGTCTCTTGCCAGATATTTTATCACAGCCATACCCTCATGCATCTTAGTTCTTTTTTATATTGCTGTGATAAACACCATAACCCAAAGTAACTTGGAGAGGAAAGGGTTTATTTTTTCTTACAGCTTGTAGTTCATCACCCAGGGATATCTGGGCAGGAGGAATGCTGTTTATTGACTTGCTTCCCAGCCTGCTTCTTTGTATACACTGGGACCAACTGCCCAGGGTTGGCACCACCTACAATGATCTAGGCCCTCCTGCATCAATCGCTAATTAAGAAAATGCTCTACTGCCAATCTTATGGAAGTATTTTTTCAGTTTTAGTTCTCTATTCTAAGATAAATCTATCTTGTGCCTAGTTGACAAGAAAACAAAACCCCAAACAAACAACAAAAAGCCAAAACAAAACCCAAACAAACAAACAAACAACCAATCCAAAACAAAACCCAAATATAACCAAAGCACCATCTCATAGTTTAGTGAACTTATTGGCAAACTGTAGACTCTAAATGACTCTGTCGTTTGACCATCAAGTGGCTAAGCCACATCCTACCCCAGTTCCCTTTACTTCTTGGTGTGTGTGTGTGTGTTTGCCCTGGATGAATTCTTGACCATGTTTTCTCAGCGGATCTGGAGAGGAAGCCTTGAGAACTTTGCACATCCTCTTCTCTCACCTGCCAGGTGTCAATTCTCAATATGACGCAAAGGAACAAGGTCTGAACATACCTGTCACTCTCACCTGGCTTTTGGATGCCAGTTGCCTTCATTTCCATCTCAGAGTCTCTTCTTCAGGACCATACGCAGGTACTTTTGTAGACTTCTGGACCTCCTCAGGCTGTCCAGCAGTCATGTACCCTGAGTGTGGATGGGCAGTGCCTTGGTCTTCAGGGGGAGCGAGTGTATGCCATTACACAGGGCAGATAAAAGCAGCTACCACCAGGGGGCATGCTAACCCTTACGTGGTTTGTACCTGGAGGACAAATGGCCCCATCTCCTTCCCTACAGCAGAAGGTGATTTTGCTGAGATTTATGGTCTCCTTTGGCTCAGACACTGCTTTGTGAGGATAAATCTCTGTGGTTTCTACATGCTATGGAATCCTTATGCGCTCGGCTGGCATATTGCAGTTGAAAAAAAAATGAGCCTCTTGAAGGCATTTCCCCCTTGTATCTCGCAGTGATGGATGACTATGGCTGAAGCTGTCTTTTTCCCAGAGCATAAATGTATTCAGTTGTTCTCTTCCGAACCCACCATTCAATTGATTCCGACACTAAAATATAATAAGTGGTGTCAGGGAAAGGTTGGTGGGTGGCTTGGAATTGCAAGCCAAATCCTCTGCCTTCTGGCCCTTGTTGAGTTTAGTTAAATGCAGCGTTCAGGTGCCAGTCAGTAGCTCAGTCAAGTGGAAGGGGAGCCAGGACTTGGGAGTGGGGAGTGAAAGATTGCATTATGTAATGGAAATTACTTTTATCTCTAGCTGTCCAAATGTAACTGGCTTGAAATTCCTCTGACCAAGATTGGGATGTTGGAAAATACAAGGTGATTTGGGCCTCACTGAAGGGAGAGCCGGGCTGAGTCCGGGCCAGGATGTTTGCAGTTTGCCCAATGGTTTTCATATGCCGCTTGGGCAGCGTCCTGTGTAATAAATCCTAGAGCGGAGGCAGGCCATGGATGGTGAAAACTGGCCAATGGTGTATCTTGGTTCTATCCAAGACGGGAGGCCGGGCTACCGGGCAGTGCTCCATCACTGATGTGGGTTGACATATGGTGTAGTTGGTGTCCTAGGAACGAGACAGAAACTGGTTCTAGCAGGGCATTCTCACTATGTAGATTCTACCGTCTCCTTTCTGGGCTGTAGCATTCTTGTCTGAAGGGCAGGATCTGAGCTGATGGACCCTGGCCTCCTCAGTGTTAGCAAGCCTGCCAAGGGCTATTTTAGGTTAAAGACCACTCCATCCTGGGCTCTTTCAGATATAAGCTAGGCTACTGAGCACAGTGTGAAATGATCTGTCCTGGAGCAGTCTGGATTTCTGAAGAGTAAGAATTTACAAGTTACATGTTAGTTCATACTAATAAAAAACCAAAATCATCCTTTATAGCCCTGTCTTCCTTCCAGCACCATCCTCTGGGGGTGATCCTTCTGCAAGCTTCCATGACTTTATTCAGCACAGAAACTGATGTATTCTAACACACACTAACATTTGTTCTTAATTTTTTGAACCAAACAGTTCATATATTATTGATGGTGGTCTCTTATTAATTGAACAACACTGAAGCATGCCTGTCTGCTGATAGAACAGACCATTGTCTGTCTCATTTTGATGGCTGCACAGAGTTTCACAGCCTAACAGTGTTTGGTTTATTGAACAGTTTTTATTAGTGAGTTTTGGGGAGGCCTCTAACGTTTCACTGTTACTTGCAAACCTGGTCTTATGGTGGAGAACTTCTGATGAATCCCTGGACCGTACTGAGTTGCTGGAGGGAAGGGTTATGTGCGTTTAATTACTTGCGGGCTTACCAAAACAGTCCCAGCTCATTCAGTAGGTAGATTTTGAAGAAGAATATGTGTTAATGCTGAGAAAAGTGACCATGAATGTTGGCCATGGAAGGCTGGTCCTGGTCACCAAAGGAGACGATGCAGCTGTGCAACATCTGGCAGTCCTTGAAGATATACAGGGAAAACATTTCACATCTGGAAGCTCGTCATCTTGGTCATCTAATGAGAAACATCGCTATAGCATCTTTGGTTCATCTCTTGTGCTGGCAGAGCTTACGTTTTAGGCAAGTAAGCAACCCCTACCCTGCACCAGGAGTCGTTTCCTGTAGGGAAAATATGCCCTTTTCACCCTCTTCCTTGGTAGAGTTGTTTGGAAGACTCTCCCTCCCCCTCTCTCTTGTGTGTGCACTAACCATCATACTTGTCACCTACACTTTTCTTAGGTGAAGTTTTGCCTTTGCTTCTACCTCCTTGAAATCGGTGATTTGGATTGTCTCTTCTGCCAGGAAACAGTCATCATCAATTGACCCATATCCCACAACTAAAAACAAGTCCAGGAAACCCCACTTTTGTGTGTTTGTGAGTGTGATACCTGCTGGTGCCAGAATACATTTCAAAAGGCCAAAAACTAAAACCCAACTGTACTGGTTGGATTTGCCTTTTTTTTTTTTTTTTTTTTTTTTTGTCAACTTTCCACAAACTGGAGTCATCTTGGAAGAAGGAACCTCAAACTGAGAAAAATCTCTTCATCAGACTGGCCAGTAGTCAAGTCTGTAGGGGCATTTTCTTGATTGACAATTAATGTGGGAGGGCTCACTCCCTGTGGGCAGTGCCACCTTGGGAAGGTGGTCCTAGAAGGAAGAAGAAAGGCAGAGAAATGCGAGCCTGAGGAGCAAGCAGTAAGCAGCAGCCCTCCGTGGTCCATGCTTCAGCTTCTGCCTCTAGGTTCCTGCCCTGCCTGAGATTCTGCCTTGGCTTCTCTCAATGATGGATCGTGGTTAGCATGTATAAGCCAACTAAGCCCTTTCTTTCCCAGGTTGGTATTGGTCCTGATCCTTATCACAGCAATGGAAAGTAAATTAGGATACCTGTCAACTGAATGCTGATCAGTTGTATGACATAGCCATCAGCTGTGGAAATGAGCTTTTTGGTGCCCAAAATTGAGGGTGACATCAATAACACCTTTACTTAGGTCCCTTCTAATACTCCAGAGCGCCTTCTTGCTAAATCATGCTGTCTACAGGAAGTCCCAAGTAGTGGACTGTGTAAATGGATTAGCACTGATTTAGTAAAATCCCACTTTGAGAGGCTCAACCCATAAACAAATGCACTCGAGACAGATATTCTAAATGGGGGCTGTCTCCAGGGAGTAGATGTCATAGTGTCCCTCTATTCTGATTTTAGGAGCTTTCCTCACAGCAAATCCATCCGAGTGGTGGGGACAATGTCATCCAAGCAGAGTATTGTTAGTGGGAATTATAAAAAGTATATTTCTAATCCCAGGAGTCCACACTGGTTTTAGTGAAGCCCTACACGAATCTGTGATCTCTCGGTGCATTGTTTAAGGAATGATTGCTGCTCCTTTAAGGGAACTCACGGAGCCCTAGATCAAGGTGGTCCTGAATTCATAAAGACCAGTCGGGATTCCTTGTTGAGGAGGGAGTATATTGAACATAAAAGAGCAGCTATGGGGAAGCTGGTTCCAGGCCCGAGAATCTCCATTTCAAGATGTTAGACACCGTGCTAATTTCTCGGCTGTTCTGATCTTTTGTTAAGAACACCAGCAACACTTCAGACAAGGGCATCTTTGATGGACTTTCTAAACCTACATGCCCTTCCTTTGATACGACATTACAACCATCCCATGTAGACGTACTTTTCAGTACAAAGTGTCAACCACAGGAGCCACAGTGGGAAAGAAATCTAAAGGATGGTGATTGGGAACCTATAGCCTTGGGCACTTCAACAGTCAGTTCAGGACAGGGAAAGATTGTCAGGCAAGTCCCTCTGGATTTCTGATCAGAATGCATACACTAATGTCATGTTTGTGGTCATTTGCTGGCATGGTGAACTCTCAAGAAATTCAAATAAATGATGAACAAAGTTAACTATAGGGTTTGTTCAATTCAATGGATTTCAAAGAGATATCTCTACAATTATGACTTCTGTGGTTGGTTTAATGTTTATGGTAATGGCTGATTGTATATTCTTGGGAGGTCTTTCTGGTACTAAGCAGGAGATATACCTGCTTTTGACCTCTGACCTTATAGATACAACTTCTTCCAAAGCCCCCAGCTCCCCGGTTTTGTAATGTGTTTTATAGCTGCCAGGTCTCATTCTTTCTCAGACCTGCTCAGACACCCCAAGTCACTGAGAGGATACTGGACTCTAAGGCAAAACAGAGTGAAGCCTTTTCAGTCCACTAAAACTCAGTCCAGCTCTGTCCTGAAGCACTGTCAGAGAATGCCACGTGTACAGATGAAACGAATAGATGGCTATGATCTAGCACACCAAGGCCTGTATGTCGCGAAGGAGATGCTAAATATGGGTGGAATGCAGGAAGGACCGGAGCCATGGAATCTCTCTTCCTCTTAGGCTTGTTTGCTTTATAAATTGATCATAGGTGTGGAATGTTCCTAAGTCATGGATGCCTTCAAAGGCTGCATCCCATTATTCAGAAGCTGGTGGCTTTCCTATTGGTCCCTTCCAGCAGGTATGGGGCTTGCTCATTATGTAGACTTGGGTATTTTCTGGCTGCCCCAGACCTAAGAATGAGGCTCTGTGGAGAAGCAGCCTGGGAAGTATGTATTTGGAATTCATGCATGTTAAATTTTGGGAATCTATTGATTGTGTGTGTGTGTGTGTGTGTGTGTGTGTGTGAATGGAGGTTGCCTTTATATATTTGGGGGTTCACGCATGTGTGTGCCTATGCATAAGGAGGTCAGAAGACAGCCTTCAGTGTGGCTCCTCAGGTGCCATTCAGATATTTCATTTTGAGACAGGGTCTTTTTCCCTGAACCTGGAACTCAGCATTTCCTTGGAGGATGGCTGGCTGGTGAGTTGCAGAGATCCAGCCGCCTCCATCTCCCCAGCACTGGGTTTCAGAGTGCATTACTAGCGTGCTCTGCTTTTTACACAATTACTTACTGGGACTTAAAGTCACACACGCCCTCATGTTTGCAAAGCAAGCACTTCACCAACGGAACTGTCTTGGCCTGGTGGACTTTCCTTATTGTCTCAAATCCTGTGATCCTGTGTATGTTGAGATTGACACAGGAAACAAAAGGAAGTTCATAGCATTGGAAACTTCTGGTCTGTTCGAGACCCTGTGCCACTGACTGCTAAAAGACTTGAGTCTTAAGTCCTTTAAATGGTTTAACACGTGTCTTCCCTTTTAGTGAATGTCTTCTTTTGGCTTTACCTTGAGCAAGATTAAATGAGTTATTTAATCTACTTCTAATTCAATTTTGCTTTTCTCATTAAAGAAAGCAGTGGTAGAAAGAGTTGGATTTTAATTCTTACCTTCATTTAGCATAAAATACTAAGGACAAGAGGGTCACTTTGTGGAGTTGGACCTTTTGCCGCAGTACAGATGTCTCCACACACAATGCTCTCCAGTCTTTCAGTGGTTCTGAGACCTGTGTAGGAAAAGGGATCAACTCTGAAGCCAAGTGAGATGACTGTTGTCTCAGTTCTTTTCTACTGTTGTGATGAAACACTATGATCCAAAGCAACCTTGGGGAGGACAGGGTTAGCTGGACACACTTCTGCCTCACTGTCCATCATTGAAGGAAGTCAGGGCAAGAATCTGGAGGCAGGAACTGATGCAGAGACCATGGAGGAATGCTGCTTGCTGACTTGCTCTTCATGGCTTGCTCATCTTGCTTTCCTATAGAACCCAGGACCATCAGCCCAGGGATGGCACCACCTACCCACAGAAGGCTGGGTCCTCCCTATTAATAAGTAGTTAAGAAGATGTGCTACAGGCCTGCCTGCAGCCAGATATTACAGAAGCATTTTGTCAGCTGAGGTTCTCTCCTTTCAGGTGACTACAACTTGTGTCGAGTTGACGTAAGACCAGCTAGCGCAATGGTTTAAACACAGGGATGGGGGAAGGGCAAGATTCTTCAGGACCGTGTACTATGCCAGCATCCCCTATGTTTCCCCCTCTATCCTTAAAGTTATTGGAATATTGGAGGATGAAACCTGTGGAGATAGTGGCTGGAGAGATGGCTCAGACTTGAATAGCACCTGCTGTTTGGGCAAAGGGCCTGGATTCCATCATCAGCACCCACAGGAAGGCTTATACCCTTTGGTAGCTTCAGTTTTTGGGTACTCAACACCCTCTTCTGGTCTCTTCAGGCACCAGGCTCAGTGCACATACATGCAAGCAAAATACTCACACACAGAAATGAAAATAATCTTTAGAAAAACCTCTAAGGGCAGAAAAGAGATGCGAGAAGAGAAAGCAAGAGAGGAATAATCCCTCTCAGGTGTGCTCAGAGGCTTGTCTCCTAGGTGATCCCAGCTCCTGTCTAGTTGAGAGTCAGCACTAACCATCCTCATGGTCTTGTACTCTAAACTGGGATTCAACACGACAGTCATTTTGTCAGTGCCAAGGGTAAGCAGGGAATCTGTGAAGACAAGCACACTGGTAGAAGGGGCAGCTGAGCCACAAGCAGGCTCTGTCCTGGGCGCTGGTTGCCTTCAGGGTACAGCAAGGGCTAGTTAGAAGAACTGTTCTCCTCAAAGGGAAGTCTTGCTTTGTTGCGGGAGGTCCTTCCGCTCCTCCAACCAATAGCTGCTGAGATACCAGCCCATTGGGGCGTGGTCTCTCCCCCTGTAAAAACTGACTACTTCCCTCCGTTTGCTCTCTTCACTTCCTGCTCAGCTGGCGACTCGACTCCCTTCCTGGTTGCGCAGAGGGCTGTTGTCTGGGACGGTGATCTGTAAGTTTTTTCCCCTTTAAATAAATACCACCCTATTAATCATAATTATAAACTGGTGTGGCATTGTTCGTGACTTACGCCTTCATTGCTTGTCTTCTGAAGCCCATTCTACCTCCTGCTTCCGTACTGCCACATAGCTGCTAGAATTACAGATGTGCACCGCTGCATCTGGGCGCTTGTGGAATGGACTGGTGTTCTGTGGATCCCAAATCTGATTCCCTCGAAACAGGGAAAGTGATCAGCTGCTGGGGCCCCAGAACCTGGTCACAGCGGTCAGTCTTTATGAACTGATGCCTGGCTCCCTCTGCAGCGTCTTCATTCTGTTCGCCACCAGTTACATCACCACTGAGCTGCTCCGACTCAAAACGGAATTGGGGAAATGGGAATCTCTTGCCCAGGGTAAAAACGAATGCCCATCTCTGGAATCCAACCCTGTCAGCCAGCTTTTACACATTCAGTCAACCACCAAATAACCCGTAGAGATCTTAGGCTCATCAATAGAGTCCTATGCTTTCACTTGATAGACTCATGTCTTTCTCTTCATGTGTTCTTTGCCCCAAAGAATATAAAATATCTGAAGATTGGCCACGTCTATGGTAAATCCTCTAGTCAGGTAGGGAATATTCCCATGACAGATGTGGGAACTTACAAGACAAACGTCAGAAGCAGAAAAGATAATGGTTGGCTGGGACCATTTGGAAACATAAATATGATTCATTCGTTAGTAAAAGGTTATTTAGCAGGAGTTGTGTGAAAACGTACATAATTGGTAGTTATAACAAGCTTAAAAGACACAATTACTTTTAATAACATATCCATACCCCAAACTCTTATTTAACAAAATAAACAGAAGTTATAATTGCTTTTAGTAGAATTTGTCATAACAGTTTCATAAAGTACACAATTAGCCCTCCTGACAGCTTGTGAGGTGAATATTATTTCATTTTGCAGAGGAGAAAATGTGTAGCAGAGAGGTCATAGGCCTTGCTTGAAGTTTTTTGGTTGGTGAGTAAGGGGAGCAGCCTCACTGTACGAACCCCAAGACCTTCCTTGTCACGTCCATAATTCTTTCCTGGAAAGATCATCATCAGACATAACAGAAAAGAATTTTTTCTTTTTAAATTAAAAAGTATTTTTAGGTGTGTGTTGTGTGTATTTGTGGCGGTGGTAGGGATGCTTGCGTACTCCTCGTCCCTGTGAGTGCCAGAGAACATTCTGAAATGCTGGCTCTCTTGTTTGGGATAGACCTCTTCTGCTTGCTGCTGCATCTGTCAGGCTGTGGTCTGCGAGCTTGTGGGACTTCGTCTCCGACTCCCAGCTCACTGTAGGAGTGCTTGCATTCACAGAGTCGTGCTCTCAGGTCTGGCTTTACACGGGTCCTGGGAATCTGAATTCAAGCCTTCCTGTTTCCATAGCCAGTGTTTGCCCACCGAGCCATCTCCCCAGACCTAAATTCTTTATTTTTATCAAGTGACTGTCGCTAAAATTATTAGTTTGGGGAAACTAAGATCTTGGTAATGTATACTATTTTCTCTCATGTTCCATCCTTGTTTGCTTGTTTTTTTTTTCTTAGTATCTAGTGTTCAAAGATTGGGAAAACCCAATGCAAATCCAGGTCAGATGAAAGTCCTTTTTTTTTTTTTAAAGTTTATCTGCCAACATCACCATCTAATTGGGAAAAACACATCATGGAATGTGCCTAGTCTTATTTGTTTTTCTTTCCTATAATGAGTTGTCACGATTCCTTAAAATAGAAGATAAATGTCTCCTAATTGAATGTGTGGATAATGGAGTGTGTAATAAGGGACCATCAGGGACTCAGGACATGAACAAGCAGTTTGATTCCTCAAGAAGAGGAGCATCACTGTCTCCATTTCCCTTCTGTGTACAGCTCACACTACAGACTCACTTAGCTGATAAGAGAGCTGGTTCTAAGTTAACTATTACCTTAGCTTCTTTATCAGTGGCTATCATAGAATCCCCAATCAAACAACTTCAGCGAGAAAAGATTATTTCCGCTCCTAGTTCAAGGGTGCATCGCGGTGGGGAAGTCAAGGCAGCAGGAGCCTGAAGCAGCTGCTCACATCACATCTGTATATCAAGAGGCAGAGAGTGATGAATGCCTGCTGCTGCCCAGCTCTCTTTCTCCAGATACAGAATCCAGGATCCCAGCCTAGGGAATGGTGCTGCCTACTTTCAGGATGGCTCTTCAGACCTCATTAATGTGGTGAAGATAATCTCCCCAGGAATTCCCTGGGGCTAAACAACCCCTCCCAGGTGTGCCTGCAGGCTTGTCTCCTAGACAGTTCCAGACCCTGTCAACTGGACAGTCGACACTCACTCCCCCCCCCAATGGTCTTGTACCCTAAATTGAAATTCAGTACGATGGCCACTTTGTTGGTGCTAAGTGCAAGCAAGGAGTCTGGTGAGGAAGAGCCCACTGGTGGGAGGGCATTTGAGCCACACACACAGCAGGTTCTTCACTTCTGGGCACGGCAGGGTCCAAGCACTGCTCTCTTCAAACGAAGCGCTTTGCTTCTCTTTCCAAGGCCGTAGCTCTTTGTTGGTTTTATGCTTCAGCTCCCACTACTGTCTACAGTGTGTGCTGATGCTATGTCTTCTTCCTCCCATTGTTCAGGTGCCCGCCACTAAGTGTTCATCATCTGCATGTATGATGGCACCTCTCCTCCTTCCTTTCCATTTTCCTCCAGGCAACACACACACACACACACACACACACACACACACACACACACTGACTCTATCCAGATAGGGAGAGTCTGTGGCAGACCGAAGTATGGCTATCACTCAAGTACAATTTGGTGAACCAATGAGTTTCTTTGAGGCTAATTAAAGGGCCATGGATGAACAGAAATCACCCCAAGACGACCCACCCAGCACTGGTTACAGCTCACAGAATCTGCAAACCTGGAGCACACTGCCTTACAATAGGCCAGAAAATGCTCTTTCCCAGGGACTCAGTTGATCTGACCCTCTTCCAGGCGGTTTAACTGGTCTTTGTTCCTTCCAGGCTGCTTGTCTGGTCTGAGCTTCTTTGTAGCTTGGCTCCTCTGAGAGTGACTCTCAGCAGTCTTTATTACTTTGGAGAATGGAGGGGCCTAGTGAATCTGGTCCATATTGTTTCCTGACTTCTTCCCTGTAGGATGGGGTGTTTTACACACACACACACACACGAACATCCTGTTGTTTCACTTCCCTTTAACAGCCTATGTGCTAAGAAGTTTCCCTCCAAGATGAAAGACTGTAGCCTCCTAGGAAATTGTTACAGAACAGTACCACAGGACAGCGCTTACCCTCGCCTGTTTCTTCTGACCTCAGGCTTGGTCTAGCTGACACTTGAACTCCTCTGCTCCAAGGCATCTCCAAAGTCCTAATGTTTAGTAGGAAGTTTCTAGACACCAGGGCTGTCCAGGTAACTACAGCTGTTTCCTTTCATGGAGCTCTCAAACTTACGTGTTTTCAGTTTCGGATTTTACATATTGGGAATATAAGAAACCCAAAGGACTGCACGTTCACTGTTTGAACATCACATTGAGAAAGGATATGAAATTAATATAAATCGTGAACATTTAATGGTGGTCTGGATGAGAAATGGTCACCCAGGCTCATTCCCAGTTAGGGGCTCTGTATGTTCCCGTAGTCTCATCCCAGTTGGTGGTTTTGTTGGGGGATGGTATGCAACCGTTAGTACACGGAGCCTTGCTGGAGGAAGTACACCACAGAGGGCGGCCCTTGAGAGTTCATAGTGCCGTCCCACTTCCAGTTCACTGTCTCTGCTTTCCAGTATGCAGAAAAATGCCATCAGCCAGCTTCTTTAGGTTATGTCTAGTCATGGCCTTTTATCACAGCTACGGAAAAGGGACTAATGCTGCATTCTATACTCTGTGAGACAGCTTTGTAAATATTATGTTATATACATAAATTTTAATGTATACATTATTTTATGATGTTTAACAGTTTACTCTTTAAGGCTTAGCTTTGTTGTGTGTAGTTACAAATACAGATCTATCTATTTAGCTCTTACTTTTATGTGATACATTTCACTGCATTAAATAAATAATCATTGGAAAATCGAATCAAGGCATAGAATGGCCTATTATATGTGTTTATGGACTAGTTCAACAAATATATATTGAACATCCTCAACAGGCCAGGTACTGTTCCTGATGGAAGAGAAGAAGTTCATTAAACAAAGTTCTTGCTTTTATGGAGTTGACGTTCTGGAAGGGAAACACGAATTGTAAGCAGAGAGGTGTTACGTGCAGTTTGTCAGGCAGCAGTGACGGGAAGCGGAAGAGAGCATGTAGGGATTGCTACTATAGACAGTATGAGCCAGAAGGACATCGTTAGCGAGGCTGTGTTTCAGACAGCAGAAATCAAAGTGGTAAGAGGAAAACACAGGGCCACTGATGCCGGGCAGAGGAGTGGTGCACCAGCAGACAGCAGCAGCAGGCTCTCTAGGGTTTGTGTGCAGAACTTTCTGATTCCTGTCTGTGATGTAAACATGACCACTGAGGTTCATTTCTAGCTGCCCCCCCCCTTCACATTATCAAATGCACAGCCAGGGAGAGAGCTGCTTGTCGTTTCTGTGGCGTGGATGGATTTGGAGCATCCCATGGATGGACACAGAAGGTGTATTCTAGATGGCCTAAGGACAGGCAGAAGGACCATATGACTGGAGTAAGCTGAGCAAGCAGGGAGAGTAGCTGCTGAATTTTAAAAGGCAGCCTGGGGCTAAGTGAAAGAAGCCAGCTTCAAAAGACCAAGGGTTGTGTGGTTCTGCTTGTGTAGGCAGTGAGATTCCTAGTGAGGTAAACGGAATGATGCTTGCTCCACGCTGAGGAGGTGGGGGAAGGGAGAGAAGTTTCATGGGTACAGAGTTTACGGTTTCCTTTTATTGCACATGTGATAATAAAGTTTACTTGGGGTGTGTACACACATGCTTCTCTCTCTCTCTCTTCTCTCTCTCTCTTTCTCTCTCTCTATCTGTCTCTCTTTCTTTATGTCTGTGTCTCTGTAGGATACCTTGTGGTGGTTTGTTCTCCTCTTCATGTATGCCCCAGGGATCAAACTCAAGTCCTGTCAGGTTGGCAGCGAATGCCTGCTAAGCCATCTCCCCAGCCCAGGTTTCAGATATGAGAGATGACAACTACTCTAGAGATCTGTTTATCAACAATGTGAATATCCTTGACACTGCTGAACTGTGCACTTAAAATCAATTAAGACAGTGGATTTTATATAATGCAATAAAAAATAGAATAGCTCAAACGAAAAGCAAGAGCAGCCCAGGGACAGAATGAGTAGGTCCTACAGACAAGTCTAAGAATCTGATTTTTCCTTTGTGCAGAAGGAAAGTGTTTGGGGTAGAAAGGGACTTGCTCTAACTTACACGTTTGCAGTGCTCAGAAGAGACTGTAGCATATCAATGTATTTTTCTTTACTGTAATGAGATGCCAAAGGCTGGAAACTTTATAAAGAAAAAACTTGCTTAACTTACAGCTCTAGGGCTCCAAAAACATGATGCTAGCTGGCATCGACTCTGTGTGGTTGACTTATGGCAGGGGTGTGTGATCGCACGGCAGATAGGAAGCCGGATTGAGACAGTGTGTGTTGGGGGAATCAGTAGGGTTCCATGAGAACTCTATTAATCTCCTCTGAGGAGACATCTCTAATGACAGAAAGGCCACTCACTAGACCCTACCTCTTAATAGTCCATTACCTCTCAACATAGTCAGATGACGACTGGGCTCATAATACACAGCCCTTGATGGATCACACTAGGTCCATATCGAGAGGGAAGGGGAAGGGTGGAGAAAGATTATTATAATAATCCAGGAGAGATATGGATAGCGTGACCCCAGGTATCCATAATGAAGATGCTGAACTGTGTGTGTGGGTTGTGCATGAAGGTGCATCTGGAAGTCTAAGAGGCTCAGCTGACTGGAAATGGGGTGAGAAAGAAATAGAAGAGACAAATAATTCCATAGTTTTGGGCCCAGCGATGGAAATGCTGGTGTTGTCATTTAATAGGGCTGAACCTGTGGGAGAAACAGATTCAGGGGGGACATCCATTCAGGCTTGGGTGTGACGTGTCCCAGAAGTCCATGAGACACGCAGGTGGAGGAGGGGCTAGGCGTTCTTGACAGAGCTTTATAGGGGTGACATCAGCTTGTGTTGGGCATTACATATTTACACACAAGGCGCAGTATTCTTATGTTGCCAGCACTTAAAGCTACTCTGAAATCAAACTGAGTGATTAACTAAACACAAACAGAATTACAACGGCAATAAAGTTCAAATCACAATGGTTTTGTGACAGATGATGGTTTCCCAGGAGAAAGGTGTGTTTTCCTATTCTTCACTTGCCTTTTACTCTAGTTCGTCTTTCAGAGTTATTTTCCTTTGAGCCCAGTGGACCTTGCTCTCCCCTGCTCCACCCCATCTCGAATCCTTCCGGACTGGAAATCACAGTGCATTTGAAGGCTGCTGGAGACAGAAGCCACAGGCCATTGTTGGCTCGGTTCATGTGTCTACTTGGTCACCTGCTTCTCGATTTTGCTTCTCGACTCTTCTCTATTCTGTTCCCATGGAGCACAGCTGGGGTTACATCACTGCTCTGCTTCAGTTTAAAGGCATCCAGCTGGCTCACTTTCAACCAAACAATGTCGAATGTCGTAGCTGTCATCCAGAGTCACCATCTGTCACGGTGTGGCCTGTGCATGTACCGTGCCCCAGACAAGACCCGTTCGTGTTTCAGAATCGTGGATTCCACATCACAGACCCCAGCCTACACCCAAGGATCCAGTTGCACTGAAATTGTTTCAATTCTCAGGAATCCCCTAAGGTGTGTGTTCTGTAGTTTTCATCCCCGCTTCTCCATTGCACATCTGTAGATGCTGAGGTCTCCTAATCCCATGTTCAAGTTGTATACTCTGTAACTTTCTCTGAGTTCTCCACGGCTTTAATCCCATTAGGAATGTCCTCCAGGCTGATACCGTGGGTGTAGATTTTACTCTTCTTTATCTTAGTCCCCCTGAGGTCATGCGTACAAGATGCGTGTAGCAGATTCTTTTCAGTAGTGCAGGACAGTGGCCTTTCTTCTTAGAGCTGGGCTTGATACTTTTATGCCTTATCAACTGTTAACTGAGGTCTGAAGTGGATGCTTCCAAAAAGTCCTACATTAAGTTAAGGAGCTCCGGGCCCAAAGCCAAGTATGGGATGAGAGGGGAGAGCTGGCATGGAGCATGAGTGAAGAGTTCCTTTCTAGAAAGCTCTACTGAGGCAGGCAAGCATAGGGATTGCTTAACAACCCAGGACTCTGCTTGCCTTGGTCTGTGTACACACTCCTTTAAAACCCACAGTTCACCTTGAAGCCTGATCCTTCCATCTGAATCCAGCTGTACATGTACACTGCTCCAAACAATGTGACTGTCACCGACGGCCCTTCTGAGTCATTCATTCTTTCATTCATTATTTGGGAAAGAAAGTTGAGTTGTATTAAGGGCATTTGAGTGAGGAAGGAGGGGTGCTTCGTGAAAGCTCTTACTGACTTTAGAAATGACACAAAAAACATGTGACTTTTAATAGGAAGGCCAGCTCCCTGCCACACTTTGCTGCTAGGGCAGATTGTGGCGGGATGAGGGCTCTCAAAAGAAAAAAAAAGGAGACCAGAGAGCTGCTTCTAGGATGCTCACGGCTCATCTCACCACCTGTATCCTTGAACACTTGCAAACATCACTGTTCCAACCCACTCAGTCCGTAGAACAGGAAACTATTCAGAAGTAATTTCTTTGCCTCTTGATAGAGCGTCTTCATTCTGAAAGAATCAATAGCCTGAAAATGAATTTTAAAAGGACTTCTTTGCAAGTCAGTGTTGTTTGGGGAAGTGGGAGGGAATCTCGTCGCTAACCCAGAGATAAATACATACAGTCTGAGGTGCTCATAGTATTTCACCCTTCCAGGCTACACGTTATCAAACACTTAAATATTTAAAGCCCTCAAATTAACTTCAAGATAACAGTAAAATGCTCCAATATCCTTTACCCTGATAAGAAGCGCAATGAATGGCTTTAAATTAATGCCAGTGCACATGCTCAGAATCTATTAAGGAAACACAGCAATTTGTATGCCTGGCTAAGCCTAGGCCAGCTCATTTTGCAGTAGAGGAGGGTTGGAGCTGTTAAACAATGCCGAAGAGAAGGCAATAGCCTGGCTTCTAAACAGCGGCAGGAGCAGGCCGGCCACAGCCTGGCTCTGCCCAGCGCAGCTGTGCTGGGGCCAGCTGCTTTTCTCAGTCCTCTCTGGTGACTAATCCCCTAACGTTGGCATTCTGTGCTGTGCTTTTCCAGTGTGGCCACACACTGGATCTGCTCTTGTTCTCATCCCCCTTGCTGCTGGGGCGTAGGCAGGGGGTGGATGACCAGTTATTGTATTACAAGTCAGGAAACTGAGGCATACAAAGGTTAAGCTGCTTACCCCAGGCTTAGGCGCTATTTTACCAGGCAGTCAGGTCAGCCCCCTGTGGATTTTTGGAGATCTACTTGACATCGCCTTTGAAAAGTAAAATAATTGTGTAAAAATCAAAATAAAGGTAACCATGACTATGCAGTTATAGTTCTTAGTATCCACTCTCTACACATTGGCGTGGGGAGTTCTTCCCGGAAGGAGGAAGAAAGAGCAAAAATGTACAGCCGCAGACCAAGAGATAGCGTATTTATATAATAACAGACAAACAAGTATTTTCATGAGCAGAGAGAAGGTCTGGTCAGTGGCTCAGCAAGAAAATACAGTAGTTAGTATCCAGCAACAACAGCTTCTTGAAAGGAAAACGAGGAGTTTATTGGTTAGCAGAGCTGTGTGCTGGGCATTCTTGGTTCTTGGCTGTTTGGGAGCTGCAGCATCAGATAGAAAAGATTCAGACAGGCAGCTGTGGTTTCTACACTTTTCTCCCTATGTTATAAAAATGACCTTGAATGAAGTCTATATCTGGGTTCGGGCATCTCCAGAGTATTTAATGGAACATATGAAATCACTCTCAGCAGAAACCCAGGCAGCGTTGAAGGCATCCCGAATTCCGACTCCAGCACGATCAGGGAGAAACACTCTATCCTGGCCTCATCACCTACCACATGTGCAGGGCATATTTCTGCCCCCCACTCTCCCGGAGGCTTCCCGATTAAAAGTGGCCAGGTGATGTCATTCTCAATAGTCCAGAAGGCTTGTCAAAGTGTATAAAAGACTTCACCAAGAGTCTGATACCGTGCCAAGAACCCAGCTTTCCCTCTCCCTTTCCTGAGCTCCCAGGAAGGCTCTGGGTGTACTGTGCATTAGGAAGAGGTCTTTGACTCTGCATGAGAAATAAGAGTGCAGATGTGTCCCAGATGTAAGCTAGCTCATGGGGTACAGGATATCTGAAAGCTCTGTGAACTCGCCCGACCTCATTCTCTCAGTTTTGTGGTCTGTCTAGAACACAGGCTACTTTCGCACAGTTCCCTGGGAAAATGATTGCATTCTACCAGACTGCAGAACTGTCTTGGCATTGATAAAAATGGAGATCATTTGATCACGTGAGTGTCCAGCATAGCAACCTTGCTTGTGTTTGGTACTGGCCATGCGGGATTTGAAGGTCAGGTTTCCTACTCAATAGAAGTCACACTCTTCCGTAGAGGTTTTAGATGTGGGACTCACAGGTTTAAAAGATCAGTTTTTAGGGTTTAAGGAACATCCAAAGCTTTTTTTAAAGACAACATTTACTATATCTCAGGATAGCCTTAAATTCCCTGTATAGCCAAGGATGACCTTGAACATCTGATTTTCTTGCTTCTACTTCTGCAGTGCTGGGATTACAGGTATGTGTTGTATTGCTTATGGGATACTGAAAATAGAAGACAGTGTTGTGCATCCTAGGTATGCTTTCTATTGACTGAGTTATAATCTCAGATTACATGTATGTATTTTAAGATAGCTCTTGCTATGTAATCCAGGCTGGCCTCAAACTCATGATGCTCCAGGTTCAGTCTCCTGAGTGTTGGGATCACAGACTTGCACCACCATGCCCAGCTCACTTGAAAAACTTCTAGCAGAGTTCTTGTATGTCTGAAGGGAATTTGTGGCCCGTACCAACATCACTTATTCTGAGCACCTGCTCTGAGTACAGAAGTCTGGTCTAAACATTTTGTTAATAATTCTTAATCTCTACATTTTATGCTCCCCTCATGGTCTTTCTAGTTTATATGAATCTACTGGAATCTACACAAAGGTTTTGTTCTTTTGGTCACCTAAACCACTGTTACCACTGAAGGAATCAGAGAGCTCTTCTTCACACCATGGTGAACGTTCTTTTCCTGGTGGGAATTCTGGGGCCCTCAGTGCCTTAAAAGCACAGCCATAATTATGCCTGCATTGTTCCTCAGAGTCACCTGGGAGAATTTTTTACAACAATAGGAAGGTACAGCCTTCCCAGACCCTAAGACTTGAGAGGGGATTTCCTTCATCTCTGAACCAGTCACCTTGGTAGGGTGCAGTGGGTTGCAGAGTACCTCTGAGACAATGGTCTCTGCAGGCATGGAGGCCTTCACACACAGGACAGCCAGGGCTTTGGATCATGATGTATAGAGCCCTGACAACACAGGAGGAGTGGTGACAGGTGCCACAGAAAATGGGTGACATCTTTCCAGCGTCCTCCCTCATGGCCCATCTTCCTTCTGTTGAGTGACAAGGGGAAGAAGCTTGGCTGTCTGGGCAAAAGGAGGTTTTCCATGCAGTTGGCACTGAGTCCACCCCTGGACCTATTGGGGATGTTTCGGATGTAAATTGGATCACAGCATTTAGCTGGTTGTCAGGTTTCTTCTGTGTCTGTCTCTCTGGTTTTCATCAGTGTCACTGTGGTTGCTTTTGTTCTGCTTCTTCTCTCCTGATGTGTGTCTTCCATCAGCCATAGAAACACCCCATCACCTCTTCTCAAACTTTGGCTGTGTCCCACTCTTTTCCTCCTTTTCTTCTAGACTGTGGTTTTTTGTTTGTCTGTTTGTTATTAGAGGCATTAGACACTTTGACTATGTCCCACATATTTAATCCCTTCTTCCTTTTGGAGATTGAACCTAGGAACCTAGGCCTAATGCTTTTACATTCTGTTAGCAATTCTAAGTCCCTATTGCATATGCTCCAATTTTGAAATATGCTTTTCCTATTGTTTTTCATTTCCATGCCTCAGTTTGAATGTCTCTTGAAGATGAACACTTCAAAGAAATCCCACACTAGCTCAGAATTGAGTATATTTAGGGGTAGACTCACAAATTGGGACAAAGCCTATTCCTGATTATATCTTGAACCTGCATGAATAATGAAGTCAATTCTGTGTCATCTGGTATAAATTCAGCAGTTTCAATATGCAAGATAACTCTTTCTGCATATTGTGAATCAGTAACTATATTAAGAGGTTCTTTAAAATCCCTTAGTACCATGAGAATAGCAAAGTAATGTTACCCTTTTCAATAGTATTATTTTTTTAGGTAACTTTTGATTTTTGATGGTATTAATCCTGTCAGCTAGCTGTTCATTATTAGTATGTAAAGACTGTATTATTTCTAAAAGTGCCTCATTCTTGGCTCTATTATCAAACCATTTTCTTAAAGATATAATATGAAGAAAAAAACTGAGTCCCAATATCCAATAAATGGATGTATCACAATAACAATATAAGCCTTGCAGAATACAATCCATAGTATTAGCAAAAAAGTTACTAAAATTTTCCATGGTAATGTTGCTTGCCATTATATATTGATTTATTAATTACCTGTTATGAGGTCTGGTAAATTATTTAGGTGTAATAATCTTTATTGTCCAGCAGGTGTCATGGTTGCAGAGTGGTGACGAGCTATGCAACCTGGTGCCAATAACAGTCCTAAACTGCTTTGTTTTTTTTTTTTTCACCTAGGTGCTGGTTAAATACTGAGAAATATGCTTTGCTTGACAAATTAAAAGCAAAATCAATTCCATACACGGAGCAAGAAGCCCAGAGCTTAAGGGCAGGGAACACAAACTAGAAGCTGTACAAATCACCATGCTGCAGGGAACCTGGCAGTCGGGGAGGGGATGTGCGCTAGCTTGGGAAATTTCCAAGTCGCTTCATGCAGTTAACTCCACTGTGGCAGGGCTTGTATGAAAAACTGCTTAGGTAAAAGCAAACCAAGCAGGCAGGGGTGAGAGACTTTCTGGACTGTGGACCAGTTAGGCCTTTAAGCTGGTCCACCTGATAGGTGTGGAGTCCAGATCCACGTGGGCACCAGATGAAGAAGAACACTTAAAAGAAATCCCACACTAGCTCAGAATTGAGTATTATAGAGGGTTATTTATTTAGGGATAGACTCACAGATTACAGTCCTCTGTTCAAAAGGGGAACAGAAACCAAATCCTGCAGCCAGAAGAAAGGCCAGAAGCACGCTTTACATCTGCATATATAGTGTGCCAATCAAGCGGGCTGGTAACTTAAAGGCTAGTGGCTGTAGGAATTCCTACAGCAGTTTCCTATTGAATATAATCAGTGCAGATTTTGTATTCTGCATGTTAAACTTGCTGGCAACTCCAGCTAATGAGCTCCTAATTCAAACATTATCTTTTCCATCGGAGAACATCCATTTAGTTAATATTTTGGTAGATTATGAGCTAGGTTAAAATCATCTTTATTATCATATCTAATATCCATCTTTCTCTATCATCATAAGCTTGTTGAAAATAGCTTTTGTAAAAAATAAAGTTTTTCAGATAACCTTAACATCTGGATCCTGTGGGTACATTGGCTTTGTGGTCTCTCTTTCTTGGTTTTGGGTCACATGGTTACTTCTTTCCTCTGGTGAAAACAGAGGAGTGGCAGATGCATTGACGTGATAGCTTGTTAGTAAAGGGATTTAGTAATAAAGAGTGATTAATCTTGAACCCCCCCCAGGATGCTGTGTTCTTCTTCTGCCTTCAAAACATTTTATTTTTATCTTTTAAATGCACGTATATGTCTATGTGTGGATTTGCATATGTGAGTGCAGTACCTGTGGTGGCCAGAAGAGGGCATGAGATCCACAGAGTTGGAGTTATAAGGTGGTTGTGAGTCACCCAATGTAGGTGCTGGGAACCAAACCTGGGTTCTCCATAAGAGCAACAAGCTCTTTTCAGTGCTGAGCTGTCTCTTAGGCTCCTCATTTTGAATTAAATGGAGATACAGGGCTTTTTCTGCAAGATGTGTTTAAATTAAATTGCAAAGTTCAAATTCTTATATTGTGAGCCAGTGCTTTCTGGAACTTTCCATCGATGTTTGCATTGGCATTCTATGTAGCCCCAAAACTCAGCTAATATCAAGAAGCAATAGGTCTGTGTTTTCGAGGACTCCCTAGTGTTTGAACTCCACTGCCTTTGCTGTCGTGCCGTGGCCCCTACACAGCTCCCACTGCACTTTACATAGACTCTTCAAGCTGCCCTCCCAGGGCACTTTTCCTTTCCATGGTCTGTTCTTTGTGAGCATGTCAATTCTCAGGCATGGCTTCTTTTTATGGCTCCCAAACAGATGCTGTCAGAGGCACAAGAATGGACCTTGGGGACCACCAAGTACTGGGGCTATAACTTCCAGAGATCCCTCATTGCCAGTCTCTGAAATCTGCCATGGCCTTGTGCTGAGGACACTCCTTACAGGGACTGCCCCTAGCCAGTGAAGGAGGGTCCCAAGGCTGTGAGGCATACCCAGGACTCGCCTCCCTACTAACTGTGGCTAATGGCTCTCTGATGGCTCAGGCTGAACTTCCTTCTGCACAGAAGGTGAGCTTCTGCTCTGCCAGCCTTCACAGGCATCATGGTGTGATGCCTGTGCCCTCCCCAGCCCCTTCCTTCACAGGCATCGTGGTGTGATGCGTGTCCCCTCCCCAGCTCCTTCCTTATGTTCCCTTACATGAGGTCACTGCAAGAACGATGCCCTCTTTTCTGCTTTATAGGAGACATGGATTCTTATAGGTGGTTTCTCTATTTGAATCATCTGGGTATCTCTCCCAGGTGGGACAGCTGGTCAGCCACCAGTGAGCTCAGCCCATTTGGAAGCATGTGTCTCAATATTTTGAATGATTAATCTGTCCACCCCCGAATATTTCTCTCATCTTCCTAAACTTGTCTTCAATCTAGGATTAATAATGGCAGTTTACCCAAAAGGAAAAGAAATTAAGAGAGTCAAATTTCCCCTTGGCTTTCAAATTTGAGGAAAGATAAATAAGACTCATAACAGGACTTCAAAATCCTCTTTCCATGTTCCTTTCTTGAATGAAAAAATAAAAGCGCTTCTCAGGGCATTGGCCTGTATAGTTCAGAGGGAGGACCCCAGGGACAAATGCTGGGATAGGTTGGTAAATTGAGATGAACTTTTTTTTGAGACAGAGTCTCATTTATAGCCTGGGGTAGTCTTGAACTCAAGATCCCAAGTACTGGCATGCAGATGCCAATACCATGACCTATTGAAGGTTGAGTTCAGTTTCTCTCTCAAAGGGGATTCCTCTCACCAGGTGTGGGTGAATGAATGTTCACAGTCCTTACACTGAAACTAAGTGTGTTTGCGGTCCTAGGGAAGCCACACATCTTCCAAGAGCCCTGCCAACCCTGCTGGAGAACAAGGCAGGTTGTAAGAGCCAGGCCTCCTGGCTGAGACTTCCCTCATCTCGAGGTAGAACTGGGCAGAGCTCAGAGAATGAGATTAAGGCTGTGTGTATGTGCTTCCCTGCGGGAGCGAGAGACAACTTGGGTGGCTTTGCCTTGAGGATGGATCTAAGTTACTTAATGTTCTGAGGTGTTAGATAAAGCATCTTATCTCCCAATTCTTCCCCTAATTAATTATGGCACTTTCGCTGTTTCATTATTCTCAGTTTAAGCTTTCAGAGTCACAGTAACCTTGTCTTTTACAAGAATAATGTTGTTGCCCTTTGCAGAGAACACCTGGGAGTGGGGGGAGAAGGAGGAGGTAAGCACAGACGTGGGACCCGACTTGCAGGAAAGGCAGAAATTGCCTGTGTCCTGTGCTTTGGGAAGTACTGTCAATACCTCAAGGCCATTGGAGTTGAATGTCTGGGAGAAGCCACTGAAGATAACTCTTGCCCTGAAGCTCCTCTGAGTATCAAGGGCTTCCCAAGCTGGGTGGTACTACAGCCTTAAGGAACTGGGGCCCAGGAAGCATGAGACACTGGGGCCCTGGGAACTCCCAAGGTCCTTAACTTTACTTGGGCTTTCTAGAATCCTACCTTGACTGGGGACAACACCCATCCCCCAGGGTGCACTGGGCCTGAAGCCTGTGCAGAAAAGAAAGTCTTTCAGGAGAAATGATAGCCCAGGACCGGGCACTGTGGGTCTGCTGAAAGTAGGCTGTGGGTACGTTGTGTGGATTTTCCTGGCGAGACCTGGACAAACGTTTAGTCACCCCAGGCAGAATGCTGACAGCTGACCAAAGGAACGATTCCACTCAGCTCTAGTTTAGTGAACCAGTGAGCTAACTGAGGAAACACAGCAGGGGGAGAAAAGGGTTCACCCCAAAGCCCATCTAGCGTGGAGGAGGACCCCGAAGGCTGCATTTCTGGAGCTCTCTGCACTACTTTCAGGCATCTTGACTGTTCAGTCTCCTCTCGCTGGCCATTGGTATTGCTTAGACAATGCCTGGGTGGGTCTGGAGGATCTTGTAACGTCTGAGTCTCCTAAGCCTAGGAAGTTGAGCGAGCTTCTCTCCTCCCACCAGAAGGCATGTTTTAGTTCAGAGGAAAGCAGTAACAGAGGGAACTGGAGATGAGAGAAGAGATGTCAAACGTTTGGGGTATAATTGTTCTCTGATGCTGAGAGTCACTTTTTTTTTTTAAGACAGGGTTTCTCTATACCCTTGGAGCCTGTCCTGGAACTATCTCTTGTAGACCAGGCTGGTCTCAAACTCACAGAGATCTGCCTGCCTCTGTCTCCCGAGTGCTGGGATTAAAGGTGTGCGCCACCACCGCTCAGCGAGTGTCACCTTTTGGACAGTGGGGCCAAAGGGTTAGGTCTTTGTCACCTTTCCCTCTCATGCCTATTTCCCAAGCTTAACCCTGCATATAGAGCACACAGGACCTGGCCCACTTTGTGTATTCCACTGCTCAAGACCCACAGAATTCTAAGAAGTCTTTAACATGTTTGAGTCCCAGTGTCCCCACTGGCAGACTGGACTGAATGTCAGCAGTGCAGCCCCAGGATCTGAGTCCCTGTGTCATTCATTGTTCCTTCAGAGGGCTCCCGAGTCCATTTCTGCTCTCTATCCTCAATCCCAAGGGGCTGGGGCAGGAGGAGGAGATGGGAGCCCAACAGAGATGCTGATGTGATTAGAATGTTCTCCTGGCTTCTGCAGTCCTTCCTGGATATTTTTTGCCTGATGTCATCCCAGCGATTGCTCTGATGTCCTTTGAGCCCAGGTCAGCAGACACAGAACCCGTAGACACAAGCAGAGTGTGTGCCATTCAGAACTGACTCCTCAACTCACTTCACCTCACTCTGCACCGCCAAATCTCCTGGAAGACGGGGGAGCTAGTGTAGCCCTGGCCTGTCTCTGTACCCGCTGCCTTCCCTCATCCCACATCCTTCTCCACACCTCATCCTGGCATGCCAGGCCCCAGCCTTGGCAACCCCACCCTCTCTGCTCTTCCTTTCCAGCTGGATGCCACTGTCCATCTGGACATCTGTTGTAACAAGGGCGGCTGGGCTGCGTCCCCAGCACCCGGCCGCCCGCATGGCTAGCTTTGTACCCGAAATAATTACACAGAAACTGTATTCATTTAAACATTGCCTGGCCCATTATCTGTAGCCTCTTATTGGCTAGCTCTTACATATCGATCTAACCCATTTCTAATATTCTGTGTAGCACCATGAGGTGCGCTTACCAGGGAGGATCTTAACCTGCGTCTGGCTGGAGTGGGAGCATCATGGCGACTCTCTGACTCAGCTTCTTTCTCCCCCAATCCTGTTCTGTTTACTCCACCCACCTAAGGGTTGGCCTATCAAATGGGCCTAGGCAGTTTCTTTATTACTTAACCAATGAAAGCAACAGATAAGATACAAGACCCACCTCCATCATTTCCCCTTTTTCTGTTTAATGTGGGAGTGTCATATATCAATCTGTTGCTTTCATTGGTTAAGTAATAAAGGAACTGCTTGGCCCTC
>JABTXL010000541.1:7202312-7227056 GCA_025134845.1 Neodon shergylaensis
CCCTATTTCAACAGACATCTTCCTTGCTGACACCCTTGCTGTGTCCAAATTCTAAGCCCAGTTCCCACTGGCCCAAGGAGTCTGGCCGTCCCCACTAATATCTTTATCACGTGAATTTCATGACTAATAGCCTTGTTTCTCTCTTTAATTCTAACCTCTGGCTGGCAATGTTCCATTTATTTATTTATTGTGTCTATAATAAGTATAAATGTGGGCATGTGCCTGGCACAGTATGCATATGGATGCCAGAGGACAACCTCATGCAGTCACTTCTCTCTCTCTAGTCAGCAGACCCAGCTGGGATGATCTTTTCCAAGCAGGCCCAGAAGAAGGCCTAAAGTTGGTAATAGTTTGGCTTGAAGGATAATCATGTATCACATATGGTAAAATATATGTAGCATAAAATTGACCACCTTAACTGTGGCAAAGTTAACAGTTCTGTGATGTTTACTATGTTCCTGATGTTGTACAGCCTTCACCTCTAGTAGTGCGAGGCTTGCATCCTGTCACCAAGAGTGCAAGGCCTCTCCCCCCAGCACCCCCTACTCTACATTGTGTCTCTAGAAACTTGCCTTGGAAATGCCATATAGGTGGACGCATTGGCATCTTGTTTCTTATTCCTTGCATGTTATCAACGCCAGTCATGTTGTAACTGTTGTTCTTTTCGGAGACTACAGCTCCCAGAATCCTCCTGGATCACGGACAGAAGCGCGCGCATGCGCAAGGACATTCCTCCCAGGAACCCTCGCGTTCCCCGTTAAAACTGAGAGGCGCCCCTCCCCGCGCCCCTTCTTCTTCCCCGTTTTCCCCCCGCCCTATCCTCTCGTGTGGCACACCCGAACCCACCTGTAGCCCTTTCCCCCATTAAAGACCCACGTGGGATCCACGTGTCTGCGTGTTCTTCCACCCCTCTCCCGTGTTCGTCTTGCGTCTCGTGTCCCCCTCCACACACACACCCGCGGTTCTTTTCTTTTTAAAAGAACAAAATTGGTGCCGTGACTCGGATAAAAAGAAAAGAACGCGCGGGTGTGTGTGTGGAGGGACAGACGCGAGACGCGAGACGAACACGGGAGAGGGGTGGAAGAACACGCAGACACGTGGATCCCACGTGGGTCTTTAATGGGGGAAAGGGCTACAGGTGGGTTCGGGTGTGCCACACGAGAGGATAGGGCGGGGGGAAAACGGGGAAGAAGAAGGGGCGCGGGGAGGGGCGCCTCTCAGTTTTAACGGGGAACGCGAGGGTTCCTGGGAGGAATGTCCTTGCGCATGCGCGCGCTTCTGTCCGTGATCCAGGAGGATTCTGGGAGCTGTAGTCTCCGAAAAGAACAACAGTAACAGGTCTCAGCCCTGCCTTTATTAAAAGGCCAGATCCAGTTCTATCATGGGGACAAACCATGTTTCATGCCTGCATCTGTTGCTGAGCCTCCAGAACTGCTACTCTTGGGCTTGCGTGAATAGAGCTGCCATGAACATTCATGGTTGGGTTTTTGTTTGGGTGCTGTTTTCAGTTCTTTTAGGTGGACACCTAGCAGTGAACTTGCTGGATTAGAACATCTAAGTGGGCTTTATTGAGGAGCCGCCATGCTACTTTCCTCAGCAGCTGCATGTAACAGGCTTTCTTTGGGCTGCCAACCAGTTCCCAAATCATGACCCGGAGACTTATTATTAGTTGTGAATGCTCAGCCTTATCTTATGCTTGTCCCACTAACTCTTATAACTTAATTTAACCTCTTCATCTCCATTTTGCCTGGGGGCTTTTATTCTGTATGTCCTACTCTGTGTCTGTCTGTCTGTGGCTGCCTGATTGGCCCTAGGCATCTCCCTCTTCTTCTCCCTTGTTCTCTCCTCTCTCTTCAGCCTAGATTTCTCCTCCTACTCATTCTCTCTGACCACCAGCCCTGCCTATTCTTCTACTGCTCTAGCTATCGGCCATTCAGCTTTTTATTAGACTGGTCAGGTGCTTTAGGCAGGTCAGGTGAAACAGCAACACATCTTTACACGGTTAAACAAATGCGGCATAAACAAAAGTTACACCCATTTACACAGTTAAAGGAATATTCCGCAACACAAATAAAAAAATGTAACACATCTTTACATAGTTAAAGTGATATTCCAGAGGGCTGCACCTTGCCACACCACATGCAGTTGGAAGACCCCAATCTGCCCATCCTCACCAATGAGTGTTGCTTTTCTTCTTTTGTAACATCATTGCCACTGCAGGGATACCCATGGGCAGGCGGGATGCAGTTCACAGTTTAGCTTCAGGAAGTGCCTGGCAAGTGGTAGAGCCCAGAAACGGAACCATGGTTTCCTTCACTTGCCAGAGGAAAGGCCGCCTCCTGCCCCATCAGACATGCTGAGCGTCCACGGTGGCTCTGAGTAGGGTCAATGTGTTAGACCTTCTGTTGTGACAAAAACGGCTTGACAGATAGCTGGTGATATGGCTCAGTGGGCAAAGGTACTTGTCTCCACACACACAGCAAAAGGAGAGAACTGAGTCCCACAGGTTTCCCTCTGACCTACATACATGCGCTGCAGCACCCCTAAAAGCTATCAAGTGCAAAAAGAAAAAGAAGAATATTCAAAATATTTGACAGAAAACTGTAAGGAAGGAAGGATTTATTTTGCACACTGTCATGCCCATGGGTGGGGTTGTTCTTTTCAGGGGCCTAGATCCTTAGTTTTTCTTATATCTATTGTCCACCTGCTCCACATGGAATCTTTTAGAGTTCTGTTTGCTTGGTTTTTATTTTTATTTTAGTTTTATTTTTTTATTTTTATTTTTTTTTTGTTTTTCGAGACAGGGTTTCTCTGTGGTTTTGGAGCCTGTCCTGGAACTAGCTCTGTAGACCAGGCTGGTCTCGAACTCACAGAGATCCGCCTGCCTCTGCCTCCCAAGTGCTGGGATTAAAGGCGTGTGCCACCATCGCCCGGCTTTTTTTTTTTTTTAAATAAGGCTTCACTTGCTAAGGCTGGCCTTGAACTCCTGATCCTCCAGCCTCTGCCTCCCAAGTGCCAGGATTACAGGCATGCACCACCACAGCTGGTTCAACACAGACTCCAGAGCTGGGGGACAATTCTCCTGGGTTCTAATGCACCTGCACACTAGGGGAAGCTCACACACAGGCCATAGAGACTCCTGCTTTCTATTCCCTTTCCCTTTTCTGCCATGACTGCCCACTCCCTGCGACTCCAGTATCCTGAGTTTCTCTTATTCTTTTGAACTCTATGTACAAGAGGCAGGTCACTGCCTTCAAAGGCTGCTTTCATGCTAGATCATCTGAAAGCAGTTTGGATATTGTAGTTGCTACAGAAGCCTAGGGCACAGCCCAGCACTTCGAGTATTTTCCTTATCCTCCTTTGGGAGGCAACCTGTTTTTTTTCCCCTTTTACTCTAGCCCCACATTGGGTGCCAAAATGTTGGCTTATTTTTTTTATTTATTTATTTAAAAAAATTTTTTTTTTTGGTCTTTGCCTCTTTTGGGGGCTTTGATGCCTGTCCTGGAACTAGCTTTTGTAGACCAGGTTGGCCTCAAACTCAAACTCACAGAAATCTGCCTGCCTCTGCCTCCTGAGGGTTGGCATTAAAGGCATGTGCCACCACCACCAGGTTCTAGTTAGCTTTTCTTATCCTATTCCAGCTGTCTTTAATCTCTGGGATTTTTACTTTTCTCACTTCTGTATATCTTACTTTCACTATTACTCTGTGACTGGCTGGTGGTGACTGACCCCTAGCATCCTCCTCTCCTTGTTTTCTTGCTCTTTCTCCTATTTATTCTCTCTGCCTTCCAGCTCTGCCTATTATTTCTCCTGCCTTGCTATGGGCATTTCAGCTCTTTATTAGACCATCAGGTGTTTTAGACAGGCACAGTAACACAGCTTCACAGAGAAACAAATGCAACATGAACAAAAGCAACACATCTTTACATCATTAAACAAATGTTCCACAGAATAAACAAATCTAACCCACATTAAAATAATACTCCACAATAGCAACCCTTACTGGAAAACCTCTTGGCAAACATTGTCATGTTTCTGTACATTGTCTTGTTCAGCTGGGATCAAAAGCCCCATGACACATGGGTTTAGCTGTTGTCTGGAACAATGCAAGCCAATATCAGTCAGCATAAAACAGGAATTCAAATTCCCCTGGAAGGTATGCAGTAGGTCACAGATAGATGGAAAGCTGAAGGGCGGGGCTTCTGATGATTTATGTATCAAAGGGGTAGTCTATAATACAGTGGTTCTTAACCTCTGAGTAGTGACCCCTTTGGGAGAGTGAATGACCCTTTCACAGGGGTCACCTAAGACCATTAAGAAACACAGATATGTACATTACAATTCATAACAGTAGCAAAATTACAGTTATGAAGCAGCAATGAAAATAATTTTTTGTTGGGGGGCCACCACAACTTGAGGAGGTATATTGAAAAGTTGCAGCATTATGAAGGTTGAGAACCATTTCTGTAATAGGTTTCACTTATGCCAGGTGAGTAGGCAGAAGCATGAGGGCTGCAGTTTGTAATTCCATCATCACTGTGTCCACTGTCCGAGGGCTAAGTCTTCAAGGCCAAGGGTAGTTTGAATAGGCAGGCAGGTAATTGTGCTGCCTGCAGACTCTAGGCAGACTGGGAATTCTTTAGCAGGTTGATTTCTGCAGAAGCGTTAGACAGATCCCCAAGGAGAAGGGTCTTCATGATAGATGTTTCTTCTTTAAACTGGAATTCTCTGAGAAAGATGGACCTGTGTTAAAGATTCAAGGGCAATTGACTAATTAAAAGTTTGTGGTTGTGGAGAGTTGGAATGGCACAGATCCAGAGCCAGGTTATTTTGAGCTTTTCTGTGGTTCCCTTGATAGACTTTTATTGCTAACCTCTGTGCCAGAACTAACATCCTTGTGACTGTCCGATAAAGCCTTGTGGAATGTATTAATTTAGCAAGCAGATCAGGAGCTTCCAACACATCCCAGAGCTAAGAATATCATCAGATAGCATCTGTAGCCTGCCTACATGTTGGTTGTTCCCACCAATGTGCTGGAAAAGTACCCTGAGTGGTGACTTTCTACCTATTTGTTTATTTATCTGTTTGTTTGTTTGTTTTTTGAGATAGGTGTCTGTGTGTAACAGTACTTGCTGTCCTGGAACTTGCTTTGTAGGCCAGGCTGACCTCGAATTCACAGAGACACACCTGCTTCTGCCTCCCGAGTGCTGGGATTAAAGGCTTGTGCCACCACCACCTGGTGAGTGTTGACTTTATTTTTTTTAACTCCTATATCTTTAAAAGCAATGTGAAACTATTTCCATATTAGAAAGTGGTATTTGGCTTGACCTGGATCTGTATTCCTGGGCCATGCTCACTTCTGTTTGGCTGAAGAATAAACTATAACTTATTCCCTTTGAGGTGAGCAATGTTTTTGGGGTGACACTCCAACTGTACTCTGTGGGTGCACATTACACCAACATCTCATGGAGAAGTTCAAGTGCAGTGTGTCACCCACCCCATGGACTCAGAATGTCTGGGGATGGAAGAAGGGCTGGAGAGATGGCTCAGTGGTTAAGAGCACTTGCTGCTCTTGCAGAGGACCAGAATTTGGTTTAAAACTCCAGGGAACCCTAATGCCCTCTTTTGGCTTCTGCAGGTGTTCATCTGTACACATCTATTCAGATAAACAAAAGTAAATCTTAAAAAAAAAATAACCCTCGAGGCTTCAGAAATGGCTCAGGGATTAAGGGTATTGATGTTCATGCAGCTAATAACCATCTTTCAACTTCACTTCCTGGAATCTGATGGGTTTTTCTGGCTTCTGTTGACTAGGTATGTATGTGGTACATAGACATTATAGGCAGGCAATACAGACTCTGAGCCTGGATATCAGCACATTTTTCTCTGTGATTGTGAGCATGCGCCTTGCTCTGGCATCTGAGATGCCCTTTGAGCATCTCAGGTTCAAGATCAATGCCCTGACCACTCTCTCGCTCCCTGAATATTATAATTCAGAAATCTCTGTGTGAGATTTCTCTACCAGAAGTCAGTGTGTGTGTGTGTGGGGGGGGGTGTAGGTGACAGAGAAGGTACTGCATGGAAGGGAGGGAGCAGAGCTGGCCTTGGTAGCCATGAAAACATTTTCTCCATTAGCTAAAGCTGAAACTCATGTCATTTTGGAGATTTATCAAAATGGGAACTTCTTTTCATACCAAACGATAATATCAAGTGTTTGTTGAGTGACTAACCTTTGCATCATACTCAAGAATTCAGAAACAGTGATGCTTTCCCTATATTGCCCTGATAGGCTGGAACTTGCCCCTGGCTGCACAGTTTGTGGTGGCTGAATTGCTAGCACATGTGGCGGCATAGTCAGCCTTTTGATGCCATGCTGCCTCTGCTTTGCTGCTGCATGAATTTCACAACTGGTAGAAGGCCTGCCAACAGAGGTCATGTAGCCATGTCCTGGTATGCTAGCTCTTCTACTGTGTTCTGTCAGGGCAGTGTGGCTTAGGTCACAAGCTAGATGCTGGTTGTGAGGGATATGTAGGACACTACCTCTGCCTTCATGGTGCTGACTCTGGGGAGTGCTACAGAAGAGGTCACAATGCTGCTGGAAAGTATCGCTCCCTGACTCCTCAACTTGGTGTGGTCATCCTCCTGTATTCAGGCCTCCTGTCTTACACCGGACCCTGGGAATTGCTGGCAATCAATGGGCAGCTGGCCTGGTGTGTGTGCCTGTTCAAAGGGATTGTTCTTCCGTACCATACCCAGAGCACGTGTCCGGCTCACTTAGCTGGGTTTTATACACAGCCGCATCAGTGTTCAAGGTTTCCTTCACAAAACACATACCACGTAGCTTAAGCAATGGAAATTGGTACCTTTGTAGCTCTAAGATCCCAATAACAAGGGTAAAAGCACCAGCTCTGGGAGCCCCAGTAGGTTCTGGCTTGGCCACCTGACTCAGCCCACTAATTAGAGACCAGTAACGGCTGAAAGCAAGAGAAGATCTAAATAGTAGGCTGGAAGAGGATCAAATGAATGGTTCTAACATTCCCCATGTCTATCTTTGGGTTACCAATGTAAACTCTAGCTTTAAACAGAGGAAGAATGGGTGCAGGAAGCAGGAAATACATAGACTCAAGCAGCCTTGTCTAGGTGTAGACGGGTTGACTGTTGTCCCCAGTTTGGTTATGCAGTGTAGTCTCAGAATGTTTGCACTGCTGTTATTGTATGGGGGAGGGGGAGTCAGTCTGGTTCCTTCGAGAAGATGGTGTAGCCTCACCATGGTAAAGAATCATTGTCAGTTGAAGAATAGTGTGAGCTGGGTCTGTGAGGCTTTGTAGCTCATAGGCTCTAAGGTGACTGCAGATTGGGACAATAACTTGGAGTCTTCAGCCTTTCAGAAAGTTGAGATGGGTTTGGTCAGTGCCACTCTTTGTAGATGAGCTTTGATGTATTATTATCACACTTATGCAGAATCCAGCAAAAGTTAAATTAAAGGAGACAGACTCAACTGGAAGCCAGGTCCTCTGTTTGCGGTGCTCTTGTGGGCCCTGCTGAGGAGCAATGCTTCTAGCAAAGGAAGCTTCTGTTGTCTGTTATAGTAGGTTTTAGAAACAGCTTCTCTTTGCTTGGAGGTAGCTACCATATTGCCAAATGCCCATGGGGACAGCTCTCTGGTGTCTGTTCTTATGATGGTATTAATGCCATTATGAGGGCTGCCCTGGTGACTCCATCCTACCCAATTACTGACCCCCCAAAGGTCCTGTCTCTAAATACCAACACACTGGACTTTAGGACTTCAGCATAGGCACTTGGGTATAGGATAGACCACAGGCATGGTCCGTAGAAGCTAAGGCTGACACTGGCTCCCCTGCCATGGCCAGATATGGAAGACTCTATGTAGTTCTTATTTAATGTTCCAAGATTAGCTCTCTAAACTCAGTGCTGTGTGCTTTGACTGTGGGTCAAGTCCACAGCCTCGCTAATGTGTTGGTGGAATGGATTCAAAACTGTAATTTGGGACTTCCTAGCAAGAGGGAAGCCAGTTCCATTTTTGGAGAACACTGAAAAGCAAATTTCTCTTAGCATCTTGTTGAGCCCTTGGGCGTTCATATTTACACATTTTATCTGATTGAGACATCACTCAGAAAAGAACCTATTAGCAATCCCAGGCCATTGCTGGCCTCCCATGTGTGATTTGTTTTCTGTTTGTATTGAACATGGAAGTTTTAGTAATTTTGAATGTATGTTGTAGGTTTTTATTTTTTCCTTGATTTTTAAACTCAAAACTAGTACCTAATACTTTTTACAAAATTTATAAAGTAACTTAAAATGTCTTACAAATAATCATAAAACACCACAAATACCACTTACAAATCATTACTCATATTTCTTTACATTTCTCACTGTTTTTTTTTTCTCTCCCTAGACCATGTATTTAAATCTGGGGCCTTGAGAATGCAAGGTGAACCCTCTAGCACTGAGCTACACTCCCAGTCCTTCTCAGTGTGTTCAGGGTAAGCCAGGCTTGTTCTAAAAAATGCTGAGTATTACAAAGCCCTTCCAATATTAGCCAGGTGTGGTGGTGACCACCTTTGATTCCAGCACTCGGGAGGCAGAGGCAGGCGGATTTCTGAGTTCCAGGTGAACTGGTGAATGTGAGTGTGGACAGGAACTTCAAGGGTAGCTTGTCTTAGCCTCTGATGTGTAACTGGGTGTCAGAGTTTTGCTTCTGTTGCTGAGATTAAAAATACCCCCACAAAGGCAAATTAAAGGAGAAAGGGTTTATTTGGCTCCTAACTCCAGGTTACCGTCTACTGTTGGAGGGAAGTTGAGGCAACGGAAGCCGGAAGCATTTGGCCATAGTTAAGCAGAAAGCAATGGATTAATGGATGCGTGCTGGTGCTCAGCTCACTTTCTCCACTCCAGAGTCCCCTGCGTAGGGAATAGTGCTTCCCACAGTGGGCAGGTCTTCCAACCTCAGCTAACATAACCAATATGCTCCCCACAGACCTAGTCTAGACAGTCCCTCATCGAGATGTCCTTCCCCTAGATTGTGTTAAGTTGATAGCTAAAACTAACCATCGCATTGGGTAAACTGAGATTAGCCATGGTTACCTTCGTCAGGAGCACACAGCTCCACATTGGATCTTGTTTCATAAGCTTCCTTCTCCTAATGCCATTTTGATGTTATGGTTGGCAAATACCAATCATCCTTTTTCAGACAAACAAGGGCCGTCCTCCTGAAAAGCCTTTGTCTGCCCAGCTTCTAGTCCGACTGCAGCCCTTCCCAGCAACATTATGAAATGAGTTGAGGAAATGCTTATAGTCTCAATAGTCTTATGGTTCAACTTCGTGTGAAATAATTGCAGCTGTGCAGGTGAGTGTGCTGCTGGTAGATTTTTTGATGCCCTGGCCCATACTCGCTCTGCCTGCGCGAGCAGCTTATCTAATGACAGCACAGTTGTCGAAACCAGGGATCTGGTGTTGGCATTGTGTTGTTAATGGTGCTATGAACTCAGTTGGATAGCCACAGACTTTCCATTAATGCCCCTCTTGGTTGCAGGGTTGAATCCAGGACCCCCCATAGTGTACAGCTCCCAAGACATCTGTTTGGCAGTTTGAGGAATGCCCTCCATTTCCCTTGTGGTCCTTAATGTTGTTGTTTGGAGAATATGGCCAAGGATGTTGTAGGATGTTTGCTCATGATTGGCTGTAGATACGGATTTTGTGGCAGAATATCACAGTGACTCTGTACCCTTCTTCATGTCATATGATGGTCATGTGGTAACACCCGGAGTCACTACAGTTGATGTCAGCCTCGGTGCTCAGGGGCAGAATTTTTCACATTACTGTGAATATTCTTTCCTTGCTATACACAGCTTATTGAGAAATCTCATTAGAGGGGTGCATTGATTGTTTATAAAACTGAGGCACAGGCATTGGGAAATGGCTCAGCTGGGAATTGCTTGTCATCAAGCCTGAAGACTTGAGTTTGATCCCTAGAAACCCACATAAAAAAACATAGAAATTTGGCTCATGCTTGTAATGCCAGCACTAGGGTGGTAGAAACAGGCAGATTCCTGAGACTTGCTGGGCAGATGGCCTAGCCGACTTGCTGAATTTCAGGCCAATAAGTGAGATTAACAAATAACAACCAAGTTGTCATGTCCTCTGACTTCCACACAAATGTGGACACACACACACACACACACTCCCTTCACTTTGTTGGTTCTTCTTGCCATTCAGAGAGAAGGCAACCCCATAGATTGTCAGCAGTTAGCTGCATTGAAAGCCTGGGTCTGCCTCACAGTCATGGATCTTGAGTGTGGATCTCAGCAACACTGGGAAACTCTCAGAAATGTAAATTGGCAGGTTCTACTCAACTATAGCTTGGACCATGAGCACTGGGAAAGGCAGTCTAAATTAGGAACAGCCCTCCCAAACCTCCCGGGGTTTCTGAGGAAGCTCTTGGGAACCTCTCATTGTCCTAGTGCTGCTTCATATAATTAGCGAGAGTGTGGCCCAGCACTGAGAGTTCTCCATCTCCTCAGTGATGAAAATCACTGTGTAGTTACTGAGAATTTGGGCTCCTTAGCCACAGGCAGCTCCGTGAACTTGCAGTTGAAGCAGAGTGCCCTTCCGCAGGCCATCTTCATCTGAATAATGGTGCCTTCTATTGTTTATGGCAGATTTTTCTTCGTCTCTCTAATCTGTATCCTAAAAGAGTGGAAATGTAATTTCCCAGTTAACTTGTATTTAACATGAATAATGCCTAGCTCTGGTCAGAACAAAGGGAAGACATCCTTCCAGGGCTAACGGTCTCTGTTTAGCCTGCCCCCTCAATTTGTTTTTCCTAAATTGATTATCTTCAGGGTGCTTTGATCATACACAGGGTTACTTACACAGAGCTGGCATGGTAGGTAAAGAGAGGCAATCCTCTGGATTCAGGATACTTTGTTCCTAGTGGGAGTGTTTGCACAGGTTGACCTGGTTCAGGAACTGCCCCCTCCCCATCTCTTGTCTTCTTCCTCCTCCTCCTCCTCCTCCTCATTTTCTAAGTCAGTGTCTGTTTGTTGCCCAAGCTGGTCTGGAAGTCTGGGTTCAAGTGCTCCTCCCTTCTCACCGGTGCACCTACTGAGTGTACTGGCTAGATCAGGAATTCTGAGGAGAGATTCAAAAAGGTGATGTCCACCGGGGGAGCAGGTGTGGCACTATTTGGCATATCATATTCATCTTCAGTGATGTCTGTGTGCTTAAGCAGCTAAAGCAGGCCTTGTTAGGTAGCTAGACAAGGTTTGAGGAGCCCTGGCATGGCCCCTCCCGCACATGATGAGCAGCGTGTACGACCTGAAATGGAAACTGTAATACTCTAATTATTCTTTTAAAAAATGGGCTCTGAGTCTTGTCTTTGGCCTTGAGTGGAGACATGGCATCTGCCTAAAGTTCACATGAATCCCAAAGAGCTGGAGGCATTCTGGTTAGAACAAAGACATACCATCACCCCTTCCCTAACCAATCCAAATGGGTCTGCCAATCACCTAAGCAGGGGAAACACCCCTCAGGAAGGCCATGTGTTCTAACGATTTTACCAAATAAGATAAAATCTACCTAAACATGTAGGCTGGCACAATGGTCCCTTTGATTACTGTCCACTCTCACCCCTTGAGTATTCCTTACACAGTGATCTCTCTGTCCACTGTCCACTCCAACCCCTTGAGTATGTTTTTCTCTGCCTATTGTTCACTCTCATCCCTCAAGAGTAGGCCCTACATAGTGGCCTCTCTGTTCATTCCACTCCTAGAACCTGTTTTCCTGTTATGGGCCCTTTGACTGTTACTCGTTGTCACCCTTAAGAACTGCCTGTTATTCTGTGATAAAGTCTGCCTTTCCTTCTATATTATATTCTGTGTGTCCCTCTGAAATCATTTGAGGGAACTCATAAGGACTGGAGAATTGAGGGCACATGAGTGTGATCCTGGTAACACCCTCAACCTCAGAACCTTGGTGACATTGGGGGCAGAATCATCTTGAACATATTTTGTAGGAAGACACAAACCGGGCATTGTAGGATGTTAGGCTGCTTCCTTGGTGCCTGCTTCCAGATGTTAGTTGTGATAGCAACAGACATTGTTAAATGTCCCTGGGTGATAGAAACCACAAAGTCATCTCCTGTCTCAGGTGGCATATGTCATAGCTCTGCCAATGAATGTCTGCTGAGCTGTCCTGGAAGGATGAGGGTCTTCAAGAGCCTGGATTGGCTAGCTACCACCCACGCCCAGCACCAGGCCTGTGAGGTGACCCGCTCCAACGTCTACCTCATCTATGAACTGTTGGAGCCTGTGAAGAGGATGAATCTACAAATCCAAAACAGCAGGATCCCCATGACACAGGATAACAACAAGATATCTGAGAGGAGCCCCAGTGAGAGCCCATTGTCGGTGCCACAGCGGATGCCAGTGATTTGTGGCAATGGACACTTGCAAGTCAAGATGAATGGACGAAAGGGGACACTGTGTGACTCAATGATCACACTACAACTTCCACAGATTCTTCCTTTTTGTATTTGTTTTTCTTTTAAATTTGGTTTTGTTCTTTGGGAGGAGGATACGTTGCAAGGCCACAGAGTGGATATGAGGGGATGGGGGATAAGTAGGATCAGGATGCATGATGTGAAATCTGCAAAGAATCAATAAAAGTTTTATAAAAAAAAAGAGTCTGGGTTTATTTGTCCCCATCCTGAGTTGGGACAAAGAGGCAGGAAGCCTTTCTCTTACCTTGGTTTTCCCCTGGAGTAGGAGTAACCTGTCCCAAGCCTATAGATTCACTCGCCTTCTTCTGAGGTTCTCTTCTACATTGAGATAAAACAAGAAGTCAAATCTACATCCAAAGCCAGTCGATCTTGAAATGTCCAGACTCATAATCAAAAATCTTCCTGAGAGGAGCCCTCCTTTGTCTCCCTCTTTCTTCACCAGATACTAGGGATGCTCTTCTTTGTAGCCTCTGCCAGGCACCCTAACAAGTCACCATGGTCAGCTTCTTGGAGACACCTGTCTGAGCCTCTCCACAGACATTTGGTCCCATGGGCCTGGCAGGCTCCATGCTTCAGATGTGGACTTTAAAGGGTTCATTGGTCTTCTGGGAGGAAGTCCAGTTGAGAAAGGAGCATGTGCCATTTGTCTGGATTGCTCCTATGAGGATGAAGGGCTGGGAACACCCTGGCTTGTGTCATGGCTGGGAACGCCCACTGACAATTGCCTTTTTCTTCTTGGGTGTAAAATCTCCAAAAGGAAAACTATGATGGCCCCCTCAAAGGCATCAATGAAATCCTATCAGCAGGCCAAGGACGGACACCTGCTCTCTGCGCTAAATTCACGGGGGGGGGGGGCCGGCAGCGGGTTGCCTAACAGAATCAAAGTAGCAGGCAAGGTACAGACCTGAATGGAAGCGGGATAGGCCTGCAGGGTAGTGCGAGCCTTGAAGATTTGATTCTATTAACCTGCTAAGCCGAGTAAAAGGAAACCCCCTTCAAAGAAGCCTTGCCGATATGTATATAAAGGAGGCAAAATGTAGGCCTCAGGACGCGTGTGGGAAACACATGTCGAATAAGATAAGCAGGCGTGAAAAACCGCTTGCTCTCAGCTCATTTCCATGACTTTAATACAACAGAAATGAGGATAAGTGCACATGTTATTGGAGATTTTAGAAAGAAAAAAATAAAAGCCCGGACTCCAGAAGCTCTAAAACTAGGCTCCTCCACCTGTTACTAACATACCCTTGAAAGGGAAGGGCTAAGTGTTGTGGAAAGGCAGACAGAGGAGGCTTACCTGATGTGGCCATACTAGGAAGAACAGATAAAGGGGTCCAGTGACCCCTGAGCCCATACTCAAGGGGCTGCCATGAGCTTTGGACTTAAATGAAGAATGGGTTGGGGTAGACAGGACTTCAGGTGTTTGCTGGTAATAGTTCGGCCCCACCCATCCTCTCCCTGACAGTATCCCAAGGTGATAAAAGAAGTCCTTCTTGCTGACTTTGTTTCAAGGGATAAGTCTGATTCTCAGGAGATGGTTACTTCTGCTTCAAGGTGCAGCCTTAACATGGTGGCTCACTCCCCTCTTAAGGTTGATGGAGCAGGGGGTCTGACCTAGGTTCTGCTGTTCTTAGAATCCAAAATGCCTGCTGGCTTACAACACTGGTTCATCTCTGTGTCTTCAGGTCTGAAGGGGAATGAACCAGGTTAGAAGGACATTCCTTGAGAGATTAGCGTGCTTGTGCAGAGTGTGCAGGTGACCCAAGAACAGGGAGTAAAGGTAAAGGTATCTTCCATCCTGTATTTGGTGATCTTGCAGGCCCAAGTGAGAACTCCATGCTCTTTAGGAAAAGCAAATTCTGGGCACCTGATTCCACGGATCAGAGGGTGACTCCCTGAGGCCCCTGCTCCTAGTGTGCTAATACTCCCTCCTCACACTCAGGATATCAAAGCCCAAGCACTGCCTTGAGGGGAAAAGCACAAGCAAGAGAGCCCAAGAGCACTCATTTCTGGGCCTTATCTGCCACGCGGCAGCCACTCTCTCCAGAGGTGCCCTAATTCTAGTAAAGCACAGGATCCAGCCAGGGGCTAACAGCCCTGAAACTATCAATAAGGAACCACTGAGGCCCGGTAACACAGCAACAGGCAGAGGTGCCAAGAGCTCAATAAGAGTGGGCTTGAAAAGCAGGACCCAAGGAAGAACCAGGGATGTGAGGGAGGTTACAGAGAGCCAGTCAGAAAAGTGGGTCTGTTATCCCTTTAGGAGTGATGTTAGGCCATCTCAGAACCCAAAGAATGCCAGTGGGTGTTTTCTTCCTGGGAAAATACTTAATGGTGACAAGTCTGCATCCAGGGTCAGCAGGAATCATGTTGTGATTGTCCCAGGAGGGCTAAATGGGTTCTCAGAGGAAATGCGGGATGTGTGGAGTATGGGGGGTAAGACTAACAAAGAAACAACTAGAGAATGAAACTAACAAGATGGGTGGAGATCAGGGCTGGTAAATCACAGGGGCTTGAGTGGGAATGAGTTTGTGTTGAGCTTGGGGATCCGGAAAGGCTTGGTTTAGGCAAAGAGCCTTCTTGGCTTTGCAAGGGTGGTTTGTGGACACTGTTAGTGTCTCCACATGCCACAGTGCTCTTGAATTCCATGATGATACAAGAAGGGGAAACTATTAGTTCATGTTCCTATCATGTGTGAGGAATCTACAGGCAGAAAACAGAGAGCTAAGAAAGCATTGGCTTATTGGACAGATTATTTCCTTACAAGATCGGCTGGTTGCTACCTACATGGTCTGTATTCTATTGTATTAGGCTGAGGATCTCTGAACACACCCAGAGTCTTAGTTTCTACTGTGGCCAAAGGCTGCTCTTGGTTGGATTTTGTTCTCCTCTCTGAGTTCTGGACCTTCTAAGTTCATCTGTTGTTGTGATTCTGTAAACACAAATCTTCCTGATGGGGAAGAGTATATCGGAAAGCTGTATTGCAGAGAAGAGTGCCCAGGTGGCCCAAGTAGCCAGTTTTCTTAAAGATGCTGAGAGCACAGAGGAGCTTTTCACATATCAAGGGTTCCTCTATGCTCAGAATCAATTAGCACAGGCTGGATGGCTGGAAATAGGAGCTACCCCCCAACACAATACTATGAAGGGACTGTCCAAGAGCCTCCTGGAAACTGACATTAGCCATTACTCAGATGGTAGGACCACTCCCAGGTGGTTCACCAAGTCCTTGACTATTAGATAGGATGGTAGCTACAAATAATTAACCAGTGGCCTGTGAAGCTCCTTGTTTCTTGGAGTTTTGGGAGCCTGAAGACTGTGTGCTTGGTTTGATCAGTCTTGAAATGCTAACCATATGATTGTACCAGCTATTTAAGAAACTATTGCTAAATAAGTCTCACAGCAATTGAGGAGCTGGATACATTATATAAAGGTCTGTGTACATATTTCTTGACATCTTCCTGATATACATACATTTAGATTGGCCAAGTTTTAATCAGACCCTTCTGAGCCTTCTCCTTGACCTGGCTTTGTTTTGCCTGTTCTCTTGTCTATGACTTGCCCAGTCTTAGCAAGAATCTCCCTACCCTTGGTATCTGATCAAGTTCCTTATCTCTCAGCTTTGAAGTCTGAATCCTTGGTCTTTGACAAGAATGTTGTTGGGCCCATTTAGTAAGAAGTGCTGACCCTTGCTGCTTGCCCTAGTAATTTTCCACTACCAAGCTTCTTGCCTTGCCTCTTGGCCATAAATCCCCCTTTACCTTATTTGGTTTGAATTTGAACTCACTTGTTTGCTCTCTTCCTGGTACAACACAGTGCAGTCTGTTGCCACAGTCTTATGGAAGATCTCCTTTGATGGTTTCATCATGTATCTGAATCCCTTTTCCTTTAACAAGCTACAAGTGGATAAGACAATGTTGCCCCCTTTTACTCTAATGAAACCAATAATCCAATTGCTCAGCAGGTTATAACACTGGGACTAAAGCCTAGAGCCTGGCTTCTGATTGGCTGGCTCTCTGCTGGCTGCGCAGGGTGTACCTTCCACCCACATCTCTTGTGAGCAGCACTGTCCAGAGAATTCAGGTCTTAGGACTGACTGAGAAGGAAAAAGAAGGAAGCCATCTGAGCAGCAGCATTTGTCTCTCTGCTTTCTAATGTGACCCGCTGCCTCGAATTTCCACTATCAGGGCTTTGTCGCAGTGGGCTGCATCCTTGAACCGTGAGTCAAAATAGACCCTTAAGTTCTTTCTTATCCAATATTTGTTCTCAGCGGTGAGGAAATTAACTAACTCAGGGGCTAGTCGTTTGGTGGCAGGGAGAAAGGGAGAGAGCAGAAGGGCACCTCTTTGACTTTTGGTCCCCCAGGAGTTGTTTCCTTGCGTAGTGGTGGAAGCTGTGGCTTTTCTTCTCTTTCTGTAAATACTGAGGGGTCTTCACCCCCAACCAGCCTGCACTTAGCAGAAGTAGAAAGGGCACCTCCAGCAGGTTGTGTGGCCTTGATTATGTTGTTTAATTTTTTTATGCTTCAGTTTTCTCTCATGTTCGGTGCAGGAGGCAGTCAGCTGTAAGGCTGATGATTCCCACTATAAAATTATATGAGCCTGATATTCAGCACCACTTTGGGTTTTGGAAACCGGGTTAGGATAGACAAGGGGGGAGCCCCCTCCCGGCAGAGTGGAAATCAGAGACTTACCTCCTCTCTTCATGGTTCCTTTTGCTCTGTTCATCCAATCAGCTCACAGCGGGCTTTCAAAGAATCTACCTAATACTATGGACTGATGGCTACAATTGGCCAGTTGGGATGTAAGGCCAGGAACTAGGAGCTAGCCCCCAGCAGGGAGCTTGGTTCTTACTATTTTTCCCCTGCTTAGCACAATCCATGCAGCCTGGGACACAGTGGTGGAAGAAGTTTGGAAAATCATGGTGCAAACAGGGTGATAGAGAGGGCAGGTGGGAAATGAGGCAGGACATGCCTCTGAATTTCATGCTCAACTGACTTGTTTGCCAGTGCCCTGGCCGCAGACTCTCAGGACACTGACAGGCAAATTGATTTTCATTTGATTGCTCATCATGACCTCCTTCCCTCATTGTCGTCAGCAGTTATGAGTCCCTGTCATTATCCCTTCTCGCTGTGGGCACACATAACCCAGCAGAATGTGGTGCTTTCCTAGAAAGAGAGACATCACCTCTATCTTCAGACCCTTGGTGATTAGGATGGGATTTAAAGAATGGCTGTTGACGCATGTGCTATTAAATTCCCCAGATAAAAGCCCTGGCCACTGAGCTGTCATCCCCCAGCCCAGAAAGCTGATGTCTTTGAAACTTGTTCTCTGTATATACCTTAAGATCTGCCCGAGAGCTCAAAAAAAAAAACTATTCTCAGTTAGTCTATTTGTTTATCTATCATGTATGTCTATGTATGCTCATGGGTGTGTGGGTGTCATAGTACACATGTGGAGGTCAGAGAACAACTAGCAGGAGCTGGTTCTTTCCTATGACATGGGTCCTGGAGATAAAACCTAGGTCATAAAGCTTGGCAACAGGTGCCTTTACTTGCTGAACCATCATGATGGCCTGGGAATAACTTTGTGATACTTTGAATGGATCTGATTGTCTAAATACGTGGCCTTGAATGCAGACAGTTGCTCCATCCTGAGTTTGGGGGAATGATTCATGATAGACATGAGTGTACCTACTGGTTGTCCTTGTACCCAGTCCACTCGAGTAGAATCAGAAACATCCGATGCATCAGGGTGCCTGGTGACTGCTATTATACACGAATGTTGCCCATCTCATCTGAACCCCAGGCCGACCTTCCAGGTACTCTGTGAGCAGCAATGGGAACTGTCTTAAAAATGTTTCTTAAAATGGTTTCAATGAAGAATAGTGCATATTTGTTATAGAAAAGGAGGGCAGTAAGGCAGGTTGGCTTAGTGAGCCCACACAAATGGCCCATCATGAACATGTATGATTATATTCTCATCATGTGGTTTTCCTAGTATAAGTGCATTAGACAGTACAAAATTTACAATTTTTATTACTGTAAGCATTTCAGCCCTTGTCTTTTTGTATAATAATACTGTATATATAGCATGATGTGTATGTAGTATGACATTCTCATATGTGTAGGTACATGTGTGTGTGTCTGTGGATGCATGTGCATGTGGAGGTCAAAGGTTGATTTCAGGAATCTTTCTTGATTTATTTCCACTATATATGTTGAGACAGGATCTTTTTCTTGAACCTAGAGCTTGCTGTCTCACTAGTCTAACTTACCTTAGGGATCCTCTGTCTTTGCCACTAGAGTAGAGCTACCAAGTTCACCCAGAATTTATGTGGGTCCTGAGGGTCTGAACTCAGATCTTCATGCCTGCAGGGAAGGCACTTGACTTGGTGATCTACCCCCCACTCTTCTTTTGCTTTCTAAACAATGCTGCATCCATGTGTCTCACTCAGCTGTCTTGCTTATGCTGTGGTGAATCTTTAGTCAGCGATGGCGAGGGCTGTTTTGTTCTGAGTACTTTCACATCGTCTTTGTCTGCTTGAAGAATCTCCTACTTGTAGACATCTAATCAGCATCAGTTCCAAGCCACTTAGTTCCAGAACGCTCACTTATTTTTATATGCTAATTCCAGAGTGCTGTTGGCATCTCTGAGAGATTTCAGATTTGTTTGTGGATCTTTAGACAGTCTCTGCTTCCATCCATGGGCATTATGAACATTCCCTTTTTCTCTAGCTCTCTCTACAGGCTCTGTTGGCATACAAAAGAGTTCCACAATAGCTTGGAATAGAGTATAACAAAGGTTTATTTATCGGGGGATAAACTCACAGAGTAATGATCTGCAGTCCTCTGTGTGCGCTGGGAACTGGAACTGAATCCAGCAGCCAAGAGAGCCGCACACACATTTAATTTGAATTTATAGTACATGAGACCATGCCCAAAGTGGGCTGGTATCTTAAAGGCTATTGGATGGAGGAGTTCTCACAGCACCTTCCCCTTTTGTCTAAAGAGAGTGCTAAGCCTAATGCAAAACTGTAAGAACAAATATCAGGTATTGTCCAGGGAAAGAAGAGGCAAAAACATACACAAAAATAGAATTACAGCCAGCATGAACAACATCAAACAAGAAACATATGCTAAATGTTTCAATAGTTATCCTATTCTAAGGAGTCTAAGTCTTTTTTTAAATATTTATTTATTTATTATGTATACAATATTCTGTCTGTGTATGCCTGCAGGCCAGAAGAGGGCACCAGACCCCATTACAGATGGTTGTGAGCCACCATGTGGTTTCTGGGAATTGAACTCAGGACCTTTGGAAGAGCAGGCAATTCTCTTAACCTCTGAGCCATCCCTCCAGCCCTTTTTTCCCACAAGAGGGCGCCAGAGCTCAGGACAGATGGCCGAGAGCCACCATGCAGGTGCTGGGAATCGAACTCAGGACCTCTGGAGGGAAGGAAGGAAGGGCAATCAGGTGACACGTGCTCTTAACCGCTGTGCCATCTCTCCAGATGGTTGAGTCTAAGTCTTATATTAAAAATGACTTGGCTAAGTCATGAGAGGAAAGTAACTATGACTAGCTAGTCTTCAATCCCATCAAAGACCTGGGAAGGGAAATAAAATAACTTGAGTAAACAGGAAGTGCAATCAAACAACTTCCAAAAAGTGCAAGAAATGACAGAGACAACAGGCTAACTGGGCAATCACCCAAAGTCTCATTTGCAATGTTGAGGCAACCAACCTTGTCTAAGGTCTAGAGTAACTGACAGACCAGTTTCAGAGGTAGGAAAATTTGAAAAACCATCTTACCCTGTCTTGGCAAGGTTTGGCAGTCTTTTTGCTTGTATCCTGCTTGTCCAGTCTGAACACTGTGCATGTTGTCAGTGATCAAGGTAGGGGCAGTTCTTTGCCCAAAGGCCAGTTTTGCCAAGAATAAAACAAGCTCCAAGTGGAGTGTAGTGACCAGCATTCTCTCTGGAATAGATTGGTGCTGTCAGGAGCAATCGTGTCTCATGTCAACAGAATCCTAGTTATATAAATGTCATATTCTATAGTTCTTTGAAGTGTTTGAAGATCATCTATCTATCTGAGATATATCTCTATACATCTAGAAAACCTAACTAATATGACTACAATGTTTGATTATTACAGACGACTACTAATCTGTATTTCTTAAATATACATTACATTTTAAATGAGCTGCACAAACATAATACCTTAAACAAGAGCAGAAATACATATACGCAGTGTAGCAAATTGACTTTAGGTTTGTATCAATAGACCAAATCCATACCAATGTAAAGTTTTCATCTCTATCATATCCCCCTTATCTATCTATCTATCTATCTATCTATCTATCTATCTATCTTTGGAAATTGACTGTGATCATTAATCACTTATAATAAACCCCTTTAAAATGAAAACAAACATTTATAAACAATCATTTTGGAAATTTGAATGTAGTTTTCTCCAAACTGCTTCCTGTTGTTTGTTGGGCAAAGAATTTTTAGGGGTTTAAGGAGATTTTTTGGCAGTTCTTGTTACATAAAACCACATTAGCCTGAAAGGAATCCACAGGTTCTCATCTTCTGTGGAAACAAAAGTAGAGCCTCTTTTCCAAAGTAACATATCCTTAGACTCAAACTTTGAAGTCAAGATACCTTTAAAATATATATGTTGGTTTAACTTAGCAGCCCTCAGAATCAAAGGTCTCTCTGCACTCAGAAAATTTAAAGAAAACACAATAAGATACATAATCCAGACTCCCATTCCATCTTTACATGGCTTATTTTTCTTTATTCCTTTAATCTATGACTATCTGTACTCTTTTATATTAGTTTTATTGTCTCTTTAAAGACTTTGTTTTATTTTTAAAATTATTTACTTCTTTTTATAACTAATTACTCTTTTTCTTCTCTTTCCCAAGCCTATGTACATTGTTTTTTAAAACAAGCTGTGATTCATTCAGAGGTTGTTTATGTCTGAATCTGTCTTTACTGCATATCTGTCTGATCAGGAGAACCTCTTAAAATGCTAAGCATTGTGGCTAGGAACAAGGCTGCTTTGCCTTTTGGCTCTACCCAGTCCAACATGGTGGAGGTATGTTCACCACCAGCTCTGTGATCCATGCTCACTGCCCCAGCTCCAGGGACACAGTGGGTCTGTGTCACCATTAAGCAACTTGTAGCACTCTGCTCACAAACTCCATTTAAATACTCCAATGCTCTATTTTAAATTTAGCATATCCTTTAATGGTTGGAAATTCAGGAGGCATGATTTGCTTTTGATAACCCCCACTTTATAATAATCTTCTGTATATATCCTGAGTGTGAGAGGTTGACTATACCTTCCTGGCTTTATGAGGAGAAAGTGCCTCTGTTAAAATGAAAGAGCTGGAGGACCCTTCACAGTCAATCACAGCTTCTTTTGCTTTTGGCATTCCCCTCTTTCCTTGTGTTTTGTACTTTCATATTGCTCTACCTAAAACATCTTTATTAACAATTGTGCATTCTTCAGCTCGCTTGCATTTTGGTCCTCCGTGTTTTGCAAGTACAGTGGAATTTGTATAAAGGAAAGTAGGACTTTTATGGAACTCATACCTTGTACCCTCCTCACACTTTTAGGATATTTAAGTTTCAACCTTTATCCAGCTTTTTCTAAGGACCACATGATCTTCCCACTTTATTGAAAAGAGCCCAGGAAGAGGATTTAGTTTAGTCCTGCCTTCCTGATGGGTTCTGGCCATCTTAATTCTTTATTGTGTCCTTGGAATCCTTAAGATAGTGGGCTCCCCTCTGCCACAGTTTGACTATAAAATGTCCCGCACAGGCTCATTTCTTTGAACTCTTTGTCCCCAACTGATAGTAATGTTTCAATATTTTAGGACCTTGTGAAGCTTCTAGTAGGTGGGACCTGGCCAGATAGAGTGGGTCAATGGGAGGTGAGTTTTAAGGTTGTGTAACCTGGCCCCATTTTCTATCTTCTCTCTGCTTCCTGACTCAACTAAATTAGAGGAGTCTCAGCTACACACTGTGGCTACCATGGAACAGTCAGCTGCCTTGCCTTCCCTGCCATCATGGATTTGTGTACACTCAAACTGTGAGACAAAACAGATCCATTCACCTTTACATTGCTTCTTGTCACATTTTGAGCCACAGCAGTGAGATAAGTAACTAACACATCCCTGTTCTGGGCGGCCTTCTACCACCTGCAACACAAGAGTTCCATGTGTTGCATGATGTGTGTATTTTATTGTGATCTCTTGGAGATTATCCCCTCTAGGGCTGGAATGTAGCTCAGTCTGAGTACCTGCCTAATGTGAGAGGGAGGAGAGGGGAGAAAGAGAGATTGTTTTCTGCATATACATTTATCATTGACCCAAACTGAAGGAAAGGGAATACTTTCTGAAACAAAGATTTGATTAGATTAATTGGAAGTTAAGCAAAGTATTTGCAACCAGGATGATCTTGAAGAATTTGGCCATACGGTCTTTCAGTATAAAGTTCTTTCCAACTTGTAAATTCTGCTAGTATTAAAGTAAGGCATGAAGTGTACTAAGCCTTGGAAATTCCCACCATAAAGACTCGGGTATCTTCTTAGAATGTAACTGGCTATGTGTGCCTGAAGCCTTCTGCAGAGGTCATTCATGAGCAGCTGGTAACAGAGGAAGAAGCAGAGGGAGTAGAAGAGTGAGGCTGCCAGTCTGGGAGAAGCTTCTGGTGCTGAGAAAGATGGGGCCATGACAGGTTGATGGATGCTGGTGCTGCATCATCGGAAGCATCTTTCAATGCCCCATAGCCAGGGCAACTGCTTGACTGTTCAGGGCAGACATCTCATTATGCAAGTTACATAGAACTTGCCATTAGAATAAAGCATGGGTGAGTACCAGGGAGCCTGGGCAAGGTGCTTTGGCCATTTTTGCTGCTTAAATATTCCCTGTCCTCCCTGAAGCCTAACTTCTCACCATCCCAGTGCCCACAGTTCTGTGCAGAAACAGGACCCAGTCGCTATCAGTGCCTTGATTAGTTACTGGAACTAATCGACTCTGTCTCTTTGCCCCTCATTACAAAGCTTCTCTGAGAGAATTAAACTACACTTGAATCAAACCTCCATTCTTAATCCAATTATCTGTGGTAAACTGCCTCCAGATGACTTAGGAATCACTTCTATAGAGACGCCAACTACCCTCAACTTGCTCTGGAAAACAGGGAGAAAAAGCCAGGCATGGTGGTTCATGCCTATATTGCTATCAATTCAGAGACTGAAACAGAATGATTACCATGAGTTCCAGGCCAGCCTGGGCTATGTAGAGAGTATTTAGGGAAGCCTGTGCTACACAACACGTTCCAGGCCAGTCTGGCCTATATAACAAATTCTGACATAGTCTGGGCTACAGATTGAGACCAAAGAAAGTAAAACAGCAAACAAAAGAAAAGCAACACAAATAAAGCTGGGTGCTACCTCGGTATGTAATGAACATTTCCATAAGAATTCATTCTTCACCACAAAAAAAGAACTTCCTTTCAGACTATTTTTTTTAAAGCAATCCAAAACCTTCTACGTATTTCAAGGATGACCCAAGCTACAATATCCTTGACACTTAGAGGGAGATTCCTGGGAGGATGTCTGCTGTGTTTGCTGCGGCAGCCTTCAACCTCACCATTAAGCTTGTCTTGTCTACAAGCTTACGAGGCTGATAGGCAGTCGCGCCTTCGCAAACGAGAGCTACAGCTGCTTCTTAGAAGGCTGCCATGTTGTTCTCATTCAACACGTGCGGAACTTCGTGTAACCCTTGAAAGAAGTGAGGTGAAGGAGCAACAGCAAGATAAAGAATACCGGGAGGGGCACGCTGGAGAAAAGCCTGCTGCTCTTAGCTGGATTACTTGTTACGGTGACTTGATTGATGGAACAACCACAGTACAAGGCGAGTGGAAATCAGACCGGAGTGTGAACCTATTCACTGGATTAAAGATCACAGCCCAGGAAACACTGTGTGGACACAACGGGCTGAGATACGAGACATAAACATGTCCTACCTGTCTACTAAGAGGGAGACAGGTAGGACATGAAGGTGATGTGGTGACCATGGGACATCTAGTGATGAGAGTAACAGATGTTTGACCTTGTAGTGCTGGGCTCTTTCCTTTGTCAAAAATAAATATACAGCATCTTCATACACACACACACACACACACACACACACACACACACACACACACACACACACACA
>JABTXL010000541.1:7227066-7241271 GCA_025134845.1 Neodon shergylaensis
ACACACACACACACACACACACACACACACACACACACACACACACATATTTCTGTTCTGTCTCTTGTTTGACATGGGTAGATAGAAATAGTGTTGAAACTGGAGCATGGTTAATGATTGCATATAAGGCATGTTTTATGTAAATTTCATGACACTGCAAAGCCATAGCTTAGACCCGAAGGGACTGGAGGTGGTCAGCAGGTTAAGGCACTGACTGTCATGCCTGCTGATCTGAGTTTGATCCACACCGTGAATGAAGCTGCCCTCTGACCTCCACATATGCACAGCAACATGGGCCTGCACACTTACATACAACACGCCAATATCCTTGTACCCATGAGAATAAATAAAATGTTTATAAAAAGAAAATGAGACCCACCACTCAATCCCCAAAGAACTTCATGGAAGAGTAAAGGAGCAAAGAATTTACAAGATAACTAGAAAACAACAACGGAGTTAATTGTTATCTATCAATAATTACATTGGATGTAAGTAGATTAATTTTTTCCTAAAAAGACACGGAGTGAACGAATGGGTTAAATAAAACCAGACCCAGCTATGTGCTACCTACAAGGGACTCATTTCCACTTAGGGACAAATATAGATTGGCGGTCAGAGATGGAAAATGACACTCGGGAGACAAACGGAAATTAAGAGGCCAAAGGCAGCCGTGATGGTTAATCTTGACTGTCATCCTGCCCTGACTCAGAGTCACCTAGGAGACGAGCATGTCTGTGAAGATGTCAGCAGAAAGGTTTAGCCGAAGAGAGGAGGTCATCTCTTGGTGGCCAACAATATGCATTCTCCACTTAGAGCATGCAAAAGGCTTCAGACGTCTTGGTGTCTCTGTAAACAGGCTGCTCATCCAGCCTGGCCCTGTATTCCAGTTCCTCTCAGCTCTCCAGAATAAGGTTGTTTTCTTCTCTGAGAAACCGGGCTGCCATCCGATTTGAATGTTAACTGCAAAGTGAGGAACAGACAGACCTGTGGCTGAGGCAGACCAGGATCAGGGAAACAGAAGCCAGGGCAGAGAAAGCACCACTGAAAACAGAGAAAGGAATGCTTTGTGAGTCCTGGACAGGGAGCAGAAATTGAATCCGAGGCCCACTTCCCCTTGCTGACCAGGCTGGCTGGGAACACACCATTGGAGGCACAGCTGAGAGTAAGGAGCTGCAAGGCTGAGAATCTGGAGGAAGGGGTTCACACGGTGCGATGGCCTTGCTCCAGGCTCTTGTGACAGCACACAGAGAGGCAGAAAGGGACAGATTCTTCCAGGTGGCCTTACCTTCTTGATGCTCAGTAGTCATGCTGCAGGGCACTGTAGATTTCCAAGTGGATACGAGGTCACTTCAAACACAGTAGAGAACCTTCTGGATGCTCAGCAGTCATGTGGCAGGCACTGTATGCTTCCTGGTGGGTATGAGGTCACCTCAAACACAGCAGAGAACCTTCCCAGTGCTCAGCAGTCATGCAGCCGGCACTGTATGCTTCCTGGTGGGTATGAGGTCAACATGAACACAGCAGAGAAATAGAGTCTGTTAGGAAGACTGGAGTGCTCTGTCGCACTTTATCCGATCAGTTAATCAGACGCCTGCTGTCTCACAAGGGAGAATCCTCGTGATGGTTTGGGTACAAACTGTCCCTGCAAATGCCCATGTACTGGCAGTCTGATCCCCAACACCAGGAATGTTAGGGAAGCGACACCCTCAAAGAGCTGGGACACTACAGGTGAAGGTTAAGGATGAACTGGGCCATTCACCAGTGGTGACACAGTGGCAGGACAGGATGAGGAGTTGGAATGGGGCTCAGCCAAGTTCTCCAGAGAAGTCCCGGCAGCATCATTTGACCCAAGATGCCTATTTCAGGAAGGCAAGAGGTAGGGAATCAGAGGCCTGAAGTCAGCCATCAAAGCAAGCACGGAGAGCCGCAGATGGTCTCTCAAGAGCTACTAACATGGCATCCACAAGCTCCCGCAGCCGGCTTGGAACTGTGCTTCAGACCTGTGCTCTCAGGGCCACCAAACCTTGTGTCCCTACAGCCCTGCACAAAGCTAATCAAGAAGATTATAAAGCTAATAAAGAAGTGGGAAATCGGCTTGACGAGGCTGACTGGTGCCATAATGGCCTTCACATACACACCGAAGGGCTGCTGCAGTGACTAGGTGCTGTAAATATCATTTCCTAACATTACCGAGACTGTCTAAACCCCATGATTTCTCTGTTCAGGGGAATACCCCCCTCAGTACCTGTATTCTTGACACCCGACTAGAATGCATTCTGCATCATGTTTTGCAATGTAAACAATGGCTGGGAAGCGTGGAAGGGTAACGTAGAGGAAGGAGGGGGAGGATCTAATTTGGAAACTGCCCCATGGGGTGAGCTGGTATTCTGCTGTCTTCAAGCAAGTGAGAGGCTATAGAAAACAGCCATGAATATACCTGCTAGGGCAAGAACTGACATTGAGAAAAATCCAGGTCAGGGAAGGAAATTGACAGGGAAGGTCGCTTTGAGAAAATGGCTTCTGGGCTGAGTCTGAGGAGAGTGAAGGTGGAACCAGCCAGAGTGTGGTCAGCAAAGCAAGGGTTCAGGTTCGGGGAGGGGTGACTGGCAAATCCCAGTGGCAAGGGAGCCTGTGTCAAATTACTTGGACAAATCCTCCCTCCATCTCTTGCTATGGGGGGCCTTGCCATATTTATCCTCCCTCCATGCCTTACTATGGGGAGGAACTTTGCTATCTTTTCCGTGGCTAATGACCCAACAGTTTGATTTGCTTATATTTTAGTTAACATGCAAATTGGTTTGTTTTTATTCATGTTGTCTTTGAGACAGGTTCTGTTTATGTAGCCCTGACAGTCTTGGAACTCAACTATGTAGACCAGGTTGTCCTTGAACTCATAGAGTTCTGCCTGCCTCTACCTCCTGAGCTGGGATTAAAGGTGTGCCCCACTATGTCTGGCTTCAAATGGTTTTATAATAGAATTTCCGAAACAGTTTGTGCTGTCCTTCCCCCTTGTCCCCTTATGTTTTCATATCGCATGTTATATTTCCCCCTCCCTTAATCCCTTTTCACTCCTCTCTGGTCCCCTTTGTTGTTTCATAACATTATCCAGACTCACACTCTTGCATACCCATAATTATACACATGTGTAAGAATTAGAAGCCAGGATCCACGTGAAGGAGATGTGTGGCATTTGTCCTTCTGAGTCTGAGTCACTCACTTGATATAAGGATTTCCAGATCTGTCCTCTTTCATGAAATCTTAAAAATTTCATTCTTTCTTACAGCTGAACAACATTCTATTGTGTATATACCACACTTTTGTTATGCAGTCATCTGTCCACAGACTTTTAGATTGATTCTATTTCCTTGTTATCCTCAAAGGAACAGAAACTACCATAATGTAAAATTGTGTGGTTGGATATAGAGTCTTTGGGGTATATATTTCAGAATAGTATAACTTGATCATGTGATAGCTCTAATTTTAGGTTTTTGAGAATCCTCCATATTGATTTCCATAGTGACTGAACCAGCTTACATTCCCATCAGCAGTGAATAAGGGCTCTCTCTACTTTCCTCAAATCTTCACCATCATTTGTTTTTATTATTACATTTTCAATGATAGCAATCCAGACATTTAATGATAGAATCCAGATACCAGGTGGGATCCCTAGGCAGTTTTGATTGGCATTTCCCTGGTAGAAAAGGATGTGGGATAGTTTTAAAGATATTGACCATTTTTGCTTCTTCTTTTAAGAATGGTCTGTTACGTATTTTTTTTTCATTTGTTTTGTTTTGTTTGGGCAGGTAACTCTTGTTGCTGTGAATTTGTGGGAGAATTGGGAAGTCAAAATTCTGTTCATATCAATTGTCAGTATTGATATACGAGGATGACTTATTGAGCCACGTCTGTCCCCCTCCCCATCATACTGAAAAAAATATCTTTGGGCTATCACCTTGGCACTGAAAAAGTGGGTACTTTGCATGCTCAAGGAGGTCCCTCACAACCATGATAAGACTTGGGGTGTGGGATGACTGAGAAGTAGGGGCATATAGAAAGTCATTTTCCTAACAGAAACCAGGAGAAAACACACATGTTGATCAAAGACATGGGCTTTACCTATCAGGCACCCATAGTCCCACACTTCAGGTCAGCTGTTCCCCCTGTCACATGCCATGAAGAGCATACAGGAAGCTGGCGGTGTCTGTAAGCCCGGAAAACTTTATTTTAGAAGATGGGGCAGCTAAGCTTAATATTGCCTCTGGGTGTTTTGCTGCTAAATATTGCATTTCCGAAATCTGTTTATATCAGCTCATTAAAATTTAATTTGCCTGCGTAAGAACACATGGCTGAGAAAGATGGTGGATGTGTTTGGAGTTAATTGCAACAAGTGAGCTGTCCACACTCAGGGCCACAGTAATAGGTCTCTGTCCTTTGCTCCTATTCGCCAGGCTTGTCACAAAAGAGCTTCCTTGTATGCGTTGGCGGAAGAAGGCACAGCAGTCCTTCCTGGAGAGGAAGGGGGCAGCCAACCAAGTTTTCTTGTTGAGTTAAATTGCTCTAGGATGTAAGAAGGAAATTGGGTTTAATATTTCTGGGAAATGTCATTTGCAGCCCTCCTCCCTCCTGCTTGTCCAGATCTACTCTATAAAATCAAACGCAATTTCTAAAATCATGACTTTCCTTTCTCAAGTTCCATTAGAGATGTTGGAGGGAAAGTAGGAAAACACTGTGCGTTGTCTGGAGATAACTCTCTCCTCCCCGTGGATCTGAAGGAGAGAAATAAGATTTCCCCCTAACTGCGGGTTGCTTTGGTTTTCGGCAACACTAGAAATGGCTTTGAATATTTAATCAGAGCAGTTGGCACAGCATTGAACACCCAGTGGGTGCTAAATAAATGATTCTCAACTGTTTGTAGAAGTGGGGGCAAGTGAATGTTGTAGACAAACATGTGGATATTGTTTGTATTCCCCTTGCAGTCCCCGCCCCAACCCCTCTGTTTGCCACTTCCCAAACCTCCAATTATCATGATTTCCAAAAGAAGTAGGGGAAAGTTTCTGTTCACAATAGAGAAAGTGGCGAATGAAGCCATCAACTCCTTTTGTCTCTGACATTTCCTGGGAAGACATAAACAGATGTTTATTTACCCCACATGGTGACAGAAGAAGGACAGAAAAAGTGACTCCACCCAAATCTAGCTTGGAACTAGCGAGTTTATTTGGGTTACTTAGGGCAGCAGGTATGAGGAGTTAACTTATAGGAATGTGAGTCACTCAAAGGCAGCTGCATCATGGGAAGCTCACCTGTGTGGCTGGTGGCTGCATCCCTGGAGCTCCCTACACTTCTCATGGGCAGCTCCACCCTAGAGTCTCCTCTCCTTTACCAACAACTGCTTACTGGTTATATAACTGTGGGGTCCAGCCTGTGAGTCTTGTGAGATTTTGAGCTTGTGAAGTCTTGAGGAACTCTAGGAATATCCCACAAGGGAGTGTTTCAATTAGGAGCAAATACCTATATGACATGTATTTCCTTCATCTACTGAACAAATGCCTTAGTCCCCCCCCCCATTTCTGTGATGAAACATGCCGATAAAAGGGTTTATTCTGAGTCATATCTCAAGAGTACTTCATGGTGGGGAGTTGAAGCGTCAGGGTCTTAAAGCAGCTGGGTCACATTGAATTCACCCTGGGGAAGCTCAGATCAGTGCATGCTGCTGCTCAGCTCCCCTTTCTCCACGTGTGCTGTCTAGAATCCCAGCTAGGGAATGGTACCACCCAGAGTGGACAAGTCTTTCCATCCATCTCAATGAACACAATCAAGACACCCCCCTCCCCCCAGGCATGCCCAGAAGCCAGTCTCTTTTCCACGACATTGAGGCCTTATTCAACACAGCCCAAATATGTAGCAACAATTGGAGTATCAAATAAACTCATATTTCCTTCCTCTTATGTTAAAAAGCCCAGGGTTTTTAGTTGTTGTTATTGCTTGTTTTGTTTTTTGCTTTGGACACAGAACTCTCAATCCTTCTCATTTGTCCTAGCATCCTTCCAGCAGGAACTGAAAGGAGGGTATGTGGTCCTGTGTGGCTCTCACACATCTGTTTTGTTAAAGGATACTCTTGTAGCATCCTTTCCTCCTTGGGCCAGGAGGAAAACTTCAGTTCCCACCTCATGAGTGAAGCACTCGTAGATAAAGCGTCACTCTCCTCCAAAAGGCAGACTTGGTTATGCACTCAGAACTCTATAGTCATCTGTTTTTATTGTTGCCTAATGCCTTTTAGATCAGCACAAGCCTTGCAGGAAATCAACACCATTGCTGCATAATTAGGATGTCTTTCATAGTCGTAAACAGTAATCCCACCGGAGAACAGATTAAGAATTCACGAGCAGAAATTTCTGGCACCAGGTACCCACAGTTCCCTTTTCTTTTTGAATAATTCATTATTTAAATACCTCGATGCATGTTCCCTGCAACCCTGTATATCACAGCCAGGGTATGGAGAGAATAAGAGCCTCGTTCCCCATCTGTCCTAACTGTAAACATATTTGAGGCTCACTACTGTAACTGGGTGTCATGGAACAGTAATGGTCACCAATGACAGTTTCAGTCAGTCATGTTAGGGGCCAATTTAGGGAGATTCAGTTGGACCTTCTTCAGGACATTAGCCAAACAGAGGTCTAACTTTCATAGTGAACAAGATGTTCACTTTAAGGAAAAAAAGAGAAGGGGCTGGGGAGATGACACTCAGTGGGTAAAGTACTTGGCATACAAGTGTGAGGACCCGAGTTCAAATTTCAAGAACCCCTGCAAAGCCAGGTGTGGTGGTGCTCATCTGTAATCCCAGCAGAGTCAAGAGGAGGCTCTCCTTAGAGAGATTCTGCCTCAGGTGGGTGGAGCTGCCCTCTGTGATCTATGTCTGCAAAGGTCTGCACTGATAGGCTCTTAAAGTCTAAGGCTGTCAGAACAGCAGCGGGGGATGGGGGGTGGGGGGATGGGGGTGGGAGGTGCTCTGACAAAGGGAGCTGGTGCGGGAGCACGGGAGCTTCGTCCAAATCCACATTCTTGTTAGCCATCCACACACTCATCCCCCAACTCTCCATCCGTGGTTGCGTGGTTGCTTCAGCCCCTGACGAGTTCTCCTCCACCTTCCCTGCTTCCGGCCTTCCATCCTGACTCCATACACTGAGAAGTTGAATCTGACATCTCAAGACTCCTGTTCAGCCCTCCTGTCCAAGAATCTTGAGACCTTTTTTTTTTTTTTTTTTTTGGCTACGCTACAGCTGTGTCCTGTGACCAGCCACTGCTGCACTCAGTGGAGAGGGAGGAGTCACTCATTGGTCAGGTAAGCTCATGATCTCTGGTGCTGCCTGAGAGAGCTGGTTTCCATAACAACCCAGGCAACCCTAGGTAAACTTCCCCTGGCTGGTTTTGAAACTTCTGGACAGGAAGCTCTGGTAGCTTCTACATGGCTTAGGGTCCTTCAGTGTGTAGTGGCATCAGAAGAAAAGTCGTGAGTGTCCTCATACCTGCAGGACCTGCTGGACAGGAACTCACAGGTACCAGAATCAACTTTGAGGAGGTGCCAAGTTAGGTCTTCAGAGCCCAAACCAGGGATGCAGACTCCTTCCTTTGTTGAGGTCTTTGATAAATTTTAATTACTTTATTATCCAAAAAATTTTTCCCTGGCTGCCTTTATCCCAGTGTTTCTAAAATCCAGCATGGCATTCTATGCCTCTCTGGAGAGTTTTCAGTGTAAATAAAGTCTGCCACCAGCTGGGTGTTACACTCTTATTCATGTCTTCAGGAAAGCTAGAGTCCCAGCTGAACATAGTAGACACCATTTTAGTGACCTTGGGCTGGTGTTTAGTCTGCTGCAAACACTGACTGAAATGGCCGCCAGTCTTTCCCATCACCTCCTGGGCTTCAATTCTCAGCTTCAACATTCAACCCTTGCCGCCGGTAACAGGAGGCTAACACCCCATCATCTGGGTCCTAGCCAGTCACTGTGACTTGCAGAGACCCTGTACACAGCAGGAAGGAGCGAAGTGTCAGCTGACATTGAGCTCTGCTTCTGGGAACATCACCAAGGCTTTCCTTCAGCCTTCCCTGGCTTTCACTGTGGCCCGAGTTAAAGTTTTCCCAAGGTCATCCTTGTAGAAAACCAGACAGAAGTCCCTCCCGGCAAGCAGAGTTCTGTGTCTTGCCATTGGCTTTGTCTTGTGAGCGCCCTTGACTAATGGCTCCCAAGACCAGATGAATTGAAATGGCAGCAACACAGGAAATGAAAATAGGGAGGAGCCCTCCTTGGGTCTGTATTCTAAGCAGCCCGACATTCAGAATCTAATAACTTTTTGCATAAAGTAAACCTTCATAAGCATGGCGCTATTAAGTTCTGCTCTAGAAAGGGAACTGTGCACAGTAATTTGAGCAGACGCTGTAACGTCTCTTAAGAGTGATGGTTGCCTCAGGTTTTTCACATTCACCAGCGCAGGCACGTGCAGCTCTTTCCTCATTGTGTGGCTCACCTGATCCTCATAACCTGGGCGGGGGCAGGTAGGGAGAGCAGCTCTATCTTAGTGCTTTTCCTGGGGGGAAACTGAGGCTCCAGGTGTGAGAAGGCTTCCATGGTTGACTCTGGATGGCAGCTCCTACCTGAGCCACTGTCCTTCCCGGCACAGTGTCTCTCCACGCCCGTCTTCAGCTGTCATTTCTGCGAGTCTCTTTTCCCCTGAATGCGCTCTTATCTTTTGCAGGGCTGAGGCCACTCTTTGTGCCAGTAGGCAGTCTGTACTTGTTCCTTTCAGGCCCCTGGCAAGCAAAAGCAGACACTTTAAAAGAGCGGCAATTATCCCTCTTGGTTCCTTTGTACAGAACTCTGTAAATAATTTATTTGGATTTGAGGGTCTAGAGACAGAAACACATATCGAACCTCTTGGTAACCAGGTGAATTCAGCGTCTGGAACTTAAAGGCAAGCAGAAAACAAGCGAGAAGGAAACGTGCCTCTTTGAAATCAGAGAAGACAGCAAGACCTCAGAGCCCAGGCGGGAGGCTGGAGTTGGCCAGGCTGCAGCAGAGGAAGTTTTCTCGTGGCATTTAAAGGTCACCCAGGGGGTTTCCACAACTATATCGTGAGCCCCCCTGTAGCAAGAATTTTGGAGCAACTGTCTGTGAAGTTGGAAAACACAGGCCTGCACTGGAGCTGGTCCCAAACCCCTCCTGCTGCACTCAATACCTGCATCAAACAAAGAAAATTGTGTTTGCCGGGCTGGCTGGCTGAAGTCACAAGATTCCCAGTATCACACAGGGTTCCGGAATGCCTGTGAAACCTCCCGAGGAGGGGAAGATTGTGCACCCCACCTTTCAGATAACTGCCTTTAGTACAAGCCTGAAAAACCATGTGATGGTCATGGACCTGGTAAAGAGGGACTGGCTTCCTTCCCAGAGACGAGCTAAAGTTTGTTTCATCCACACGTGCCAAGGCCTGAAGGGGGCTGAGCGGCAAGTCAGCAGATACGAGGTACAGCCGGGGCTCGGCAGGGGCGGGATGGGGGGGGGCAGGTGCACACGGAGCTCGGAGATACCGATGGAAGTCTATGTGGGAGACCCACTGGCCACGTGTCTTTTCTAGTCTTGCAAAAACATTGATTTGTTTGTATCTTGGAAAATACTTTGTAAAATCCTTCCTTTAATTTATTTCAGTTTTTTTTCAGTATGTTGGAGGGGATAACATGTTAGCTAAATGGGACTGATAGACAACTGACCACAAAAATCTGCCCAAAGATTTCCGAGGTGGGTTGCTGGTATCCACACCTGGGAACTGCAGTGCACCCTGTGATTCCAGTGCTATTGGCCCTGTGAGTCTGTACTTACCTGTCTCTAGGAAAAAATGCCTATTTGTCTGCCTGTGTGTTTAGAGGGAGCGTATTCATGACTGTCTTGCTCGAATTGAGATAGCAAGATTCCAGATTGGTCTTTTACTTTTTGTAAGCATGAGCTTTAGTTTTCAAGCCCAGACTAGTTTTGAAAAACGGGGAGGCCTTTGGCAATTGAAAATGTCAACCTGAGATAAACACATCACCATGAAAGATATCTGTATTCTACCCGGGGTACCAGCCATAAGCGCTTATCTTTTCAGAAAGTAAACACATGTGAAATCTGATCAGCTTTCCATTGTACATGGAATAAATTATGAATGGCACTGTAATTGACTACCAGATAGCTCACTTACCCATCTCTTTGGATGACTGTAACATGTACATTGCTAATGCTTTATGAAAAGGTGAGTGTTGGAATATTGATGTTGTTATTGGGGAAAGCCCTCCTCTGAGTTCTGGCAAATACTTGAGACCTTTGATCACCCACACTTGGCAGTAGGGAAGCCAGCCTGACTGGGAGGAACAGGTTTTGCAGGGTTCAAGGTTAACTTTCTTCCATTTCTAGCCCTGAGAGAGTGAATTTCCATGTTCACAACAGATATGTAAAGGGCACAGAGAAAAAATGGTGTTAATTAAATTCAGTAGTAGTCCTTATTCATTAATTCATTGCCCAATCAGCCAGAACAAAAGGTGTGCAATTAGGATATAATTGAAAGAAACCAGAGATGTTATTATTCACAAGTAATTAATCGGATGGGGACAGAATTTTATCATTGTATAATTTCCATTGTGGCTATTCTCCAGTCCCCCAGAGAGGGGAGAACTTGTTGAATTGTCTCATCACGCATTTTACTGTAGCCCTCGTGGCTCTGTTTTAGACCTTTCCTAGTGAATACCCTCTCTTGCCTTCCAGTTTTCATAAGTAAGACTTCCCCATTCATTTCTTCATTATTGTAGCCACACCGAAAGGCATGTGAAGAGTGTGCCGCTGAAGATTGCGAGAAAACTTCAAATACATTGATTGCCACAACTACATGTTCCTGTGGCCGAACTGTTTGCTACCATTAGGAGCCAACATCCTAGCCATGTGTGCTAAGTGAGCCCGAGGCCACTCCCCAGCTAGCAGTTTAAGCACTTGGCTAGTTTTTACTGAGTCTATCTATCCATGAGACATGGTACATACAGGGCCTGTTTCCTGGGCGCAAGAGCAGGCCAAGTTTGAAAACAATGAATAGGACCCAGGCTTCCTGACTTGAACTTTAAGCAGGGTTTAGGTTTAGTGTCGGGAGACACAGATGGAGGGGGGGAGGTGTGCACAGGAGGTCAACAAGCGAGGAATCTTCTTCGGTCTGGCAAACACATCACATTTGTCTGCCGTCAGTTTATTTCTGTGTATGATCTTTTTTCTTATCAAATTTCATGTGTTTACTTTCTGAAGTGATAGCTGCTTCTGGCAGCTACTGTTTGCGGAATACAGATACCTTTTAGGGGGTCCTGTGTTTAGCTCAGGTTGACATTTTTCACCTCCAAAGTTCAATAGTAAACATTTCAGATTTTAAAATAGTCCAAAGCCATGGAGCGATTACAGTTATCCTCGCCGGGGCATGTCAGTACTGTTTAGATAGAAGGGGTAGGGAGAAACAAACCTTGGGGCTCCATTTCCCAAGTTGAACATACCCAGGAGACCAATTAACAGCCCAGCCTGCCATTGGACTCGGCCTGGTGACTTCTCCCCCTACATCAGCTCAGAGGCTTCCTGTTAACCTGGGCTCTGGCCATGAAGTAACTGATGGGGTAGAAAATGAGCAAGGTCACTGGGATGAACTCTCAATCCACAGGGATACTAGATTAAAGAAATGGGTTCATTTTTCAATGAGAGTGTGTTTGGGAGACTTTTCTGTGAAAAACCTATTGATATCAAGTTCCTGGGAGGAGCTGCAAGTCTGCTGACCTGAGGATGGGGAGTTCTCTCAAATCGCAGTGGTAGTCCTGAGCTGCATTAATGCCTAGAGAAATCATTGTGCACTTGGGACGACAATGATTGGGTAACTCCAGCCCAGGCAGGGTCCAGGTGTATCTGGTCCCTTCCTTAAACTGCCTTCAGCTGGACCCATGAGAAGAACCTGTGCTGAGTGAGAGCTTGCCAGGTCAGGAAGCAGATGAGGGTGAGAATGTTGTAGATCCCGGGGCCTGATGTTTGCAAAGCCTGGATTCCTCTTGACCCCAAATGTGCCCTAAAGTAACAGGAACACTATGTGTTAAGGAACTTCTTCTTTGAGTAAGTGTTCTGTGTGGTTAAGAAATTTACCACACCATATCTGGACGTGGATGGTCCCATCTGAAAACAATGTTTGCTATTCACATTGTGAGCGTGCATTCCTGAGATGCCCCATGAAAAAGGCCCGGATGGCTTCACCAACCACGGGAAGGGAAGCCATAGAGCGGTATGACGGATTTGCATCTCTCTTCCACAGTGTTCTAAGAATGAGCTTCAGTAGCCACACTTTGGTTTTGAATGAGTTATTAAGTATAGAACAAGCCAAAGTAAAAGAGTATATCATGATTAGCGGATAGATACATAGGTGGCAAAAATCACCAAACTGGGCTTTCGGAACATGCTGCCGGAATGGGGAAGACCCTTTAAAGCAGTCAGCTGGTGTTCCAGGTAGAGACTGTGTTGCACAAAGCAGGGTGACCCATCCAATGATGGCACCAAGGACAAGAACAAATCGCACAGAAAGGTGACATCACCAAACCAAGGTTTACAAGCATTCAGCAGAAACTAACTAGGGATGCCCTGATAAAGCTGCCCGAGTTCCCAGCAGAGTGGGTCCCAAGCAGAGACCTCCACGTCAAAACCAATAGGAGCAGATAATGCTATGGAACAGGGTGCTCACAGCCTCCAACAGAAACTGAGCAGGCAGGCTGAGGCGGTCAGCGGTAGTCCTCCCTTGGGCATTCCATTCTCTTCGTGGTCGGACACCCAGCTTCTCCTCCCCACAGCAGACCCTTTTGTATCACAAGCTAAGCAGTAGTAACCCTGTTGGAAATGGTTCACCTCCCTGTTCTCAAGGGCACAGCATTTACTCATGGGCTGTTTTGTGCTCCCTGGCACAGAATTGGGGGTGGGTGACTCATCCCCAGACAGGGGACCTCAGAAGATTCTTTGAGACAAACATGCTTTCGTCTAAAACGGGGTTAGGCATGCACACTCCAGAGTAGCCCTGGTGGTCTTGAATAAGATACGATAACTTGCTATTGTAATGTGCATCACAACCTCTCAAAAGATTACTGTGTCTGGTCACAGGTACATGCAAGAGCTTGTAGGTCGAGGCTTGCCTATCTGACTTCTGACAGGTGACAGTTTCAGACCTTCTCTAGGAAATGAGCTAGGGGAAGGTGATATATGTGGAAAACACTAATTACCCAAGCCTCTTTGACCATCTGCTTCTCTATTTTCCACTTATATTATTATTTGTTATCATCATCATCATCGTCATCATTACTATTTAGCAAGACTTTTGTTGGCAACTCTTGGTTCTGGCTACCTGAAAGAATAATGGTGAAATTTGAAAGTCCCTCTGTATGTGTGACTCAGCTAACACCACTGTGTCTCAGTGGGCTCAGTGCAATATCAGGCCATCAACACCAAATCGCAAACAAACTACAACAATTCCTAGGAGGCTCCTTACCTCTCCCATTTCTCTCCGGTTCTCAATGCTCTCTACCTTCCCAAGTACACGAGGCAAACACTAACGGGGCTTTAAGGCTGTTGTCGGTGGCATTCACCATTCTTTCTGCTCCTTGCCCATCTATTTCTACTGATTGATTTGCCTCCTGGTTATGAGTTATGTTTCCTTTCTTCTTTAGATACCAGGCAGGTTTTCAGTTGGAATTGAGCTATTGTGACTTTTGCATTGTTTGGATGCTTGGTTTTGTTCTATGTCTGTAAAGAGTGTTGGCTGGGTTCTGGTGGTAGATTAAGATGCTTGCTGACAGCTTGGTCATGCTGGGATTTACCTGGAAGATCTAGGAAAGGCTGAGAGGAGGCTCCAGTGCAGAGCCATGGTTCTCTAATATCATAGCTCTGCCCCATGGTAATGGTTGGAGATACTTTTGATGAGGGAAGCTTGGAGGAGGATGCCACTGATTCTAATGGGTAGAGGTCATAGATGCTGCAGCTTCTGTGTGTGAAAAATGTATGGGCATGTTTGTGTGCATGTATGTGTGAATATGTATGGAATCCAGGAATCAGCTTTGATGATGCTATTTATCTTGCCTTTGCCTTCTTCTTCTTCTTCTTCTTCTTCTTCTTCTTCTTCTTCTTCTTCT
>JABTXL010000541.1:7241281-7314163 GCA_025134845.1 Neodon shergylaensis
CTTCTTCTTCTTCTTCTTCTTCTTCTTCTTCTTCTTCTTCTTCTTCTTCTTCTTCTTCTTCTTCTTCCTTTTTCTGCTTCTTCTTCTTCTTTTTGAGACAGAGTCTCTCCATCACTTTTACCTGAAAACCACTGGTTTGGCTAGGCTGGCAAACCCCGGGAACTTTCCCTTCTCAGCATCTTGAAGTCTGAGACTAAAAGAGTATATCACCACTCCAACACATTCATACATTCATACATACATATATTTATATATACATATATATTTTTCCCCTAGGGGATCAAGCTTTGATTATCATAGCACACACTTTACTGACTGAGTTATTCTTCAAGCTGAAATGGTGTTAAATCCTTCTAATACACAGCGTAGCTCCCTTCCTTCTGACAGAGAACACTGCAGCCTAAAAGGCCCCCAGTATTGAGAGGGAGAAGTCCTATCCTAGGACGTACTTAGTCCCACTGTTAAGACATGGTCTTTCTGAGGAGTCTCTGGCTTCTCTGGTGTGATGAGTCCTTCCCGCAGGTGGGGATATGAATCCTTTCCACCTGTTTAAGGTCTTACCATCCCTTGGCCTGCCCCTTTCTGGATTTTCGTTCCCCTTGCTCTCAGATTGTTTTCTCTCAAGCAGATGCGGGTCAGAAACCTTGAGCGGTCCCTTGTGATCAGCTGATGCCCTCTTTTCTCACAGTTCCTGCCCTTCATGAATGTCAACACTGGCCACCCAAGTCCAGCCTATGTCCCCTGTGCTCAGTGAGAACTCAGGCTCTGCTGCTTCTCCACTCCCAGGGTCACAATCTGGAAGCCACCACATGTAGGGATAATTATGGAGTTCTTCCCTCTCATTTCCCCTCCATCAGGGATCACAGACCTGCATTGCTGACTTACAATGAGAAAAAGCTTTTGTGCTACCGCTTGTACTACATTATTATACACTGTTTGTGAACAGAAGGAAAGGCCTGGCAATATGGTTTTGATGTTGTACCAGGGCTGATAAAGTGTTTGCTCATGCACATGCATGCGTGTGTGCGCACATGTTCATGCCAGTATACACATGGGAATGAGTGTATATATGTTCAGGTACTTGTGAAGGCCACAGGTGAGGTGTCATTTCTCTGTAGCTACCTACTTTGTTTTTGGACACTTCTTAATGGCCCGGAACTTGCCAAATAGGCTAAGGTGACTGAACAGTGAGCCTCAGGCAGCGACTGTTTCCACCTCCTCATTATAGGAATTATAACCACATACTATCACACTTAACTTTTAAAAAAATGTGAGGTTTGGGATCCAACTCAGGTCCCCATGCCTCTGAGATAGCACTTCACGAATTCATCCATCTCCCCAACCCCTCTACTGTGGATTTTGAAGATGGCTTTCAAGGGGCTGTGATGGGTCTTGAGGTCTTGAGTAATAAAAAACACTCAGATTTGAAGAACTCAGGAATCATGATGACTTGATTCATGGGATGATGAGGTCACAAAAACCAAACAGGAAGAAAAACAAATGCTTTTTTCTCTTGGCTATCAAAAGGTTCATATTAGTGTTATCCAGTATCTCGCTGAGTTGACAATTCTGAGCCAGACCAAAGTCTTCTGGATCTTGATTTTATTCCTCAAGTCCTGGCCCCAAAGCAATCCTTTTGCTGGTGACTCCTGTTGTATTGCAGGCCCAAGCACTCCAAAATGAGCAGTCTGAGAAGAGGCAAGTAGATGGCCCTGAGGCTCAAGACGATCATTTAGCTTCTTCTTCAATCCAGGGCTATCCCTCTTCCTCCACTGCCCATGGCTGGTTCAGAAATCCATGGGCTGTTGAAGTTTTATGTGTGGTGCTGGGAATTAAACCTAGAACCACTGAGGTGCACATCTAGTCACAAGTCTGTGCTTTAAACACGAAGCCATGATCTGAAGTTCCAGCCCCATCCTTGGTATCCATAGGACCCAGCGGAAGGCAACAAAGACACCAGTAGGAACCACTCCACTGCTAGAGCTGGTGTGGGAAGGATGGGGGAGGTGTACCAGAGGGGAGAGTGGCCAGGCCAACATCACTCTGTGTGAGGAGATTGGTGGAGGCAGAGCTAGAACAAAGGAGGCTGGTGTGGCCGATTCATGAAAAGCCTCATTCATCCTTCCCACAGCTGTGTGAGACACATGAGCCCCATTTTTTTTTTCCAAAGAGAAAATTCTGAGAGGCTCAGAGAGCTGATGCAGGCATCACAAGGGCAGTGTGGCTCGGAGGACTCTGGCCTCATGATGTCCTACTCTGAGGTCTGTGTTTCTCATGGGGTGCTCAGGAGAAACGAAGGGGCGAGGTTCCCCTCCTGACTGTAACTGCTGGAGAGTGGTTCCGTGAATCATCACAGATGCAGCGAAAGCTAGTCTCGATGGTAGAAGGCCAAAGCAGGGTCTTCTACTGCTCCGGGGTCTCCTGCTAAGGACATGGTTCTTTGTCACCTTCTCTTGTCTGGAACTTCCATCCTCCTATTTATGCTGCCCCAGTTTCTACTCACGCAGAGAGTAGAGGAGGTTAAGAAGAAACTCTCAGGCTGGCTTCCTGTATAGTACCAACTAGCAAAAGTCATTATACCGTTTTAATATAGTTTTTAAAGAAGTTTGTTTTCCAAGCAGATGATAATATCCAAAAGCTATAATGTATATGATGTGCTTAAAGAAAGCCATATTCTGTCATATGCTGATTCCACTGTAAGCTGTTCCTCTGGAGTTACAGACAGCTTCCACAGGTTCAGCATAGAGATACACAAATTATTCCTGATAGTGAATGTTGTAGTTTTGTGGAAGGCAAGATTTGATTTGTGAATTGAGCCCATACTTTAGGTACTGTGTAAAATGATCTTTTTAAGTTTGGTGCTTTTTTTTTTTTAAATAACATTGTCTGTTAAAATATCAACACTAGGGTTGGTGAGATGACTCAGCATGGAAAGGCCCTTGTTGACAGGCAGACTATCTGAGTTTGACCCCTGGAGTCCACAGGACGGAAGAAGACTGACTCTTGCAAGTTGTTCTCTGGCCTTCACATGCCTTCTGTGGTGTGAGCACACCACACCCACACAAGGAAAACATAGAGGAAATAAAACTGAATAATACTGACAGCACCTATCTTTTTGTAGTTGAACAGTGACTCACAAGACTATAATTACAATTATGGGAAAACTGGACAAGTTCAATAGGGAGGCATACAGCTCAAATTCCAAGAGGAACATTGTAAGATTCCGAGTGCTTAATAATATTGATTTTGGCTTCTGCGGCTTTATTCTCTACATGATAAAGATGTCTTTTGCAAACACTAATGAGGGAGGCTGGAGAGATGGCTCAGCAGTGAACAGTATTTGCTGCTCTTGCAGAGAATATGAGTTCAGTTTCCAGAACCCACAAGGCAGCTCACAACCACCAGTAACTCCAGTTCCAGGGATCTGGTGACCTGTTCTGGTCTCCTTGTCGATGAAATGTCTAAAGAATTGTCTGCCACCTAAAGAGATGGTGGCACACAATTTAACCCCAGAATTTGGGAGGCAGAGGCAGACAGATCTCTGTAAGTTCAAGGTTAACCTGGTCTACATACCAAGTTCTAGGTCAGGCTCTAAAGGTACACAGAAAAACACTGTCTCAAAACAAAAACAAAAACAAAAAAAAAATAAGCAAAGAAAGAATTGCCTGCCCAGCATCTTTATTCCCCAAATGACAGGTACATGGTGACTAGCCAGGGTACCCCAATCTAGGGAAAATAGGCTATTTTCTTATGGTCACCCTGGATTGATCACTGAAGCATCCAGCTTTCTTTCTTAAGACCAGGATTGCATCAGCACAATGCACCACTGCAGACTGCCTCAGCTTGGATTGGCTCTAAGAGACAGGAAAAACACACCCCGGCAAGCGCCATCTGTATTTGTTTTGTATTGCTGTGCAGCAGATGGTCATGTCTGACTGTTGTGTAGACTACAAGTCCTAGTGTGGGTTAGATGGCTCCTCTGCGTAAGGAACTCCTCCCCAGTCGGAGTAGGTGCCAGCCTCTCACCAAAGGCTTAGGGTCTACTTCCAAGGCTACTAGTAAATGGAGCAATTTAGTTCCTTGTTGCAGGACCAAAGTCTCCATTTCCTTGTGGGTCACAGACAGATATTAACTACCAGAGGCCATCTGTAGGTTCTTGCCATGTGGGTCTAGCCAGAGAGAACACTAGTTTATCTTTTAAAAATTGATTTATGTTTACTTATGTGAGCCTGAGTGAAGATATGTGTACCACATGCATGCAGGAACACTCAGAAGCCAGAAGAGGGCATCAGATCCCTAGAACTGGAGTTAAAGGCTGCTGGGTGCCATCATGCAGGTGCTGGAAACCAAACCTGGGTCACCAGCAAGAGAGAGATCTCTAGTCCGTTGTTTACCATTTCAAGGTCATCTGGAGATCCAATCTTTCTGCCTTGGATCTCTCTTGACTTATTTACACATTTCACTTGGTAGGTCAGGCCCACCTGACATAGTCTCCATTTTGATTGATTCAGTGACAACAGATTTGTAAACTCAGTATCACCAGCAAAACCATTGTCCAATGTAGCATAGTTTAGCTATAGGAGCGGGAGCCTGCTCTGTTCACGACTGCTGCCCAGACTCAAGGAAAGGTTACTGTGCAAGGCATACACATCAAGGGTAGGAGTCTTAGCGGCTGTCCAAGTTGTCTGCTTTCCAACTAATTTTCAATTGTTTGTATAGGTGGAGGAAAGAAAATAAAAGGAGGCTTTGGGAAGGGCCTCATAGGTCGAAGTCTATTTGAGAGCAGCATGGAGAAGGGAGTTTGTAAGTTGCTCTATGGAATCATGAACTTTCTTCTGACACCAGATCAGCCTTGAGTAGATACCTTAGGATTGTGCCATAAATAAATAATGAGCAAAAGCTCATTAAATGCATCTTGGGTACAAACTGGCAGGCAGGGAAAATGACAATTACTGCATAGATGGTGTCTTCTCTGACGCAACGCTTACAGTGGCTCCCTGGCACACTCGTGCTTTTGAGTGATTAGCACACAAACAGACGGGTGATGGACAGCTGAGTACCAGCTCCACTTTGCCCAAGTGAAGCTACAAAGTAGAAGCTGCCTGTTTGATTATCCCTTTTGTTAATAGGATTCCGAAATAGTGAAATAATCTCAGGTCTAATTCACATCATTTCTCGGTCTCAGAAAGACAATCCACAATTTGGAAATGGCAGAGTGCCTGACAAGCAAAGAGAGCTGAAGGCAAATGGAGACGGAGTTTTTCAAAGTAGATAGCCAACTGCTTACCATTTTGTATGGAAGGCAAGAAGTCGCTTCATGTTAAAGCAGTCCACAGCCAAGAGCAAGGGACTGGATGCACAAGGCACTCGCCTGCACAGAGACCCGATGCCTCTCATTCAGTCGTGTGTTTACTGGAAGTTCATGAGAACTGTGATTTTTTTTTTTTAGCTTATCTTTCCACTGATTCATTCCACGTGCCACTGGCTTCTCTGCACTCTGCTTTGCCCTTTGGCTCCTCAGTCCTCTTCTCCGGCCGCTGTCCTGCATTGCTCTCTAGTCCCAGTGACACAGGCTACTGAGTGGCAATGGGCCATGTCAGGCATGCAGAAGGATTGCATCTTGGTTGAAGGGTATGCAGAGAGGGCTCCGTGAGTGTAGGGAAGAGGCGTGCTCCCTGGGATGGAACAAGCTTCTCTGGCTTTCTCGTGCATACCTCTCACTGCACCAGGAATCCAGGAGTACAGGCGGGAAGGCTCTCGTAAGCAGTCTCGGAATAGCGGCCACTTGTATTGGGCTGAGAAATTCAAGGAGACCGTCACAATGAAAGCATGGATAGCCCTGTTTGGAAACAGGGAGAGCTGTCCGCAAAGCTCTCTAAATAGATTTTATACTTTCTGAAAAATGTTTTTTCTTTCTTTTGATTTTCTACGATGTTTTAAATTTTTTTTATTAAATAGTCTCTGTAAAGATAAATTACAATTTTACATTATTGGTGTGGATTTTACTGCTCATCTTTATAATGTCCAATGCCGTCTCTAGCAAAATCTGAGTCACAACATTAACTCTTGAGTGGAATCAGCACAATGGCAATTATGTCGCAGCTCATCTATGGGCATGTGTACTTCGTTCTTATAAGAACAATGGACTTGCTGAAAGAACCAACTCCTGTCCACCAACACTCACTGCCTCTAGCTTGCTTGGCAGAAGGCAAGGACTGCAGAGGTGGCTCGGGTTTTCCAAGCTGGTCCTTTTTTCTTTACCACCATTTCACTCTATGTGGGTTGATCAACCCAGAAAAGTGACATAAGTGTGTTGGTCAGATTTTCTGTTCCCGTTGTAGGAAGCACAAGCCTAGAGCAAGCATTGCAGAAGCCAGAATTGCTCAGCATGCAGGCCTGCTTTGTTCAAGGAAGGAGGAATGACCCCTGGCCCCCTGGAATGCTAGCATGAAAGTGGTTAAACAACCTGGCGAGCCTTGGCTACTCTATTAGGACCCAGTCTCTACTTGAATTTTCTCTAATATCCTGAGAACTCTTTAGGCCCTAATCCTGGGCGTTGTCTCTCAGGGAACTGAACTCATCCTTGTGGAAGAGGCTCAATGTACTTGGCATCCTCCATTAGTAAGTAGAATCCATCCTTTGCTTATTGCCAGTCCTTCCTCCCTAAGCTCTAAGCCCTGGCACTGTTTCCCAGTCAGCAGAGCTCATTCTTATGATAGAGTCTCAGGTACTTAGCTATAGTTGGTATTTTGCAAGGGAATTTTGATGTGGCCATCCCTGAAGTTTTGTTATGAGAATTGTCACATGGAAACTTTCTCCCCAAAGTTTGATTGTGTTTAAATGTTAAGAAAATTAAATCATGGGATAAGACTCTCTAGAAGTTTTGATCAAGTCTGACCAACCAAATTCAACTGTGTTGAATTTTCATTCTCATCTCTTCGTGGCTCATTTCCCTGTCAACTGTGGTAGCTGCAGGTGCCCCCTTCCCTGCCACCTCAACACGGTGTGGCAAAATATTTGGCCGAGTCCTCTAAATGGAGGAGAATTTATTTTAGCATACAACTTCAAGGTATGAAGGTTCACTTTCATTGCCAACTTGGCTAGATTTGGGGAATTTGGGATCACGTGGGTGACATACTTCTGGAAATGTCTGTAAGAATGCTTTCAGAGAGATTTAACTGATGGGGGATGACCCAACATCAGTGTGGGCAGCACTATGCCCCAGACTGTGGTCAGGACTGAACTAAAAGGGAAAGGAAGAAGGTCAAGGGGTTCCAGCCTCCCTTGTTCCCTGCTTCCCAGTCAGTGTGTGTAGACTCCCCATATAGCTGCGGCTCCCCACCCCAACGACCTGCGTCCCTCCAAACTATGAGTTGGAATCAGCCTCCCGCCTTTGTTTCCTGTCAGGGATTTATCCACAGCAGTGAGGAAAGTAGCTGATGTAATGTTGAAGTCCTTGGAGCCATTGCTGATGGGCTTGCCTCAGGAAATCTCAGAGTGGGAGGAGTGTTTGGCAGAGGCCACTCAGTTACTTCATAGGAGGCAGGAAGTACAACAGAATGGGGTCTGGGACAAGATGCAGCCTGCGAGAACGCACCTCCAATGACCCACCTTCTTTAGCTAGACCCTACCTCCTAAAGTTTCTAGACCCTCCTAAAATAGGGCCAGCAGCTGGGGACCAAGTTCTCAATACCTCAACCATTTGGGGACGGACTTCATTTCTATACCATGCCAGTGAGTAAGACACCATTGGGCTGTTTGGCAATTTGCGTCATTTTGAACACTCTTGACACCTGACTATGTCTGCAGTGAGTTAGGAGGTGTGGCCTCAGGGTGGTGGGCATGTGGACACATGAAGTCTAGACATAACCTGCTCATCTTGCAGTCACTGCAAGTCTATGGGACTCCAGTGTATCACAGGCTTCTGGGACTCTGACCCTGAGGGATTCCTTATGTCAAGGCCATCAGGGAAAGCAATGAGCACTCGCTACACACATCCTTGTATCCACATGCCAGCTCCACATCCCATCAGACTTCACTTCTGAGTTGTACATTTGAAAATAAAATTGTTGAAAATTTCAATATGGTAGTACTAAAAGCAGAGGCCTACCAAAGAAGAAAATGGATAAATTGGACTTAATAAAAATTAAAGGTGTGTGGGTCAAAGGATGCTAGCAGTGGAGTAAACAGGAGCTCATCTGCAAAATGGATGCACCTCGAGGTTATTATGCTAAGTGAAGGAAGCCAGCATCAGTGAGCTCCAGCTTCACAAGACAGCTGGTATAGCCAAATTCACATCAGCATAAAGAAGGACAGGGGCTAGGAGGGACCGGTGGAGGATGTGCAGAATTGTCCAATGGGTACAGAGCTTCCTTCCGGGAAGACAACATCCTGAAAACTGATAGTGGTTGCATTGGTTACTGTTTCTGTGACAAAACACCCCAACCAAAGGTGGCATAGAGAAGAAAGTTTATATTAGCTTACAGTTCTAGGAAGAGAGCATGGAAAACCAAGGCAGGTGGTGGTAACAGGAAGCTGGCTGATAACATCTCATTGGGTCAGGAAGCAGAGGGGAAGCGGAAGTGGTTTGAAGCCATAAATCCTCGACAACCCCTACTCGTGCTTTTGGTGACATACTTCCTCTAGCAAGACTCCACCTCCTAAAGGTTCCAGGGACTTCCCCAACAGCACCACCAAGAGGGGCAGGTATTCAAATGCATGAGCCTGTGGGGGACATTTCTTATCCAAACCACAACAGTGGTGATGGCTAGATTTCATCCTGGAGATTCTTAATAACTTTTAAAAATGGTTGTAATGGGAGCTGGGGAGCTGGTTTAGTTGGTAGAGTGCCTGCTTGACTGTGTAGCTCAGGGACCTGAATTCACCTCCAGTACCCATATGAAACCTCAAACCCCAGTGCTGTGCTTGAGAGGGCACAAGCAGGCATATCCTGGAGCTCGCTGGCTAGCCAGACTAGCTAAATTGAGGAGCTCCGGGTTCAGTGAGAGAGCCTGCCTCAACACACATTATGGAATATGATTTGGAAGGCATTTAAAGTTGACCTCTGGCCTCCAGAGGCATATACACATATACCCCCCTACATATATATATGTATATGTATGTATACTGGGATACTCATGAAAAAGTACACACACACACACTGGCTGTAACGGTGAATTTTAATATATATATATATATATCTCCACCATAACAAGTTGTTAAGCCAAGTGTAGAGTTTCTATGTACAGAAACTTAAGTAAACACACAGGTCCCACACTCACACAGCTGGCCTTGCACTCACTTGTGCTTAAGGCATATGAGCCCTAGGCACACGTCTTAGTCCCCCCAGGGGTAGGGTTTTCCAGTGGGTGGTAAGATCCCCAAGGGCAACCTACTGACCTGGTTTATTTCTTATTAGACATTCTGGTTGAATCAAACTCTAAGCCAAGTTGGAGCTTATTCAGGATTTTTTTTATAAAGCTCATCCTTATTAATAAAATTTGCATACATCACTATTCATGGGTTTTAAAAAGCTCACAGTTCATTTTGTTTGGGCAGATGCAGACAGTGATGGAACCAGTACCAAATCCTGATCTGAGACATTCCCACTGACCCGAAGCTTCCTCCTGCCTTGTGTGTGCTCTCAGACCTCTGTCCCCACCCCACCAGGTACCCGTCAACCTCCCACTTGCTTTCTCGAAATGAGCAACAGCAGGCACCCTGTAGTTTACAGTGTTTTGTGCCATGACAAATGTTAGTTTTGTGTTTGTGTCTGGTATGCATATGTACATGTTTGTATATGCACATGTATGTAGGGGACATGTTTCTATAAGCAGAGATCGGCACTCTGGTGTCCAGTCATTCTTAACCTTATTTTTTATTACATGTGTGTGTATATGTGCACGTGTGTGCATGCATATGTGCCTACATGTGTCACAGCACATATGTGAAGGCTAGAGGGCAATGTTTGGGAGTCAGTTCTCTCCTTCTAGCATGGGACTAGAATTCTGGGACTTGAACTCAGGTCAGCAAGCTTGGTGGCAAACACCTGTTAGCTGCTGAGCCATCTTGCCAGCCCTCTCTCTACCTTATCTTTTGGATAAGGTCTCTTACTGGACCTAGAACTCCTTAATTCATCCAGACTGGTTCAAAAGCAAACTCCAAGACCTCCCTGTACCCATGACCTTAGCCCTGGGATTACAAGAGCATGCAGCAGCACACAGCTTTTGATGTGGGTCCTGGGGACCCAAAATCAGGTCCTCATGCTTGTGTGGTGGGCACTTTACCCAAGAGCCACCTCCCCAGCACCGAGTATGTTCATTTTCTCATCACCATCATCAAATGCCCAACAGAAACAACACAGGAGAGAAGAAGTTTGTTTAGCTCAGGGATTAGAGGTCTCAGTTGATCACAGAGAGGGTGTGGAAGAGCAGAGACTCACATCAGGACACCCAGAAAGCAGAGTGAAGGGATGACTAGAAGGCAAGAACAGGGTACAACCCTCAAGGACACAGCCCCTTTGACCTACTTCCTCCATTCAGCTCCCCACCACCTGACAATCTCATCATGGCTTGAGTCCAACAACGGGTGAACCGGTTCAGTAGGTCAGAGCCCTCATGATTTCCTCATCTCTGGAAATGCTCTAGTAGACACACCCAGAAGTGTGCTTTACCATCTCCCAGGATTTTCTCCATCTAGTCAAGTTGACAGCCAAGATTAACCCCTCACTCCAAGTTTCCAGAGCAACTTCTCATCATCATAATCAAATCAATCATTCATTCCTGAGACAGCAGAAGGCTGGATAATATAGGCAAGTTTGTCTTCTAGTTTGGCCAAGTTTAATGCTGAGATTGCCTATGGACTGTTGCTTTGTTCATCATCAGTTGCTTCAAAGAGCTAACTGTGGGACCCCTTTGACAGTTGCTTCATATATAAGATATTTTATTGTGATGCCTTCAAAGAAAGCTGTTGTAGGGCTGCAATATGGTCACATGTAGAAGGGGTTCAAGATGGAGTTTGGCACCATTGACCACGCTACTGCTGACAGCTTTACAAACAACACTATTAAGAATGACACTTCCTTGCTGTGAAGATAGGGTTATGGTAGACCCTCTGTTCTAGGGTTACCATGGAAACCACATAATCCCTCAGAAGTATTTAGCACTGCTCAGTTCATGGTAAGCCCTCAAGAGCACAGCTGTGATCATTTTCTCGTGATAAAGCCATTAAAGACCAAATAGTACTCTCCTCCAACAAGTAGAAGGTATAAGTGTCTCTCCCCTTAATTCTGAAAAAGTATGAAAGTCGGGGTATAAAAAGTTTCTCTTTAGATTGCTTTCTGTCAATTTGGTTTTTACACATTCAAAACAAAAACAAGCGAACGCCACTCAAGCTGCTACTAGCTTAAAATATCAATCTCCTCCCCTTAGGCCAAAGGAGGAGTTCCGTGCAGGCGGGTCAGTGAAGGGCCTGGAGTTGCCCTGATCTTGCTCAGTGCTTTTGATTTTGTCTTTGTTGTTTTGGATAAGGAAAAGCAGAAGCGGTTGAGTTACCAGTCATAGATTGGAGAGGGCTTTTGAAATCTCAACACTTTCTGGGGTATTCCGAAGTCAGAGTGACTTTGCTATTCTTGATTCACAAGTAGTTCACACTGTGAGCCAGGATGGGGAGGAGGGTAGTCACTGGGAAAATCAGGAAGTGGCACTAAATGATTACTGGGGGAAAAGTTTCCTCTTGGTACCAGAGACAGCCCTTAGAGGCATCATCTCTTAGTAAGTGAGGTGTAAAGGAGATGAATAACAGCAAACATGATGGAACACCCTGGATGGGATGTTTAAGGAATCAGGGGACATCTTCTGAAACACAGAACAGTTAAATTTGACCTCATAGCAGGGTCAGCAACATGCCTGCACTTTGGACTGATCCTACCCACCACACCTGGTGCTTGTATAGGAATTTCCCATCAATGGCTCTGCTCTTGGCTGTGTCATTCTACCTGCAGCCAGAGAGGAGCTGATGCTGCCCTGATGAGAAGACAAGGAACAGGGAATTCTCTGTAGGCCACTTCTCATTAAGCAGCCGGGGAAGAGACTGATGTCCTTCACGTGCCTCCAAGAGGTGGGGTGATGGAAATTACACTCCAATGTGATGCATTCTCAAACCAGAATCCCACCAGCTTCTACATCTGCAAAAGAGAACAAAGCAAAAGCAAGGAGAGACTGAACCTCGCCATCTTCCTTCAGATTCTAACCAGGGAACAATCCTCCATTTGCAATCAGATAAGGGGAATTATCTCGGTAATAAAAGTCAATTGAGAATCTAAATGAAAAAATCTAATGCTTTTCATGCTGATTTATTTTAGATTAGAAAAAGCTAAACCAGAAGTAAACACGAAGAGACGGAGCATGGAGAGGGAGGCATGGCAGAGACAGAAAGCGCAGATTTGAGCTATTATAGGTGTGGGGTTGCATTAACCAGAAAATATACTGTCTGACATTAATTACTGTTGCTGAAGAGAGTGCAGAAGATTGAAAACAACAAATATGTACCACTGGCAAAGATCAATCATCCGTCTGACTGCTGGAAGAAAGTGTATTATTCTAACAGAGCCCTTGTTAAACAGTGGTCCAAAGTGACCCAGCCACCCCACCCCACGTACTGCCTGCCCCCTAGTGGAACTTGCTGTATTCCCAGGAAAGGGTATTTTAGTGCCTGAAAGAGATGGCCTTTTCTTTGGACTCCAACAACATCCATCATTATCCTAAAGATAAGATCCAGCCCTAAACCTCTTGGTCTCAGGTTCCTTGGGCTACACGTAGATTTGGGATAGTCTTTTTGTTTGCTCTGATGACTAATCATCATGAACAACTTGACTGGATTTAGAATCACTTTACACATATACTGTAGATATATCTATAAATGGGTGTTTCCAGAAGGGTTTACGAGAGTAGAGAAGACCCAGCTTGAATGTGGATGGCACCAGCCCTTGGGCTGGGTCTCCCAGTGAAGAAATAGAAGAAAATGAGCCAAGGACCATTATCTTCCCTGTCTGCCTCCTGGCTGCAGAAATAATGTGATCACTCCATGCTCCTGCCGCCCTGTCTTCTTCATTGTGATGGACCGTATCCCTTCGAACTGTGAGCCAAATTAAGCCCTTCCCTTAAGTTGACTTTGCTTGGCATTTTGAAAAGTGACTAAGATAACTTGCATGTTTCTAGAGACATAGCTACTGTAGAATTCCCCTCGTTGGGGAACTGGGTGTAGACAACTGGGTTGTATCTGAACTGGAAAATCCCAGGTGTTTTTTTTCTACCCTCTTCTTTCCTGGGGTGTGAGGTTCAGCACCTGGTTTGCTGACTTGATGTTTTCAAAGCTCAGGAATTGTCCCTGAAGCTGTTGGGCAAATATGTGTGCACACATGCCACACACTTGTGGACTCCGCTTTCTAGCCACAGAAAGGGAAGCTGGAGTCTTTGAGTGCAGGGATGCAGTGAAAGTGTGTGAGCTAGGCTGGGGCTGCTTCTGGCTCACTGTTTAATAGGTCCATAGTAACCCACTCTCTGTAGGTTTATTCATGTGCCATCTCCAGTAGGAAGCACAGAAAATTACCTAGAGTCTGAGAAATCAAAGGAATTATATTAATCTTGTATATGTTTCCATTGTTTGGAATGATATTTTTATGAACTAGGGCTGTACCTTGAGTAGCAGTTGCGGTGAACTCTGGCAGTACTTCCTGCTGCAGCATGGTGGGTCACAAGCATTTCCGCCTGTGCCCTCGCCATTCATTTGTTCATCCATCCATCCATCCATCCATCCATCCATCCATCCATCCATTGTTCTGTCTGTACTTTGGGGATATACTATGGACCTGGGGCTTCTGTGGATTTTGTAATATAGTTGTGAACAAAGAATTGATTGATTAAGGGTTACTTTTCACGGGGCAGAAATGGAGCACATGCTGAAGACTACATTGGGTATCTTATGTAGTTAGAACAGAGCTGAGGAATGTTACCTGTCACAAAAGCAGCCATCGGGGCAATTCATGGGTGATTGTTTGGGCAGAAGCATACTGGTATCCTTTAAATCTGGGCTTTCTCTAATTCAGTTTGATTTGGTCTGATTCGGATTATTGCATCATCAGAGAGGCTTATCGGGGTGTAGAAACTTTTCAGTGATGACCACCATGAAGTTCAGGTCTTACCTCTATGCAGGACTAAGTTTGTTTAAAAAATTTAAGTTTGTTAGTAAAAACTGTCCTTTGAGAAGACATATTTAGATTAGCCCAGCATTTGAGATCACTCGCGTCATACTGAAATACATAGGTGAGCTCGATGTAGCCAGGATCACAGGCATTGTCATAAAGGTAGCAGATGTCTGGGCTTCACTGTACACATGTGCTGTGACCTACAACACTGTTCCCTGATATTGGCTAATTCAGATACTTCTGATATTTTGATATTATGAACTACTCTACTCAGAAAAAGCTTATGAAAATGAATGGCCTTTACTAGATATTTAATCTATCGAGAAAAAGAGTTGGAAGCTGGGAGACACAGAGCTGGCATTGCTTTATGGAAATGTCACAGGTGATGGAGGAGAGGGAGGAGGCTGCTGGGATGTCAGAGAGGAGACAGTCTGGGAGGTAGGGGGCATTGTTCATTTTAGGAGGCAGAGGCAGATAGGAATGTGAGAAAGGCGTGACTGGACATCATGATGGGGGAGGTCTCTATGGAGTCAAGCCAGTGGATCCTGGAATACTGTGCACCATGCTCCTTGGCTAGGAGGCTCTGTTTTTATTTCTTCATACACCAAATTATTCTTTTATCTCCCCCAACCAATTCTAATTGAGAGCTATAATGGCCCAGCCATATATTTGGAGCTAGGAATCTGTCGGCAAGCAGGGTATGATGTATTTTATTCTCACAGAGACTACAGTTGAGAAATGAGCAGGTGTAGCCCCATGCTTTCTATTGCATTTACAAAGGAAGGCATGAGTTCTGAAGGAAAAGAAGGGCCACTGAGGGCATACAAATCACGACCCTGGCCTGATTTTGAAGGTAATGTCAGGAGATAGTCATGAGGGCACGTCCCATGAGCTGAGTTCCATAGGAAGGCCTGGAAAGCATGCGAAACAAATTCATGAGGTCAGAAAAAGACCCTCTGGTGGTTATAAGGGTGTGTAGTCAGGGGGATGGAGAAGCTCACAGACCTGGCTATGTACTAAGATTGCGGGAGGCTGACACACAAGGCCCTCTTGACACTCTGTCGTCTCACAATGAAGGGGCTGATCTTTTGGATAAAGGGTGGCTGTGAAAGGCCTACAGAAAGTAGAACCAAAGCTCAAACTTTCCAGAACACTGTGAGTGGGTCAGGCTGATGAAAGAAGTTCCAGAGCCATGGGAATCTTTGAATCCTTGGTGGCTGGAGCTGCTTGGGAGAAATACGGCATTGCTCTCTTAGTGACTCATCCGCTGGGACATCTGGGGTCCAATACAGAGAAGCCATCCTCAACCCAAGCTGGTGTAGTTAAGTGTTGGTTAGTTCACAGAGGCCCCACGACTCTTGACTGAATGCACACCAGAGTAAATAAGTAAAGGTGACACTTGTGATGTCACATCCCAGCTGCAGTGACTTGATAGGTAAACTCTAAAGTGTGTATGGCAGTCTCCTTAAAGCAGCCTCACAAGACAACAGCCCAGGAGAGAGGCAGCCCTGAGCCTGCACTGGGCAGATCCTGGCATCATGCTTCTACCTCCCAGGCTGTGGGCGGGGCATCCAGACCCAACTGGCTGTTTGGGCTGGAGCTGCTGTTGAACGTTGCATTTAAATGGTTTTTCAACACCACACTCAGGGCAAGCTTTTCCCCTTCCTGAAAATATTTCATGTGTTATTCTATATTTCATGTGACATGTCCACACTAAGTTTAAGAATAGAACAGAGAGCCGGGCAGTGGTGTGCATGCCTTTAATCCCAGCACTCGGGAGGCAGAGCCAGGCGGATCTCTGTGAGTTTGAGGCCACCCTAGTCTACAAGAGCTAGTTCCAGGACAGGCTCCAAAGCTACAGAGAAACCCAGTCTTGAAACCCCCCCCCAAAAAAGGGGGGGAATAAAGGATGTTAATCAAGCACTAACATTTATTGATCAATCATGGTGGTAGCAATGATGATGGTGGTGACAGTAACAGTGATGATGCATGTCCCACTTCACACATGAGCCATGCCCCAGCCCCATCCTGAGATTTTAGTGTGTGTGATTTTTCTCCTGAGTAACTTGATGCAGGGGTCCTGATCTTGAACTTCTCAGAGCATCACACCCTGTTGCCACATCAAATAAAGTTGGACACACCTTTTGTAGCCTCACGCCTCATGACCAGGGCCATGGTGTCACTCATAGCAACTGCTTTTACAAGGACAAGCAGAATTTCAACCAGTTGCCTCTGGAGGAGAAAATCGGTGTGATCACACACTTACAGACAATAGAATTCTTTTGTGGACATTAATCTTATTTTCATTGGGCTTTAAAAGCTAATTCTTGAAATTTAATTGCTCAGTTAATCGATTTACCAATATTTATTGAACGTACAGGTTTAAGCATCCATCCAACACTGGGAGGTGGTTCTTTGATCTACTAAGAAAATCCACCCATAATCATTGTTGGCTGATTTTAACACCCTCCCACGGCCCTCCCTCCCTCCTTCCCTCTCTCCTTCTCTCTCCTCCTTTCTTCTTGAACATTTTGACGTCATGAGAAACCTATGCTTTCTTTCCTTGGCAGAGCTAACTCAGTGGAGATATGTTCACAACACTCTCTGGTTCTTTCTTGGGAGAAAAGACAGATTCAGGGATGTATCTAGTTTTAAAGATAATGTATGCTCTCTCTCACTTTCCCCCCACCCTTCCCCATGTGGGATGTATACACAGTTGTGTGTATATGAACATGCATGTATATGCCACAGTGCGTGTGGAGGTCAGAGGTCAACCTTGGGTATCAGTCCTCACTTCCCACCTTGTTTGAGACAGGGTCCCTTTGTTGTCCACTGCTGTGTATGCTAGGCTAGCTGGCTGGCCTGGGGATTCTTGGAATTCTCCTGTCTCTGCCCCCATCTTTCTGGAGAAGCACTGGGTGTGAGAGATGTTCTCCCACCATGTTCAGCTGAATATGTATTGTGGGAAATCGAACTCAGGCTGTCAGTCTTGCCCAGCAGCCGCGTTACCCACTGAGCAATCTCCCCAGCCCTCATGTAAGCTATTGATCAGACCAGGAAAAACAGAACTGGAAAAGTTTCTGTTGTTTTCCAGATGAATAGCTGACTTTTCTCACCCCACAGCAATGACTCTGCCTGGGAAAGAAATGAACCTTTTTCAAAAGCAGGTGAAGACTGAACCTCTCAGATCCTCCCCCCACCCTTGTCTCCCCTCTTCTCCCGTCCTCTGTCTTATTAATACTGAAAAGGATTTGGAGTCCATTTCCCTCCAAACATGAGGTGCTAGCTAAGACACTGACTGGAATGTCTAACCTCCAGACTTTCCGGCCAGCAGTCTCTGAAAAACCAATAAAAAGGGTGCACTGGTCACCCCGTGAGTCATCCCTGGAACCTATGGTGAGCACAGGGCCTCACAGCTGAGTTCACAGCTGAGAACAGCAGGTCAGCGCAGAATCAGCTTCTGTCAGGACCGAGCAACAAGGCAAACAGGTGACAATCTCACAATGTGATGGGTGCAGTTTAAATATGGGAATGATAGCTGCGTGTCTATAAATCTCCTTTATGGGGCTTAAACTCATAGTCGCTACGTTGTAAAACAGGAGGTGAGACGGTTACAGTTCATAATGTTTATGAAATTTGTTAATATAAACGATGTGAAAAGAGCTCATCCCCACCGCCTTCCTGGTGGAAATCATATGGATTTAGGTCAAATGTTCTGATGGTCCTGAATAATAAGACTACTGGGTTAATAAAATATTCAATTCAGAAACTCAAGCAAAAACAAACTCGAAAAGAATGTTTTAGTGCTGCAAATTATGTTTTTGAATCCTCATTTTGATCATAATTCATAAGCACGGTACACTAATCGCTGTGGATGCAAAGTAGGTATATGTTGGTGTAAATCGGTATGCATATATATGTATGTGCATTATATATCATAACTGTCTGTCTCTCTCCATATATACATATATCTTTTCTTTCCAAATCTGCTGCTGCCTGACTATATAAAAGATATCAGGCACCTGAATTTCTTTCCTAACCAACACAGTCAACCCAAGACAAAAATGTTATTAGAAGGAAGCCTTCATACTTAATCCTCCCCGGAAGCCCCCCGAGTGTCGTTTACGCAGATATTTAGCTTGGGACCGTATGAAAATGTAGCCAAGAAGCTGCCTGGGGTGAGAGCATGACTCTGTTGATGGATGATTCTGCCTGGACAGCAAATGCCATCCCAGGGAGCAGAGCTGGCCATCGGCAGCTTCAGGGAGTTTGGGGACATGGAGAGGAGTGATGTCTTGTCACCAGGACAGCCGTGGCGGCTGTGAGAGCAATCACACTCAGTAACTGAAGAGTGTGCATGTGGTGCTGTATCTCGCAAACGGGTCATCTCTGGAGATGCTAATTAGGTTTCCCATGAAGGATGCTGCTCCCGAGCAACCAAGATTGTGCTGGTGCCAGATGGGGGGTTGATGGTCCAGGCTGCAACGTGCCCAAGACATTCTGGGTGTGTCAGTAGAAGTGGCAAAAACACAGGCTGAGGTCCTGGCTGTGCAGTCTGAGTTCACCTTAGAGATCTTTGCTTAGATATGACCTGAATCTTAGCTTCTATCACAGGAAATAATTTTGAGATGAGTCAATGTGTTAATGGCTTTTTGTCTCTGTGATAGAATATCATGCGACCAAAAGTGACTTATAAAAGACATAATTTGTTTTCGTTTATGGTTCCAGAAGACTAGAGTCCACGATGGTGGAGGAGGCTTAGGCAGCCAGAGCTGGGGACTGAGAAAAGACATCTTTAACCACAGACATGAAGCAGAGAGAGTGAAGTGGGATGGGCTATGACCTCTCAGAGCCCTCCCCCAGCAATGGGCTTTCATCAGTAAGGCTCCACCTCTTAAAGGTTCCGTAATGTCCTCAAAACAGCACACCTTCCATTCAAACCACCACAGTCATATGAAGCCAAGTTGGGCTTAATTAATAAAGTAAGAGTAGCCACCAAAGAGTGAGTGCGTATTTCTCTAGAAAGAATCACCCTTAGGTGGCTTTACAGTAGTATAAAAGTTAAGTAAAATTTAAGTAAAAAGAATGAGCTGGCTTACGTGTTCCTCATCTCTTAAAAATTTCCCTCGCGATGGAGGCTGTAGGAGGGGTTATGAGGTGTGTTAGCGATGGAGGCTGTAGGAGGGGTTATGAGGTGTGTTATTTAGTTGCATGGGCAAGAGAGGGGCACAGTTGAGACTAAGCTCAAAGGTCGCATATGTTGAATTTGTGGTTTGAATACTTCATGCCAGTACTCAATGTGACATCTGCCTAGATGATCAAGTGTTTAAGGCAGGGTTCCAGATTTTTTTTAAAAAAATGTATTTATTTATCTGTGTATGTGTGCATGGGCATGCTTGTGATGGTGCATGCGAATACATCAGAGGACAACTTATAAGCATTGGTTCTCGGGGCTAGAGAGATGACTCAGTGGTTTAAGAACACTGACTGCTCTTCCAGAGGACCCAGGTTCAATTCCCAGCACCCATATGGCAGCTCACAGTTGTCTGTAACTTCGGTTCCAGAGGATCTGGCACCCTCACACAGACATATGTGTAGGCAAAATGCAATACACAAAAAATAAAAACAAATCAATTATTTTTTTTTAAAGAGTTTGTTCTCTCCTTCTATCCCATGGATTCTGGGGGTCAAACTCATTGCCAGGCTTGGTGGCAAGCACCCTTACTCAATGTGCCATCTTGTTGGCCTAGTTTTCTTTCACGCACAGGTTGGTGGAGGAAATACAAGGAAAGCAGCTGAGGAAACGGGAGCTGGGAAGTGTGTAGGACTGTGAACATAGCAGTGTCTACAAGCATAAGTAGGCAGAGACCAGGTTTCTTGAGTGTTTTTCTAGTTGAGACATTTCTCAAGCCAATGGGGGACTTAGCCATCAATTGGATTTCCCCTTAAGGAAGGTTCTGACATTTCTTGACTTCCTGAGATGGGTGAGCAGAAGATTTTTAGACTCTGCAGGGGTGCTCTAAGGCTCAGTGATGAAGGTATAGCCCCTGCTGTAAGAGCTTGATCAGGGTACTGGGCCATATGATAGCAAGGTCGTGGTGCTCAGGCGGGAGGACTCACGTAACTATAATGTGAGAATCTTGGTTTCTGTATCTCCATTAGCACCATGTAACCTCCCATTCACCCATTCAAAATTCCATCCTTCAAGGATGGAGAGTTGAAGCCTTATGGTTAAATTGCCTTCTTGGCAAGGCCTTGAGAACGCGTTGGCTGGAGTCAGATTTCAGTTTCCTATGATTGATAGGATCTGAATGAACACGAACGAAGAAAGAATGTGAGAAAGATGACTTTCCTCCCAAATTCACATCTGCTTTTAAAATCAGAAAATGGTGGAAAGTCCAATTCTACATGTTCTGGAAGATTCTCTTTCGTCCTCACTCATCGCCCTGTGGCCTGGCTGCAGGCAAGGCTGCAGGTGTTAGGGAGGGGTGGTGGGGAGTCGGTTGCCTAGCTGGGGCACACCTGGGAAGCAGGTTAGCAGCAATGTAAGTGAAGAGAACAGATGAAGGTTGCCTGGACTTCCCATTACAGATTCTGATGGCTGAGAGAGGAAAGGAGGGGGGTGATGGTGGCGTGAATTTTCTACCTCCTGATCAATTAGGGTTGACCTTTACAGCTGGCAGTTTTGAAAGGATGGGTCTGTGATGAATGAGACGACTCAAGTCTTTGCAGTTCCCTTACACAAGGAGAACAATGGCTTCCCTGTCCAGCTTCCATAGGAGCAGGGCCCACCATCTTTCCAACGATGGTTTTAACTCCAGGTCTGAGTAAAACAGTAATCCACACCGCACACAAACCCTTGGCTCTGCTTTGAGGAGTGCTGTCCCATCTCTCCATAACTGCAATCCCATGGCATTTCCCACCACCGTCTCTCTCTGGGTTCACGGACTCCTCTGCCCCGCAGCAACTCTTCAGCTTCTCCACAATCGTGGCTGTGCAGCATCCCCTGGTTCACCTTGTCCATTGATCATCCTGCTTCCAATGCTGTGGGAACTAAGGACAAGGGACCTCCCTCTCCAGACTGAATGGCAGGGTTGGTATGATGCAGCTTCTTGGAGCCATTTCTATGTGAGGGTAATCTTACTGAACGCCAACTCTCATGGATGAGCAGGGAGCGATCCTGATTTTGTGACCGCGGTTTGGATTCTGGTAGGGAAAACATCTGCTTTGGGAAAACACCTACTTTTAGGATTCTCCAAGATTCTTTTACACACTTGCTAAGAGGCCCCTGATTGTCACTGGCCCCCCTTGTCACGAGGGATAGGGGCTGATGTAAGCCTGCTGGGTGCTTTCTCTGTGCAGTGTCCACCTTGTTCTGGTGGGGGAGGTATCCCTGCTTTTCTGGCCTCTTCGGAGAAATATCTGTTGCTGCTTCTCACAAAAGGCCTGAGGAGATACATGGGAGCTTATTGCGCCTACTGAGGTAGGCCGTTTACTGGACAGGACACATCTTTCCCTCCCAGGGCTGTGTGACAACGCTATCTACTCTGCCAGGAAGAATCATGATACCTGTGTCCCTTTCTGAATTCCACCTACTGGATGCCTGGGTCTTCGCTTTTTGTTTGGTCACAGGGCCCTATAAATAGTACAGTAAGCCGTTGCCTCCACCCTGCAGGGTTTTTTCTCTGTAGCTTCATCCTGGCCTTTATCACCTCGTGCACAATCTAATTTAAAAATAATTGGTAAAATCCTGTTTTATGCAGAGCTCGCCTCTGATTCGCAGCCCCAGCTTCATGTCAGGCAGAGCTGTAGTCAGAGCTTTCAGGGTTTCCTCTCGAACTCACCAAAGTTTGCTGCTTCTTTGGGAAGACTGAAGGACGTGGCCATAGGACCTCACCAAGAGATAGGGGGCTTTAAGGTTGGATAGGAGACAGCCAGTCCATGAAAGCCATTGCCTTTTGTTCTTACAAGGCTGGAACTATATATTTATTATATATAGTTCTCTCTTTATATATAGAACTATATATATACTAAATATATAGATATATTCATATAATAAATATAGAACTATATATATATTAAATTCTCTATAATTTTTTTCTTTCCCTTTGGTAAAACAAAATAAAACAAAGAAACAACAAAAACAGCTTTCTGTTATCTTGAGACAGAATCTCATTCTGTAGCCCAGGATAATCTGAAACTCACCATGTAGCCCAAGCTGACCGTGGACTTGTGATAGTCTTCCCGCCTCAGTTTCCCAAGTGATGGGTGCAGCACATCTAATAAAAATCCATAGACAGATATTGGGGTTCAACCTAAAGGTCAGAAAAGCAAAAGAGCCAGCCACTGGCTCTTACCTCTACCTCAGTCCGAAATGGTGATCCTGCCTCCAGGAATCTTAGAATGAGACTGTGTCTGAGAGCTGTCTCCTCCCATTTTATAATCCTCTCTAGGGCTGGGATTAAGGGTGTGCACCACTACTGCCAGTTTCTATGGCAAACTAATGTGACTACTGGGATTAAAAGTGTGTGTCACCACTGCCAGTGGGGCTCTTTTACTCTCTGATCTCCAGGCAAGCAGTATTTATTAAAATATAAATGAAATGTCTCTACAGATAGGATTACAGGCACACACTATGTGCCCTCTTCCTACCTATAATTTCAGTTCTTGTTCTCCTTGCACACAAGTTCTGCCTTGACCCAGGTGTTAGGGAGGAGGTACCTCTGAGCAGCAGTGTCCCAAGTGATAGGCTGCTCTCGGAGCTGTTTCTGCAGAGGAGGGACACTCTCACCCTCCAGGGAAGCATCACTGAGAAGCCCAAGGACGCTGCTGAGTAGCAGCCTTGTGCCACTCAGTACAGAGACAAGATTCCTTAAAATCGCGTGGTGAGCTGCTTCCAGCATCAAAGTCATTCCCACCCAGGGGAGATGAACCTGAACCATCGATAGATCCCACAGCTTAAGGGTCCTGGAGTCCCACCCAGAACCTACAGCATCTGGACCTATAGGGGCAGAGCTTAAGAGCTACCACGACGATCCCTGCCAAAACCCCACTTGAAGTCTGCTAGACTTGCAGTTAGACCATGAGAGGATCCCCAGTAATGTGGTCCCCAGTAATGGCGCTGTTTGGAAAGGTGGTGGAACCTTTAGTTGGTGAAGCCTTGCTGGAAGAAGTGGTTCACTGAGGACAGGTTTGAGATTTGATCATGCCACCTTTATTCCCTATCTTCTCTCTGCTTCCTAATTGTGGATGCAACGTGATCAGTCGCCTTACACCCCTGTCATCACTGTCCCAGTCATGATGGGCGTATCCTTCTTAAACCATGAGCTGAATTATATCCTTCCTGCTGTAAAAGATTCTGCTATTTTGTCAAAGCATCTCGAAAAGCGGCCAGTGCATAGGGTTGGTTGCTGCGTTTTTAAGAAGGAAGGGAGTAGCAGTTGCTAGTCTGGTGACCACCATTGTATTACATAGAAGAGTCCTGCAGAATCATGTTTAATAGAGGAGTGTCTGACCCATATCCTCTTCAGGTCAGAGGTGAAAGAGAATTCCTGCTCTGGTATTATGGGCTAGCCTGACAAGACACCTGATGCTGGTTAGAGAAAAATAACACAAGCCATTACTGGAAGTCATATACCCTTTCCAGAACTGTATGTGATCAGGGTGGACCTGCACATGGGGGGCGTGCCTCCAAATTCGCATGGATCCTGCTGGGCATAAACTGCCTGTCTGAGTGATTTGTTGTTATAAGATGTGGAGAGAATGGACTTGGTCATGAACTAAAGAGGGACAGTTTTTTCTGTATTTTTTTTTTACCTAGATGGCCATTTAAGGAGAGAATTTCTCCCCCATGAATAAATGCAACATTAAGTTTAAAGCAACACATGGGATCAAATGCATTAGGAGCCCCTTGTGATGTTTAATCTAACAGTCACAGTAGTATCCGGCTTGCCAGAACAAAAAGAACATTTATCCGGCGGTCAAACTGTGACAGAGTCAGAGGGGGTAAAGTCACCCAGCCAAGTGAGCTTCAGATGAAACCAAACTTGCAGCGTTCCCACTGTGCACCGGGTGATCCTGGCTTGTATTACATCTGGGTTCTAATGCCAGCATGCTGCTTCGGAGGAAAGTACTCTTCTGTCTGCAGCCCTCTTTTCTGTGGAGCCCCAAGTCCCTCTCTCTACGCAGGTGAATGGTGTCACGTGGCCAATGGTGGCAGAGATGGATTGTGCAGGGAACCCTGAGCCTGGCCAAGAGAGAGCACAAGAGGCTATGCTCCTTTGTAGTGGCCAAAATGATGGCCCAGTGACTTTCCATGTCCAGAGGCAGACTGTATTCCTCTGTTGAGCAAGAGACAGGGATGATCTGGCTTCCCACTCCAAGGTGCCATCGTTCTTTGAAAAGCCTTGGTCTTATGTCATATGCCAACCTGTGATTATAAAACCTTCTGGAACATTCCTCCGGCTTGTATTTGACACCCTGCCTCTGACTTCTGTGTAGAGAAGAAAGCTCCTGAGTAGTAGTTTAAGACTCTGCTGTGAAGTTTCTGTTTTCTGAAAACTGCCCTGACCATTTGGGGTGAGCATGGATCACGGAGGGCTGACTTTCCCTAAAGCGGTGTGTGTTATTTTTAAATGAAGTCTTTCTGAAAACATGCCCTTATGAGAAGCTAATGCATGAAGCAGAGGAAAGTGGATGGGCTTGGTCTAAAGGGATCAGTGAGCCTTGCCTCAGGTGGGCCTGCTCTCCCGAAGAACACGACCATCCAAGGGCATGACTTGCAAGCTGCACATTACGGGACTTGAAGAAAACCATGGACCATTTGAATAAGAATTGATTGCTTTCTCTTAGAATATGGAGATGTCCCATAGCTGACCTGGAGTGCCCCATGGATCATATAGGTTATCACCATGGGTAGTCCATTTGACCAATCAGATCCCCCCCTTCCTTACGGTTCTGTATACCACTTCCTGGCGCCCAGGCCACTTGGTTTTATATTTTCCTTGTCATCTCAGGGCCTCAAGCTCATATTATATGATATTCCCCTCTTCATGGGTGGAGAAGGCTTCCCCAACAGGTGTAGAGACGGTAGAGATGTGCTTTGGGCTTTAGCTGCTAGATGGACAGAGCCATCACCCGGGATAAGACTGTGCTTTTAAAATTCTCTTCCTTTCCCAGTCTTGATAGTTTTGCAGTAACGATATGCAATAATGATAGGTTCTTCTAGGACCTTCTTTCCCGTGCTGGCATGAGTCCAGCTCCCCACTCAACTCTGGGTGTGGCTTTCCGTGATGTTTTTTATGTGCTTAAGTTTGATTTGTTCTTCTTATGAGATTTAGGTGGCAATCTGTGAGGGTGATTAAAGATTTAGATGTGTTTCCGGGGTGTGTCTGGGGTGGGGGTGGGGAAGATAGGCAGTGTAAGGCTGGAGTGGGTCTTAGGGTGTGGACTCTGATCACCAGTTAGAGTTTGGGTCAAGGAATAATGTCCTTGCTCTTAGAGATGTGAGGACCTCAGACCCTGATGGTCCAGAGACTGGCTTCAGCTTTGATCCTGAGCCATCATAATTATTGGTTTTAGGTTAGCATTTCTTGAGGTGAGTCTCCTCACCACTGAAGCAGTACAGATGCTTAGGAGTATTATCAGTATTGTTGTCTTTTCTGAAGCAGTCACTTTGCGCTGTCCTTTGAGAAGTTGAGAGGTTAGGAGAGAGGTGAACAGGAAGGCCACAGAGGGGAAGGACAGCTTGCTAGATGGATTGTGGGCTGATGCCAGGTCAGTTTTTTAACATATGAGGATTATCGGGGGGGGCAGGTAAATCTGGAGGATTGTAGCAGATACCAGAGCCAGACCAGGCTCAGGGTGGCCTTGGAGATCCTATTGTGTCAGAGGATCCAACCAAGAGATGTGTGAGCCCCTGCTGGGTTCTTTCTCTTCTATGTCCCTCTATACTCTTCTCCCCACTCCTGGCTTCCACCATCTCTAGCTCTACCATCCCTCTGCTCCATATCAGAGCTTATCTCAGGCCATCACATTGCCATTCATCTCTCTCTCCTCCCTTGCTCTCGCTCCCAACCCTTCATTCACAGTGACCATACCATGCAGCTCTTATCTTCTTTAGCATCCTTGTGATTCAGTTCCTGGTAGGGTTTGGGTCATGTTGTTGCTTTGTTTCCTGCAGGAACATCGAGCGTCAGACTGGTAGGTGCCATTGCATCAGAGGGTGAGACTCTCTTAAGCCTTCTTGTTTAAATGGAGCAATAGGGGTCTCTGCAAGCCAGGGATACCATGAGAATAAAATGATGTTGCCCTGGCATAGGGCCTTGTGCATAGTGCACATGTAGGCAGTGAATGGTTTTATTATCTGTGTTTTAAAAAGAAAGAAATCTACACATCACACGTTCTGATTTAGATAAATCTCTAATGAATGTTTGCGAGATAAAGGAGAAGTTGGGGCCTGGGAAGATGGCCCAGTGTCTGTGAAGTGAGGACCTGAGTTCAGATCCCACATAATGCGGGGATATCAGGGTGTATGTCTATAAGACTGTGTTCCCATGATGAAATGGAAGGCAGAGACAGGAGACTCCCCAGAAACTCATGGGGCAGCTAACCTGGGAGAGGGTCTCAAACAAAGGGAAAGGCGAGGACCAGTACCTAGGATTGTCTTCTGATCTCTCTCCACACATGTACTGCGACACGTATGTGCCTATCCTTACAAAACCACAAAGATACATATCATAACACGCAGACATACATGCATGAGAGACAGAAGGAGGGGAGAGAAGGAGTTGGAGAGGGAGGGGGAGAAGAGAGAGAGAAAGATTAAAGGATATAAAAACAAGGCTCATCGATGAAGTTCACGAATGACTCTTGGGTACGGGAGACCTCCAGCATGTTTAACTTTCCAGCAGCCTGCATTCATCAAAGCCCTGCTCTGCTTGGCCCCATCCCTGGACAGTGCTATATGATGCTGCTGGCTTCTGTCTCTACTGAATACTAAGTGTGATTATGGACTTCCTAATGGAGAGGGTTGTTGCATCCCCGCAGAATACAAAGCATAGACCGCCATTGCGCACAAACCTATCTCCTCACAAATCACCCGCGAGCATACTCCCCCATTAAGTTTAACTCAAAATTTAAATATGCAGAATTTAAAATTACTTTGAAAACTCCCCCCCCCCTTTCAAGCCTCTGCATAAAGAATAGATCTCTCTAGAAGTCCACATCTGTCAGACAGCTGGAAGGTCTGTTCCCTGCTCTTGCTTCTCACACCTGCCATTTGTCTCTGCATAGACATTTCTTGGTAATTGAGATGTGTTCTGTGCGAGGCCTCACTCCAGGGTGCCGAGGGCACAGTTCTTGGCCAGCTGCTTTTCCTTTATTAGGACGTGTCCATCAGACACTGCTCACGAGAAATCCTTGCCGGGAGGAATCTGCCTGTGTCATCTTATTAGCTAGGGTAAGCTGGGCTTCTTGCTCCCTCACCAAAAAGAAGTTAGTTCCTAAGAAGCCGCTGTCATAAGAGTTTTCACCCTTTACAATTAAAGCAGGGAGAGGTCAATGATGGGAGATTAATTCTGCGGGAATCGGCCTTCATCATTCATGAGCAGTTAGGGCCCTAAATGGCACATTTGAAGGCTGTTCTGCCTTCCAGTCCGGGGGAGGAGAATGGAATTGTATAGAGCACTGGCTGTGTTTGGAATTCTAATTTGTCCATTGGCAGTGTCACAAGGAGTTCATCTAAGATCCCAGATATTCTCGGGATACATGTGCATTGTGTGTGCACGCACACATATGTGTTTCTGTGGAGACCATGTCCACGTGCACACTTGTTTGTGGAGACCAGAGGTCAAGGTCGGGTGTCATTCTCGGGAGCTATCCATCTCGTTTTTTGAAATAGAGCCGCTCATTGGCTTAGAACTTGCTAAGTACTCTAGGCTGGCTAGTCAGTGAGTCCTGGGGATCCTCTCATTTCTCCCTCACTACTGCTGAGATCACGAGGTGTGCATTGCTGTCTCTGTTTTTTTTTTTTTAATGGTGATTCTGAAGACTGAATTCAGGTCCTCACAATTGGCAGCTACATTACTGACTGATCTCTCTCTCTCTAGCTCAAAATCCCAGATGCTTACAGAAGAGCCATCCACAAGTGTCTTTGAGGCCAAGGCGGGCCACAGAGCAGAGTAAATGGCTACCTACACAGTGTGGTAGGGACGCAAAGGACTATAGCATTTAGAAAAAACAAAATAGCTCAGAGCCCAGCCCCTTGGGACAACACAGGTGACGAGATGACTTCTGCTCATGGGGAAGGCAAGGGTGAATGGTAGGGTAGACAGGTGAACCTGGCCTCTAAGAAGCTGTAGGACAGACAACCATCATGACTGCAGGGATGCCCAAGACAGGACAATCAGAATTGTCCACTGAGCAAAGTGGATTTAAATTGCTCAGTTGAACTGCTCTGACTGCTATAAGGTTAAGCCAACGGGCAGCATCTACTTGCTTGAGGCTTACCCCTGATAAGGTTGCCACCATACCTTTGGCTCTGTTTAACTTTCCAGTCACAATCAAAATACATGGAGAGGCCTCAGCAGGAATCCTAGCATTCTTCACAAATAAAGAACCCATAAAACAATAATCGACGTAGCATCTAGTCTCCTAATTCCACCCACTTACTTATTCAATCATCCAGCCACCTCCCCACCTCCACACCAATCCACTCATCCACCCACCCACACACCCATCCAACATCTAATAAACAGCAACTTTGAGTAGGGCCTTGAAAATGCGTAAGTGAACAAGGCATACACTTGGACATTTTGAGTTTTCTACAGTATATGGGCATCTTGAGGTCTTAGGAATATCAAAAGCAAAGTGATCTTCATGGAAAATTTCTTGTCAGCTTTGACCAATAAGAAATCCCTGAGCCACAGGGCAGGTGAGTGGCCCCTCCAGGAATGAGAACCAGGATTGTAAACAAGAATTTCTCACTGCCACATGAAGGAGTTTCCTCGAGTCAGCTGGAGTGACTATCTTCCTGGTTGGAACAGACTTATACCCTCTAGATTGGATGCCATTCCATGAGTTTTCCTAAGTTGTACATACTGCTTTTGATGAAGAGAATGAGCAGGCCCCATAGTCAGGGGACACTAATTTAGCGCCTTGCTGAATGAGCCACGTATATTCACTCTACGTGAAAAGGGAGTGCCCAACAAGAGAATGAAAGCATACATCCTCACCTGTTAACCTTGAATTCTCTACCCTTGGATTGCCAAGAGGTCAGAGTGAACTAGGAGTTATATTTTTTTTCCCTATCAGTTGATCTCTCTGGATCTAAACATCAACTTTAAAACAATCAATCAGTTAATCAGTCAGTCAGTCAGTCAAGCAAGCAGGCAAGCAAGCAAGCAAGCAAACACAATCAAATCACTCTGGAGCAAGTTCTGGGCTGGAGGCATGAATCACAGACAGGAAGAAGCTACTCTCTTCCAGGACTGCCCTTTGGTCCTCACGCTCAGTAAGTCAACGTCATTACATCGCGGTCCCATCAATGTGTACCTTAGCAAGGATCTTCCAGCCACCCACTCAATGTGCCCATGGGACGTACCTTAGGAATTTAAACCCCTTCTTAACTCCATTATTTTTTTTTAAAGTCTGCACTCCTCTATGGCCCTGCCAGACTTCTGAGCCTTCGTTAGCTGCAGGGGGATGGCCATTACTGTAGCACCTTGGCAGCTGTGAGATGGAACTGCACTTGTAGACAGTCAGAAGCACAGAGAAGTTTTGACAGCCCCAAGGACAGCTCCGCTTACACTTACAAATCAAGGTTCCGTGCTCCTCGTGAAGCACTTTTAAAGTCGACACGCTTCTTTAATTGCCAGCACCAGCCTACCCGGGAAGCCTGCAGCAACTGCATCAATATAGCTCAGGTTATTGATCCCTGTGATGCAGGGCTTCTGCTCCAGGCACACTGCAGCACTTTCAACAGATCAGCACAATAGTTCAGAGATCAATCAGGATTTCTCCCTACCGGTCCACTTTAATTGTGAAATCAAAGGGGCAGCAATCGCTTCCTGAGTTGGGAGAACACATGTGAAACCAAGGGAAGATATGCCAACATGGCAACAAGCCTTTCACACGCAAGGCAGGCAGGCTGTCAGGTTCAGGGTGTCCTGAACCGACCCCGAGTATCCAGCATCCTTGAGCTTCATGGAGGTTGGGAATCATTCCATCTGGATTACCAATTTCCTGGCCTCCTTGTTGGGAAAACAGGGGGTCTAGGAGACAAATGGTCCCCACAAGACCCTAGAAACATAAGGCAAAAAGGAACAGTCTGGTTCTAGGATTTGTCTCCTATGAGGGATGGACAGTGTTGCTGAGGTCGAGGCCACCTTCTATGAGAAACTAGCCTCTGTGGACAGAGGTCTCTGAGCATCCCCACATCTTGGGAAGAGACTTCCCACTCTCTAATAGCTCCCTATTAAGAAACGAAGTGGTTGGATTTTGATTCTAAAAAAGATTTCCATGCACTCTATTTTGAGACTTTTTTTTAGAAAACGTCAACTTGATGTCAGTCAATTGGATTTCTCCTTTTGGACCCAATCAGATATGAGATGGGACTTCATCTTCTCTCTCTCTGGAACTAGTTTCTCGAGGATGTGGAGCTGGCTACTAGTTAAGCAGGGTGCTGAATCCTAGTTACATCTTATTAAAACATCATTGATTCTGAGCTGTTTCCTTTACTGGGTCCCTAGGGTACAATGGACCCATTTGTTCAAGTTCTGCAAGCCAATGTGGTAGCTGTTGCACGACATGTGTTTGCAGGAGAGTGGCTTGTGAGCATGTTGGTAAGTGCAGCTCCGGCTCCATAGCTCCTGGGACAGTTGCTAAACAATGTTTGTGTTAGGCCAGTCTCCTGGTAACGGAAGGAAATGAGTAAGCATCTTCTTAGGTAGACCCTCTGAGCTTCCTCGAGTGAAGTTTGTGGGGAGTTCTAGGTTTCTACCCAACACTCCTCTCAGGACCCCTCAGATCCTCACATCGGCTTCCTCTTGTTGAGATTTATTAGTAACAAGGAGCCAGTAGTTGGAGGGTAAGGTCAAAGCAGATCTTTTCCAGTCTCTGACTGCTCAGAACACATTGCCATTTCTCACAAATGTGCCAGATTCTTCCTGGGGATTCCTTGACCCATGGCTCACCGCCCTGTCGGGAACATATCTGGATGCCTGTTTCCTCTTGTGGAAGCTGAAGGAGCCTTTAGCCAGATAATTCTGCTAGATCTTTCCCCTTCCTGCTGTTTAATTTGGAACAGGTTCACAAGGTAACCCTGGTTGTCCTTTCCAGGGCCTTTGACCCTGAAATGATTAGCATAAGGAGGGGGATCAACCATAGAAAGCCATTTGGCACCATCTTCGTATCCTGCCTGTCGGCTTGGCAGTGAAGCCATTCCTAACTGAGCTGCGTGGTTCCCTGGAGCCCACTTAGCTCCTGCCAGGTGCCAAATCTGTTTTCAGTCTCCTTAGCAATTCTATGAGCTCTGCAAGTCCCACTGGCGTAGGTTAGCCAGAGGCAGGTTCTGATGAGGCCTCTTAATAGAAAACAAGACCAAAAGGAGACCAGGTTGTATTATCTTGTAATCATTCTACAGGCTGGCATTAGCTAATATGCAGTGGAAACACCTAGTGAAATTTCAGAGTATTCCTGGTGAGTTGATTGGTCCAGTTCCCCATCTCTTTGTATTATGAGGATAGACCCCTCCCGGGTTTGCTGATTGGGTGATCACTCAAACATTTAATAAACACCCACCATGTCCTAGATTCCATTCTGGGATTAGAAATCTAACTTTGAATCAAAGACCCAGCCACACAGAGCTGCTGTTCTATGGGGGTGGGGGGAGGCAAATGTGGATATAAATTTTCAGGGGAAGTGGGCTCTACAAATAAAAAATAAAACCATGTGTATGGGTAGAATGAAATGGGGGTACCCTCCATTTAGGTGGTCAAGGAAGGTCTCTTGGACAGAGGGCTATTAGGAGAACTTAGCGACAAAAGAAGCAGAAATTTAGGGAGGGCATATGGGGACAGATCCACGCAGAGGTGTCAGGGCTAGTCTAAAGTTGGTGAACAAGGGCAGCGTAGGCACAGAAATAAGGGGATTGGGAGCCCTAAGACCATCAGCATCCAGGAAAGGGCAAAGCAGAAGTCTCCATGAAGTCTGCAGAGCCAGTCTTTGCAAGCTGTTTGCAAATCTCCGGGTTACTGACAGGCAGGCATGGCCTGAGCTTTGAGGGAGTGGTGCCTTGTCCTGCTTCCACATAGTCCACATAGTTCCACCTAGCAGGAAAGTTACATAGAACACTAGGAAATTAACTGTGTTGTTAGCACTGCATGTCAAGCCTTTCAATATTGGTACTTAATTTGTGGCGTGAGGAGTCTGTGTGAAAATATGTGCTCGTCCATGTAAATGAAAGAATTTCATATCTAGCGGACATCTGAAGGAATATTGACATCTCTTTGCACAATAAGAGTGTGTGTATGTGTGTTTTAATATTACAGCATGTTGGTGCTGGCAGAAATGTGTTTTTTGACTGTAATAGGCGTGGCTAACCCCAATGAAATCTCTCCCTGTTGTTTATTCAGGCTTCCAGAAAATGGTGACTGCAGAAGAGTAGAAAGAGACAGTGGGGGCTGTAGTCCCTGGGGAGGATTGAAGAGAACAGGTCTCTTGTCCTCAGCACTGCTGACTTGGGGATTGGACCTTTCTTTGTGGTGTTATTTATACCACATGTGTTAGTTACATGATTGGCTTCTGGCCACTAGAACCAGTAGTGTCTCCATCCCCCAGTTACAGAAGATAAAATGTTCTCTAGACTCACACAGATGACCCTGGAGAGGACACAACACTGACTGACAGATACTGCCATGTGGCAACAGACTTTTCCTGAATTGAAGGGAGAGGAAGTAGGCACTAGGTAAGGGGTTCTAAGAGTGGAAAACCAGGGCTGGGTCTGGGTCTCCTTTCTGATAAGATTACACTAGCATAGCTACAGAGATGGAGGAGCCTGGAATTTATTTGCAGGAATTTTTATCCACCTACCTGGCTGGGGTTAATAAAGTCTCAGGGTCTGGAGTAGAAGTGAGAAGAGAGCCAAGGGGAAAGGGTTGGAGGCCAGAGAAGAGTGAGCCAGGGACATCCCCTCGCAGTACAAATGATAGAGGCAAGGCGTAAGTGGAAACGAGAGAAGAGCACTACAGCTTGCCCTTGGGAGGGCTGGGCTAGGAGGATGTGAGCTAATCTGGAGCTAAAGGTTCTGGGGGTGAGCCAGTAGAAGGAGGGGGATGGAGCAGCATGGTAGAGAAGGTAGAGAATGACATTCCTCCAGTATTGAGGAAAGCAGAGATAACTGCCTGCCATTTATAGCAAAGTGTAGAACCCCTCTCCGTGTGTGTGTGTGTGTGTGTATGTGTGTGGTCAACCTGAGATGTCTGGGAAGAAGAAGTCTCTGTTGAAGAACTGGTTCCTTTGGCCATGTCTGTGGAGGGATTTTCTTGCTTGCTAGTTGGTGTAGGAGGGTTCAGCCCACTGTAGGTGGCATCATTCCTGAGCAGGAGGACCTGGAGTGCATAAGAAAGGTGGTTGAATATGATTCTGGGAGCAAGCCAATAAAAGTGTTCCTCCGTGGTTACTGCTTTAAGCATCTGCCTTGACTTCCTGTCTTGTCTCCCTTGATAATAAACTGCCAAGTGTAAGATGAAATAAACCCTTTCCTTCCCCCAAGTTGCTTTTTTTTTTTGTCATGGTGTTTTTCATAGCAACAGAAAACAAACTAGACTGGTACTGATGAGTTCAAGTCAGGCCAAGGGATTTCTATCTAAGCATCCATATTTATATGTAGCGATCATAGAGGGGTTTTTGTTTGTTTGCAAACAGCCTGATTCTTTAGTCTAGGCCAGCCTGGAACTCATTACATAGCTTAGACTGGCCTTGAAATCATGCAGTCTTTCCATTCCGACTTCTCAAGTGCTGTGACAGGCCTGAGCCATCACACTTAATGGGATTTTTATTAACATCCCAAATAAGTGGACTAGCTTTAGAAAAAAATCGGTTAAGATTGTTGAATTAAAATGAACAAATTAGGGAGTCTTATTTATAACAGATGCTCCTGAAAATAAATATACCATATGTCATAATTATCACAACAGACAATCAGTGTTTATCAGTTGTCCATGAACAGACACAGATGGAGACAATGTATGGAAAATACTGGGAACAGGCAGGGCTGTTATTCACTCCATAAATGTTGATTAAACGCAATGACAGGAAGATATTCTGTGTAGTCCTTGACTTGAAGGGTGCAAAATTCCAATCAAAGACAAACAACTATGACTTTTGTCCGAGAGGTGCCCTACAGTCAATAAAAAAATAAAAGCATCAAGAAATCGTTCTAACAGGTACAAATGAAGAGACACAATCGGAAACACAATGAGAAATCTTTAATCTCATTAAAATGTAAATTAATTCACAATTAATTTATCGAAGCAGAGGGGCTGGGAAGATGATTTAGTCAGAAATGCCCTTGCTCTGTAAGCATGAGAACCTGAGTTTGAATTCCCAGCACCATGTAAGAAGCTGTGTGTAGTGGTGTATGCCTAGAATCCCAGTGCTGGGAAGGTAGGGAGAGGAGGATCCTGGGAGCTTGCTGACTAGCCAGCTGAATCAGCAAGATTCAGGTTCAGTGGGAGATCCTGCCTCCAAAAAAGTAAGGTGAAGAGCCATAAAGAATGATATCTGACAACTTCTGTCTACATGTGCATGCACCCTCCCTCCTCTCTTCCTTTCCCTCCCTCTCCCCTGCACTCCCATCTTCTGTCTCTCACCAGCTCATCCCCTCTTTCTCTCTCTTCCTGAACTGAATATTATCACTGGAAAAATATCCACTGGGGAGAAAAAAATGCAGTAGAGGGGAAACAACCATTTTTTTGTTGCTATGTTAAATCTATTCTACAAAGAGCCAGAAGCAACCTAAATTATGAGAGTAATGAAAGGCTTACATAAATTTCTGTAATTTATTCTATCAGTTATTATATTTCATTTTTAATGGAAATTATGGGGTTGCCAAAGAATCATAAAGCTATGAAAAATGAGAAAGCAACAACTGACTGTGTGTGCAGAATAAAAACCAGGGTGAGATACAGATAGTTTGCGTTCTCTGAGTTAATTAGGAAGAGAGGCCACAGCTCCCTTCCATCTACTGAAACTTAGAAGAGGGTCTTCTTTTATTGTTTTGGTTTATTTTTGTTTCTATAATTTTTAAAAATAATCTTCTCTCCTTTTTTATTTTTTCTTTTATTTATTCTTCTCAAATACAATACATCCTGACCACAGCCTCCCCTCTCTCCACTTCCCTTAGTCCCTTTCTACCTCCCCTCTTCCCCAAATCCACTCCTCCATTTCCTTTCAATAAGAGCAGGCTTCCCAGTGATATCAATTGAACATGGCCTAACAAGATGCAACCAGACTAGGCACAAACCCTCATATCAAGGCCAGATGAGGAAAAGGGTCCCATGGGCAGGCAAATGAGTCAGAGACACCCCCTCTCCTACCCCATGCTAAACACCACAGCATGTATGCAGAGGATATAGCATATATCCACATAGGCTCTGTGATTGTCACTTCAGTCTCAGTGAGCCCCTATGAACCCTGTTTAGTTGATTCTGTGGGCCATGTTCATCTGGGGTCCCCAACCCCTCTGCTCCTACAATCCTTCCTCTCCCCTCTTCCACACGGTTTCCCAAGCTCCACCTAATGTTTGGCTGTAGGTCTCTGCATCTGCTCCCATCAGCTGCCAGAAGAAGTCTCTCTAGTGACAACTGGGCTAGGCACAGATCTATGAGTATAGCCGAATACCTTTAAGAATCATTTTATTGACCACCCACCTTTGGGTCAGTCCTGTTTAGTTCTACCCTAGGCCTCTGAATCATCTAGCTTCTGGTTCCTAGCCATCCAGGTTGTGTCTGGCATGGGCTCCCTCTTGTGGTTTGGGCCCCAAGTTAGACCAGTCAGTTGGCTGCTCTCACAAGCCGAGCCATCGTTGACCCATGACATCTTGCAGACAAGACAGGTGTGGTTTGCATGTCTTGCGGCTGGGTTGGTGTGCCAGTTCTACCACTGGGAGCCTAGCTTTGTTAAAGAAGATGGCTGGTTCAGGATTCATATTCTCCATCAGAGGAGTCCTCACTAGGGTCACCCTCACATGTTCCAGGGAGTTTTTAATGCACTAGGTTTCCACATCACCCCTTAAGCGCCCCCTATTCAAGTTATCTCTCCCTGTACTCTCTCCCATTGTTCCTCCTTCCCCCACCTGATATCCCCATTCCCATCGCTATCCATCCCACATCTACCTGCAAAATCTATTCTATCTCCTCTTTCTAGGGAGATCCATGTGTCCCACTTAGAGACCTCCTTGTTACCTAGCCTCCCTGGGTCTATGACTGGATCTTGATTATCCTTTACTTTACAGCTAATAAGTGAATACATATCATATTTTTCTTTCTGGGTCTGGGTTGCCTCACTCAGAATGATTTTTTTTTCTAGTTTCATCCATTTGACTGCAAATTTCATGATGCCATTTTTTCCTAACAATAGAACAACACTACATTGTTTAAATATACAACATTTTCTGTATTTGTTCTTCAGTTAAGGGATATCTAGGTTGTTCCCAGTTTCTGGCTATTATGAACAAAGCCACTATGAACATAGTTGAGCAAGTGTCCTTGTGGTAGGATGAAGCATCTTTTGGGTATATTCCCAACAGTGGTATAGCTGGGTCTTGAGGTAGATTGATTCCCAAATTTCTGAAGAACTGCCATATTGATTTCCATAGGGGCTGCACAAGTTTCCACCCACCAGCAATGGAAGAGTGTTCTCCTTAGCCCACATCCTCAAAAGCATGAGCTGTTACGTGTGTGATCTTTGTCATTCTGACAGATGTGAGATGGAATCTCAAAAGTTTTGATTTGCATTTCCCTGATGGCTAAGGATGTTGAATATTTCTTTAAGTGTTTCTTGGCCATTTGAGATTCCTCTATTGTGAATTCTGTTTAGATCTGCACCCCATTTTAAAAATTGGATTATTTGGGTTTTTGATGTCTAGTTCCTTGAGTTCTTTATATACTTTGGAAATTAGCTCTCTTCCAGATGTGGAGTTAGTGAAAATCTTTTCCTATTCTGTAGGCTGCCATTTTGTCCCCTTGATGATGTCATTTGCCTTACGAAAGCCTTTCATGTTCACGAGGTCAATCTTAGTGCCTACACTGTTGGTGTTGTGTTCAGGAAATTGCCTCCTTGAACCACTTGGACTTGAGTTTAGTGCAGGTTGATAAATATCAATATATTTGCATTCTTCTACATTGCAGATATCCAGTTAGACCAGCACCCTTTGTTGAAGATGCTTTCTTTTTTTCCGTTGTTTATCTCTGGCAGCTTTACCAAAAATCAGGTGTCCATAGGAGTGTAGTTTTATGTCTGAGTATTTTATTCAATTCCATTGATTAATTTGTCTGTTTTTAGGCTGATATCATGTGGTTTTTTATTACTATAGTTCTGTAATACAGCTTGAAATTGGGGGGTGGTGATACCTCTGGAAGTTCTTCTATTGTTCCAGATTGTTTTAGCTTTCCTAGTTTTTTGTTTTGTTTTGTTTTTCCCTATGAAATTGAGTATTGTCCTTTCAAGGTCTGTAAAGAATTATGTTGGAATTTTGATGGGGTTTGCATTGAATCTGTAGATTGCTTTGGTAGGATGACCATTTTACTACATTAATTCTACTGACCCATGAACATGGGAGATCTTTCCATTTTCTGATATCTTCTTCAAAGACTTGAAGGTTTTGTCATAGATGTCTTTCATTTGCTTAGTTAGACTTACCACAAGATATTTTGGTTTATTTTTTTTGTGGGGGGGGGGCTAATGGTGAAGGGTGTTATTTTCCTGATTTCTTTCTCAGTCCATTTGTCATTTGTATATTTTTTCCCTTAGGTTAATCTTGTATCCAGCCACATGGCTGAAGATGTTTATTGGCTGTAGGAGTTCTCTGGTAAAATTTTTGGGACTGTTTTATGTATTGTCTTTGTTAGAGTTTCTATTGCTGTGAAGAGATACAATGACCAAGACAACTCTTATAAAGGAAAATGTTTAATTGGGGCTGGCTTACAGTTTCAGAGGTGTGGTCTATTATCACGATGGTGTGACACAACAGCATGCAGATAGACATGATGCTGGGGAAGGAGCAGAGAGTTCTACATCTTGATTCACAGGCAGAAGAGGAACAGAATACGACACTGCACAAGGCCTGAGCATATGAGACCTCAAAGCCCACTTTTATAAAGACACACTTCCTCCAACAAGGCCACACCTACTCCAACAATGCCACACTTCCTCATAGTGCCACTGCCTATGGGCCAAGCATTCAAACGCATGAGTCTATACCTATTCAAACCACTACATGTATACTATCATATCATCTGCAAATAACAATACTTTGACTTCTTCCTTTCCAATTTATATCCTCTTGATCTTCTTCAATTCGCTTATTGCTCTATCTGAAACAACAGGAACTATATTGAATAGACATGGAGTGGACATCCTTGTCTTGTTCCCAATTTTGGTGGAATTTCTTTGAGTTTCTCTCTATTTAAATTGATTTTGATTATGGACTTGCTACAATTTGACTTTGTTATGCTTACTTATGCCCTTTGTATCCTTAATTTCTCTTATACCTTTATCATGAAGAAGTATTAAATTTTGTCAAAGGCTTTTTCAATATCCAGTAAGATGATCATGTGGTTTATTATTTTAGTTTTTTTATATGGTAGTTTACATTGACTGATTTTCACATGTTGAACCATCCCTGCATCATGGTGAATGATCTTTTGTATATATTCTTGGATTCAGTTTTTTGAGTATTTTCTTGAATATTTTTGCATGTATATTCATAAGGTAAATTGGTCTATAATTCTCTTTGTTGTATCTTTGTGTAGTTTGTATGTCGGGGTGACTGTGGTCCCATAAAATGAATTTGCAATTTTCTTTTGTTTCTAAATTGTGGAATAATTTGAGTAGTATTGGCATCAAATCTTTTTTGAAAGTCTGGTTGAATTATTTGCTAAAATAATCTGGCCCTGGGATTTTTTTTTGCTTGAGAGATTTTTAATGACTGCTTCTATTTCCTTAGGGGTTTATTTAAGTTGTTTATCTGATCTTGATTTAACTTTGGTAAGTGGTACCTGTCAAGAAAATTATCCATTATTTTCCAATATTGTGGAGTATGCATTTTTGAAGTATGACCTCATGATTCTTTGAATTTCTTCAGTGTCTGTATGTCCCCTTTTCATTTCTGATTTTATTAATTTAGATATTTTTCTTTGTCTTTTAGTTAGTTTGGATAAGGTTTGTCTAACTTACTGATTTTCTCAAAGAACCAATTCCTGTTTCATTGATTCTTTTATATTGTTCTTTTAGTTTCTAATTATTGATTTCAGCTCTCATTTTGATTATATCCTGCTGACTACTCCTCTTGGGTGTGCCCACTTCTTTTTGTTCTAGAGCTTTCAGGTGTGCTACTAAGTTGATGGTATGAGAGCTCTCCAATTTTTAAAAAACATAGGCACTGATTTAGCTGTGATTCCTTTCATCACCACTGACACTGTGTCCCATAAGTTTGAGTATGTTGTGCATTCATTTTCATTGAATTCCAGGAAGCCTTTAATTTCATTATTTATTCTTTTCTTGACCTAGTAGTCAGTCAGCAAGTTGTTCAGTTTCCCTTGAGTTTGTAGGCTTTCTGTTGTCGCTATTGTTGCTGAAATCCAGCTTTAATCCATGGCTCCCTGATAGGACGCAGGCATGATTCCAATTTTCTGGTATCTGCTAAGGCTTGCTTTGTGACTGAGTATGTGGTCAGTTTTGGAGGTGGTTCCATGAGGTGCTGAGAAGAAGGTATATTCTTTTGTGTTTGGGTGAAATGTTCTGTAAAGAGCTGTTAGGTTCATTTAATTTGCAATACCTGTTTGCTCCAGTATTTCTGTTTAGTTTTTATCTAGATGACCTGCCATTTGGTAAGAGTGGAATACTGAAGTCTCTCACTCAATCTGTGAGAGTCCACTGGGGATAGAGTAGGTGGGCACTGAGAATGGGCACTGAGAGAGGGGGCAGTCCATGAGCTGGTAGCTACCTGGAGATCGATCTAGCTGCTGGTGTGACTTCTGGTCCTGCTGGATTTGGGGGCCATAATTAGGGGAAGGGTGGGCCTGCACCCAAGAGAGAGTAGGGGCAGTCCTTGGTTGGGTGGTCTACCTGGAATGCTGGTGGCCAGCATGGCCTCTGGTTGAGCAGGGGGCTATGCTTCTGTAAGTTTTAATATTAAGAAAATTACAAAGAAATGGTTAACTCTTCACCTAATTTTAAAAATTATTTATTTTATTTTATTTTTAGCAGCTCCATTTCCATAACAGTAAAAATGATCTTGGATCAACTAACTCTTCTTTCCTCTTTTCTGCTCTGCAACAAGGGTAATCCCTGGGATTCTCATCTCTTCCTTCTCCTCCCCCTCAATGCCTTCTTCTTCTCCTTTTGGCTTCTGAGAGGGAAAACAGAAGGCCAGATTTCTAAGGGAGAAGGAAAGATGCTGAAGAAATAACATTTGAGATGTACAAATAAAGTTGTTGAGTTAATTTGAAATTCCTTTTTTTAATGGCCTATGTTCTTTCAACTCTCATGAGTGACATTGAACACAGAATCACACCATTGACTTAAGGCAATTGAGAGAGCATGGGACTCATTGGTGTGGGAGAATTGTCTGTATTCTGTCAATCATGTTTCAAATAAATGCTGATTGGCCAGGCAGGAAATGTGGGCGGGAAAACCAGACAGGAAGTAGAAATAATGTAATGAGAACAGGAGAATTCTGGGAAGGAGGAAGTTGATTCCTCCCACTCCTGCCCAGACTACCAAAGCAGCAGGATATGATCTGCCCCACTGAAAAAAGGTACTGAGCCACATGGCTAACATAGATCAGAAAAATGGGTTAATCAAAATGCAAGAGATAGCCAGTGAGAGGCTAGAGCTAATGGGCCAATCAGCTTATAATTTATAGAGACCTATGGTGATTTTTCTCTGGGACTAAACAGCTGGAGGTATTGGGCAGGACAAAAAATAAAAACAAGCAGGCCCAGCCTTCATGTTACAACTGATACAACAACAGAAGAGCAAGGCCAGAGGTAGGCCACAGTGTGGTCACCTGGAGTACCATAAGAGGGTACAGCAATGGGAAAGATGGCCCTGAAGTCTTGGACATTTACAGGATTCTATTCTGCATGGTTTGTTTCCCCTAGCTGAAGAACTATTGGCATTTGATAGCTGCTGGGCAGGAAGTATTATTTTTCCTTTGGAAACATGGCTGCTGGTAGGTTGCTCACAGTCAGAAGGGCACCCCTCAGGGGCATGCAGATAGCATTAACTGCACTCCTCCCACTACAAGTGAGTTATAAAAAGAGAGAGGGAAGAGGACAAGGACATTAAGACAGTAGGGAGTATTGTGGGAGATCAGGATGGAGTAAGAGGGGGGATAGAGGTTGGATATGATGCAGATGTATTGTATACATGAATGTAATAGCCAAGATCAATAAATACTCTAAAAATAATTAGACTTTAGAAGATCACATGGCAAATATTTTTTTATAATTGGGGAAATGTAAAACAACCATAAATGAAAGTTATAGAGTTGAATTACGTTCAGATAAATGAAAATTGAGAGCTCTTGCTCACCAAAATATACTTTGTAAGAAAAAGAAATTAGGCCAGTGAGCTGGTGCGGCTTTGCGTAAAGGCACTTGCCACCAGGCCTGATGACCTGAGTTTCTTCCCCAGAGCCCACATGGTAGAAAAGAATCCAGCTGTTATCTGATTTCCATACACAAGCTGTGACCTATGTCCCTTTCTCCATAAAATAAATAAATGCAATAAAGTTTTTGAAAATAGTGAGCATCAGGTAATTTATTCCATCAGTTGCTGTGTTTAATTTATATATATTATTTCATTATATATTTCATTTATATACTTTATTATATATATAACTGAGTGATATATCAAATATAGTTATATATAATTGAATATATAAAATATATGTATAGACAATGTGAATGAATTATAGCCAATATGCATAATGTATAAGGGATTTCTAAAAATCAGCATGAAAAATTATACAGCTTTTATTTATTTAATACACACACACACACACGCACACACACACACACACACACACACACACACACACATATATATATATATATATATATATATATATATAGACTAGTTCTTATTGTAGCCAAGTCTGGCCTTGAACTCATGTTGGACCTCCTGTCTAAGTCCTGGGACTACAGTACAGGTGTTAGCTACCATACCCTGCTATAGGGTAGTTTTTATAAAGGTCAAAGACTTGAATGGGTTCTTCACTGGGGAGGACAGGCAAGGAGCAAGAAACAAATGAAAATAATCTCAAGGCCATTCATTATGGGATCACATGTAGACATACATCACTGAGTGCTGATATTTGTATGGGGCAGATCTGCCCATTCATTGTTTGAGAGGCTTGGCAAAGACAGGATTCCTTGGGAAACTGTAGAGTAGTCAGGACTGGAAATGAACACACAAGGCTCTGTTGTTGGGTGATTGAATCCCTGCTTTTAGTTCCAGCAGGAGCAGTGATTCTCTTCTGGGAGACGGGTATGAGAACACTTAAGACAGTGGTACTCAGAACAGGCGTGAATGGGAAAGTCCAAGAGGAGAGTGTGCAGGCCTGACCAGGATCTGGGTACCACTGCACAACCCTGAAGGCTGCAAAATTGCAAGAGACACTCTGTGCACTTCATATATGTCTAGCCCAAAGACATCAGATGAGGCTGGGGTTCTGAGGGAAGTGAGAGTGGTTAGTTTGGCAGTGAGCCTAAAGCAGTCAGGCACGAAGGTGGCTCAGCCTCTTCTTTTTAATCAGTGTAGTGTCCCCAGATGCGTTCCCTTCATGAAAATTACCAAGTTATACACTTGAGACCCCCTCCCTCTTTGGATGTATAAGTCCTGTACCATTCAAAAGGAATAGGGGTGTTTGACATATGAGAGGAAGAATGATGGATAGCATTAAGCAAATACAAGATTTTATTTCAAATAGGAAAGGAGAGGCTTAGCTTACATTCAATAGCAAGGACGCTCAGGCAAGTACAAATTAGTACTAGACAGTGTGGCTGGACGAGAGAAAGAATTTTGGGGGGTTGGGGGGTGAGTCTAACATAATAATGTTTTGGGGAAGGTGGTGGTGGGGGTGCTCTCTGACCTGGACTTGTCAGTGAGAAGAGTCAGTGGCCAGTTGCCAATCGTTTGGCATTTTCACACCAGTGTCAGGGGCAAAGCCATGGACAAATAGTCTGTCTCATTGTTATGCATGTGTCACACTCACACACCTCTGCAATCGGGATACGTCCCATGGTGCACAGCCCTTTACAATTAATGATAGTGTCTTTCTTTCTTAGGTCCAAAAAAAATTATAATAATGGCGCATCAATCTAAGTTTGCAAGATTGAAAGGCACCTTCAAATTGATGAAATATGGTAATAGAATTACATCTAGCTGGAAGATTCCCTTCCAAGCATCACAGCGAGAGAGGCGTATTCCCCTAGGAAAGCACTCTCTGTCCTTATGGAAGGCTGTTCCACAAGAGGGTCAGAGGGCCCTCGTCCATTATGGGCACTCAATAAATATTAAGCATCAACCCATGGCCCATAGCCAGCTGGGAATAAAAATTGGCATATGTTAACATTTATTGCTCATGGATCCCATGAGTGATGACCTCTCTCTCTCTCTCTCTCTCTCTCTCTCTCTCTCTCTCTCTCTCTCCCTCTCCTTCTCCCCCTCTCCCTCTCCCCCTCTCCCCCTCTCCCTCTCCCATGATCTTCCTTCCTCTCCCTTTTCCTCCCTCTCCCTCCCTCCCCTCTCTCCCTCTCACCCTCTCTCTCTCTCTTGTACATATGCACACATCTGTGCTCAAAACAGCAAATCCCATTGAAGAGGCTTTTTGGTACAGAGATGAATTGTGTTACTGATGGAGAAGGAAATCAATCTGCTACATCTCCTCTAAGGGAGGTGACCAGAAAGAGGCAAGAGCACAGGTTTTTATATCAGATTTCCTCATTCTAGCAACGACCTTGGAAGTCATCTCAGCAAATGGGGCAGAGTGTTGGAGAACGCTTTTCCTACAGACAGTTAGCTAAGGAGTTAGTAAGTCTCTCCCCTCACCAAAGACTGAACATTCAACCATGATATAGATGCCTGCTAAGCAAGTTGGCTCTGGCTTGGGGTGAGCTAACCTCAAGTCAGTAATTTTGAGTGGGACTCCATAGCATCCCTTCAGGGTGGGTTAGGCCCACAGAGGTGTCTTGCCATGAGAGTCCCATTTTTGTTAATTTGCAAACTGAGCCTTCTCACTGGGGAAATGGTTGCAAAGCATTCTTACATTCTAGGCCTAGACATCAAATTAGAGCTTACATTTTCCTAGTTGATTAGAAATTATTTGGGGGAAAATAAACAGAAAGTAGGAAGAAAACTGGCACAACACCCACACTGGAGCCTACAGTGTTTAATTAGGCACGGTGTTTATATTTTCTGTCTCTTTGGGTTATAACGAAGAGGGAGATGTTTCTTGGGGAAGGGGTTGAAAAATTTGGTCTCTAAGAGCCATTTAGAACAAGTGCGAAGGTCAGTCTTTTATTAACATTGCTTTCAAGTCAGACTAAATGGGTCTGGATAGAAAGGAGAGGGGTGCATGTGGCACAGAAGAGAGGCCACAAAGCACTTTCCAGATCCTGTGTTGCTGGGGCACCGAAGGTCACAGGATCCAGGCAGAAAGACCTGCTATTGTTTGTCTTTCTGCCTGAGATTCGGTTAGAAGGAGACAGGCAAAGAGCAAGGATCAAAAGGTTTTGCTCTTGAAGTGGCCTGAGTCGCCACGAGCTCAGCTTTAATCCTGAAAAGCTATTAATTAAAGAGATGAATTGGTAAGATAAGAAAGGCGAGGCGCACATACCCCACAGCCCTGCATCTGACCCCCAGAGTAAAGTCTGACAAAGAGTCACTATTTCCCCCAGTGAGAATGTTCCTGAAGCTGCCAGGTAGTCCTGCCACATGATCTTCTTAGTGTCTTTGCTCATATGGGTGGTCCAGTCATCCCGAGACTTAGCTCGCAGGCACCTCCTACAGGAACAGATGCTCAAGGGATGCCAGGCTATCTAGGAGATGCAGGGGAGTAGGTGAGGGCATGCTTGAATGACTAATGGATGTAGTATGTCTCCTCTACCTCCCGCTTACATGGTCATCAAACTGCTCAGGTGAACCCCAAAACCATTCCCCTGGGATGGTGATCCCACTTAGCCTCTATTTGATGGAAAAAGTCCATGGCAGAAATGGACCGTGGTTTGTAGTAAATACTGGCTAGGGCTCAAAAGCCATTGGTTTAACTATGGGGGTCAGCAGATTTGGATCTTGTCTTTGCCATCCCCAGAACAGATAAAACCCTTGGAGACTGAAAAAACAGGCTGCTTGGGCAGGAGCAGCAGACACTGCAAACCTCCAGCTTCAGAAGCAAAGGCTGCATAGCATATTGCTGGTCAGAAGTCCGGGAGAAACAATACTCATCTGTGCTCCGATATTGATCAACCCGATATCTAGCCAATCTCGCAGGATGCTCTTCTAGCCAATAACACCAATTAGTCAGAAGTCCCCTGCCATGAATGTGGAGATTATTGGATATCAGTAATGATGGCAGACTGATGGGAAGGCCCTGTTACCTGGCCTAATTGGGCCCAAATGGAAATCGCCTGGGAGGCACCGTGAGATACTGGCAGAGCCCAGTCTTGAGTCGTTTGGGTCTTTATTTGTCCCTCTCCTCCCACAGTGCCTTCCCCCCTACTTTGTGGTAGGCATTGCAACAGTCTGGGGGCAGATTTTCTCTCTCCTAGTGGGGTTGAGATCACAGCTCTGGCTAGGCTCTTGTTCTCCACCATGCTTGACACATCCTAGGATCTGAAAAGAGACATTTCCCCAACAGCTGCAAGAAAACTTGAGGGGATAAAAATACAGGGATTGGATTAGAAAATATGAGGAAATTAAAAGTATGAATGAAATCTTAAATTGTATGTTTTTATGACCTTGCGTCAAAGGCACCATGCTGTACAATCTTCTTAGTCAATGCAACTCGCCTTGAGGCACCGTTTGTCAGTGTTCTGAACCGCTGTCTCGTTCAGAGGGACTGTGCTTTCTGGTTGGTGGTACCTAGAACCCCACAGCTGTAACAACATCTGGGAACTGTAGAACTGTCTTCCAACGTGTTGACCCCTTGTGGCTTCACTGGTGAATGTTTCTCCCATGACCCCAGACCAGCTTGTGGGGCTTGCTTCAGTCAAAGGGACGTTAGCAAATGGGCCTTAAGGGAGAAGGAGCTGGAAGGTGGAACTCCTCACTTCTAGTTTCTGGGAACCTTTGTGCCTCCCCGGGACAGAGCTTGTGCTCCTTGCCTCCTGGAGGAGAGCACATGGAGAGAGACACACTGCTCTAGCTAGGGCTCCGGACACATCAGGAAGGCCCTTCCGGATGGCACAGCTTCAGCCAAAGGACGAGCTAAAGCGGCACCCGGTGAGTACACAAAGTCACAAGGAACGAAGAGGTTGTCACCTCTGGACATGGAGTTTCACAGCATTTTGTCACACGGGTCAGGTGGACACACAGCTGAGCCGGGCAGTCAACATCAAAGCCGAGTATTTCAGCTGCTGCCCTTCCCAGATAAAGTCAGATGCTGTCAAGTGTGTCATAGGTGGGAGCTGAGAATCCGAGTCAGTGCGAACCCTCTTAACAGTAGTTCTCAACCTGTGGGCCACGACCCCTCTGACCAACCTCTCTCCAAAAATATTTACATTAGGATTCATAACAGTGGCTATATTACAGTTATGAAGTAGCAAAGAAAATAATGTTAAAGTTGGAGAGGTCACCACAACATGAGGAACTGTACTAAATGGTCACAGCTTTAGGAAGGTTGAGGACCACTGTCTAAGAAGGAAGAGGCCCTTTGGGGTCATTGTGCAGTGACTCTCCTAGTCAGTACCACGTCACAAGTCTGGTGGATTCTTCTTGTGTTAAACGTTTGAACTTAGTATATAAAACCATAATGGAGACTGACCCTGGCCTGGGCGTACGTGTGTGTGTGTGTGTGTGTGTGTGTGACATCTAGCTTCCCCATGCCCTCCTCAGTTCACAGAAAGGGCAGAGGTGACGTCATCCTGCCAGCTTGAGCCGAAGGGGGTACAAGGTGTGTGGGCTTTCGTATGACTTTCTCTCGAGTCCTTGGGACGTGGTCTTGATCTCGAGGCATCCTTTGAAAGCGCTACCTATATTTTAACAGTGCTTTTGATGGTGTCAAACAACCTTAATTTCTATCCTATCCTGGTGACCTTGGATGATTTGTTCAGTGTTGGTGGCTTTCTCTGTAAGGCAAGGATGAAATTCTAGCCTTGTCTCCTTGGAAGTGAGCAGAGCGAACATAACGATTTTGCGCTGTGACCTCACCCTGCATTCTTTACCCTGGTTCTTTAGTCACTTTTGGGTCTGTGTCATAGGCAGTGATACTGATATTTTCTGGCATTCTCTTACTGTACTGGGATACCCCTACCCAACTGGAGGAGGTCAAAAGTCTCTTGAGGAAGGAAGGAGCTTGGCATCAATTTCTTTGGTGTCTACCCACTTTGTAGTAGATGCAGTCAGTCTGTCTACATCTCTCAAGGGAGCAGTGAGCATCAGGCTGGGTGACGACATGCTCTATTCAGGTGGGGAACATGGAAATTTTGGTTCGTGTGATCCCTGAAGCTCTCATCCAAAGGGAAGAGTGCCCTGGTTCCTTCCAGTAAATATTTAGTGCTCACTTGCTGTGTCTTTGATTTATCCTGATGGAGATGTGACTGGCTGCCACTTGAAAGTCAGATGGAGCAATAGCACACTTACGTGTTAACTTAAAGGATGCAGAATTTGATTTTTGAAGGTTTCTTTCTACTCTTTTTGCTCTTTCTTAGCTTTTGTGACACAGGATTGAAATAGTCACCTGTAGTTTTGGTCCTTGGTCGTCCTTGAGTTTGTGATAAACGATGAAACTGAATTCTTGAGACAGGTCTAATGGCCGCTGATGCACAGATACTGAGAGCTCTTGCTTTTATTTCAAGGTATAAATGAATGAACTCTGAATAATAATAATCAACGGTGTGTAAAATTCCGGATTTGGTATGCTGCATGGCTTCCAGTGCTGGAACCCAAGGCCGGCTTGGGTTTTGTATGTGACACGCATTGCCGCTGCAAGGGCATGCTTTCCTCTCGTGAATGGCTCCGCTAACATTTCTAACATGCTGGAAGTGGAAAATGTTAATTGACTGCTAATTATTAATAGCACTTTATGCAGCAGATCCTTTTTTTTTCTCAAGAAATGTGCGAAGGCTGGAGCCCTGAATTCACAGAAGAACCTTCGGAAAAGATTGCTGGAAATATTTAATATTCCTCATCCTGGATATCAAGGCTTGGGTGGTTGGGCTTGAAGAATGAAGAGAATACTTAAATGCCGTACCAATTAGAAAACAGCATGGTCTAACTTCTTATATTTCCACATAGAACCTACCCATCTCCATTTTCTCGGTCCCCCCGCCCCCAGAACGCTGAGCTTCACTGGGCGGCCAGCACAATGGGCCACGGTGGGGAGGCCAGGTAACTGGTGGAGGGCTCTAGAGACACAGGCTAGTGACGTGTAATGTCTTTTGTCTGTCTTCTTTAATTCTGCCTAGTAGAACATTCTAACAGCTATAGATATGTTCTGCCCTCATGGTCAAATATGGAAAACACCAGTCACAGGTAACTCTCAGCATTTGAAATGGTACTCTTGCAATGGAGGGACGGCATGTGTAGCATGGCATCTGGTCCTCCATATTTGACAGAGCAGCTCCAGAGCATCGAAGGGTTCTTTGTATAATTTGTCTGGATTCTAAAGTACTGTTCAGTCTTTGGTGATGGAATGGACTCTAGGAATGGTTAGGTGCTGGGGAAGCAACTCTAGAACAAACTCTCAACCTGTGACTTTACGTGTGGGGTGGGCTTGGATGGCTGACTAAAGCCATTTGCAATGAAAACCCCCTCTCTCTGGAATGTTTAAGAGCAAACACAATAGTATCATAGAAAATATGGGCAAAACTATGAGCAGAAAGGGCGTGAATGAATTAGAGTCCACACACAATGCAAGTGGGGAGATAAACGGATGCTGCCACACTGGAAAGTAGGGTGTGGTTTCCAAAAGGATATGATGGTTGCCATATGACCCAGAACTTCTCCTCAAGAGAAATGAAGATGGAAGGTTACATGAAACTTAGACGCATGCACCCAGAGCAGTGTTCTTCATAGCGGCTCGAAAGCAGAAACAACTCAAATCTGTGGATGAAGGGATGGACGGGAATGGGAGTAACTACCAGTGGGTACGTGGGGTCTTTTGGAGTTGTAAAAACATTGAAAACCGAGAGGTGAGCTTGGAACAACTCTGTGGGTAGTCTAAAAGGCATTAGGGTACACGTTCCCAATGGGTGACCTGTACCATATGTCAATTGTGTGCCCATCAAATTGCTAGGTTAAAATATGTTATGAGCAAGTATAAAACAGATATGAATCCAGAAGAAAACAGAGTCCAGGGTCTGCCCTGTACCTCTCTTTGTAAGAATTTGGAGGATGACATCTTGAAATTGACAGGCAAATGGAGAGAACTATAAAAAAACCATCCTGAGTGAGGTAACCCAGACCCAGAGAGAAGAATATGGTATGTATTCACTCCTAAGTGGATACTAGCTGTAAAGCAAAGGATAATGAACCTATAGTCCATGACCCCAGAGAAGTTAAGTAACAAGGAAAACCCTAAGAGAATCATACATAGATTTCCCCTGGGAAGGGGAAATAGACAAGATCTCCTGAGAAAATTTGGAGCCTGGGGATGGAGAGAGAAGGGAGGTCAGAAGAGGAGGAGGAGGGGAGAACAGGAGGGGGAAAAAGAACTTGAGGGAATGGGATAGTCAAGATGTGGGAAGGATAAAGACGGAGAGCAAGGAAAGAGATATCTCGATTGAAGGAGCCATTATGGGACTAGCAAGAAACCTGGCACTAGAGAAATACCCAGAAATCAACAAGGATGATCCCAGCTAAGACCCTAAGCAATAGTGGAGAGGGTGCCCAAACCAGCCTTGCCTTGTAGTCAGAATGATGACTATCTTTTTTTTTTTGTTTTGTTTTGGTGTTACTTTTTTTTTAATTGAGGAAAAAAAAGTTTCTGCCTCCTCCCAGCCTCCCATTACCCTCCCCCTCCTCCCGCCCTTCTCCCCCTCCCCCTACTCCTCTCCCCCTCCCTCTCCAGTCCAAAGAGCAGTCAGGGTTCCCTGCCCTGTGGAAAGTCCAAGGTCCTCCCCACTCCGTCCATGTCTAGGAAGGTGAACATTCAAACTGGCTAGGCTCCCACAAAGCCAGAACATGAAGTAGGATCAAAACCCTGTGCCATTGTCCTTGGCTTCTCATCAGCCCTCATTGTTCGCCATGTTTAGAGAGTCCAGTTTTATCCCATGCTTTTTCAGTCACAGTCCAGCTGGCCTTGGTGAGCTCCCAATAGATGAGCCCCACTGTCTCAGTGGGTGGGTGCACCCCTTGTGGTCCTGACTTCCTTGCTCATGTTCTCCCTCCTGTTCCTCATTGCGACCTTGGGAGCTCAGTCCGGTGCTCCAGTGTGGGTCTCTGTCTCTATCTCCATCCATCACCAGATGGAGGTTCTATGGTGATATGCAAGATATTCGTCAGTATTGCTATAGGATAGGGTCATTTCAGATTCCCTATCCTCAGCTGCCTAAGGAACTAACTGGGGACATCGCCTTGGGCACCTGGGAGCCACTCTAGGTTCAAGCCTCTTGCCAACCCTAAGGTGGCTCCCTTAACTAAGATATGTGCTTCCCTGCTCCCCTATCCAACCTTCCTTTATCCCAATCATCCTGTTTCCCCAAGTTCCCCCCATCCTCCCCTTCTCACTTTTCTCTCCCCATCTCCCCTTACCTGTCCTTCATTGGAAGAATGATGACTATCTTAAATGTTACCATAGAACCTTCATCCAGCAACTAATGGAAGCAGAGGCAGAGATCCACAGCGGAGTACTGGGCTGAGCTCCCAAAGTCCAGTTGAAGAGCGGGAGGAGTGAGAATATGAGCAAAGAGGTCAAGACCATGGTGGGGACACTCACTGAAATAGCTTATCTGAGCTAGTGTGAGTTCACCAACTTCAGCTGGACAGGGAAGGATCTAGCATAGGATCAAACTAGGCCCTCTGAATGCAAGTGACAGTTGTAAGGCTGGGACAGACTCTGAGGCCACTGGCAGCAGGACCAGGATTTATCCCTACTGCTTGTACTGACTTTTTGGAACCCATTCCCCTTGACACCTTGCTCAACGTAGGTATAGTAGGGTGGACCTTGGTTCTTCCTCAAAGCAATGAGCCTTATCCTCTCTGAGGAGTGGATGGGGGTGGGGGGAAGGTGGAGGAAATGGGAGGAGGGGAGGGAGTGGGAACTGGGATTGGCATGTAAAATGAACAAAAGATAGTTTGTTTTTGTTTTTTTAATAAAATAAAAAGAATTTGGGGCTAGCAATTTCAGGGCCTTAAGGGAACGTTCTTCATTGCTCCCTTGCTGTATGCCTGCATTTCATTTGTTAACTCTGGGTGAGTGGAGATTTGATTATAAGCTACGGAGTAAAATAATGACAAGAGGAGACAATTAATTCCCATTCTAAAGAGTTTTGAAGCCTTTTATTTAGCGTGTGAGAGAATCCCAATGAAATCCATTCTTCATTCATTCATGCAGTATTTAGCAAGTGACTGCTAGGTGCCAGGGTTGCTCCCTGGCCCTGGAGGACAGCAGGAAGAAGCAGGACAGGAGATGTGCTGTCCTCCCTGAGGGCCTCCACGTCTAAGGGAGTCCTCAGCGAGAATCATGAGGAGAACAAAGAGCACATTCCAGATGGGTTACTGTGTGTTTCAGAACAGGGCCATTTGTAAGCTATGGGCAGGAAAGAGAATGCAGGACTCCTGCCAACTCTCTCTGGTGCTGCTGACAGTGATGGGCGATGACAGGATGTGGCGGGTGGAGCATGGAGAATGGGAGACTGGGAGGAGTGGAAGAGGCACCTGTGGGACCTCAATTACAGACAGGGAAGGACAGCAAGGTAGAGTCAAAGAGCAATAATCTCAACTCTCTCCCTCCTCTAACCTCTCTGGGATTCCCTTTGGATGCACACCGTGGAAACTGGTGGCAAGTGAGCCGAGGAGCATGTTCCCTGTGGGTCAGCATATCTGGGCTGTGTGAGAGCAAGAAGGCTGGAGAGGGCTTGGAGAGGTAGGAAGGAAGAATAGGCAGGTAGAGCGTAAGGAATCCAGGCACCAATATAAGGACAGGTTTCAGAGAAACTTGTCTCCAGGACCCATGGAGCAGCAGCCAGAAGGTATCTTCTGCCCAGAGTTCCCTAAGAAGGCTCCACAGAGGGAGCCCTTGTGATGAGAAAGCTTTGCAGCCAGAGCTTGGGGGTGCACATCCTGCTGTAACCGGGTAGGACTTAGATGCAAATCCCAGCACACTTTCTCAGCATCTCCTGGGCCCCTCATCTCACTAGGCACAAACCAGTCTCTTTGCTCCGGCCAAGCCTTGTGGGCTGCCCAGGATATCTATCCTCTGTGGCCTCCTGCTTGACCCCTGCCCCTTCTGCTGTTCAAGCACATGCTGGCTTTTGAAGGCGTACTTACTCACTTGCTCTAAGACACTGTCTCAGTGCATTCCACCCTGCCACCCACATACGGTCACACTTTGCCTCTTGTGTGGTAGAGTTGGCTGCTTCTGGCAAAATGAGAAATTGTGAGCTGGGTTGTGTGTTACTTTATTTGTGGTGGCCTCCCCAGCACATGGGACACCGCCAACCATGAGGTGCCCTACAAATATATCCTAGGCAAGTTACAAGAGCTGACATCATGGATCATTTACAATGTACCAGGTATAATACCACATGTGACAGGTGGTCTGTATCTGTCCACTTTACTGAATCGAAATTAAAACCAAGGACAATTAAAGTATAAGTGTATGTACATGTTTATGGATGTGTATGCATGCATGTGTGAAGACACATGTTGGGGCCAAGGTTGATGCGTCCTTAGCTCTCCACCTTATCTTTTGAGACAGGGTCTCTGGCTGCATTGTGACCTTCATTGGTTTATCTAAGCTGGTTGTCAGTGAGCTCTAGAGCCATGACTGGCCCCACCCTGCAGCACCCAGACATTTAAGACTATGTGGGAACATGAAACAATGCCAGGCTTCTTACAATCTTTATCTTAAAAAAATATATGTTTTTACAATTTTTGTCTTAAAAATAGTTTTTTTTAATTATTAAAATGTTTTTATAATTGCATGCAGATGTACCCAGAGGGTCTGGGGATCTGAACTCTGGTCCTTTAGCTTGTGCTCCAAGCATTTTATCAACCAAGCATTTCCCCAATCCCTCGTTTATGCTTCTGCATGCGTCTGCTGCAATCTGATGTCTGGACTGATTTAGATGAAGAAAACCAGATGCCTTCCTAGAATGTAGCTGTGGGGGCATAGTGTGAGAGTTTTTCCAGATAGCAGTGGGAGTTCTCTTTTCATACTACACCCCAAACTTGGCAAGAGGTATTCTCTTTTTGGAAGTGTGTGTGTGTGTGTGTGTGTGTGTGTGTGTATGCATGTTAAAATAAACTCAAGATAAACTTAGCACCTTAAGAAGTTTTGAGTGAGCAGCAGACGTGAAGACCATGCATGGTGTTGGGGAATTATCATAACCACCCATTTCTGGGACCCTTTTCACCTTGCAAAACTAACATTTTCTCCATAAAACTCCCCACTGTCCCCATTGCGGCCCCTGACCACCACCCCACTTCCTGTCTCTATGCTGCCTCTGAGTGGAACCCCCCGTGTTGCAGCTGTCTTCTGTGACCCCCATGGCATGACAAATGGCATTTGATGACTAAGGATACACAATGACAAATCTTTCTCACGTTGTCAGCTTAAAGTCCACTGGTAGAGCGCACACTCTGAAGGCATCTTCTATGCGTGGGTCTGAGTATGATTGTATGATGTCCTGCACTGGTGAATCAGAACACATAATGGTAACAAGGATATCCAACATAGTGGTACATTTTATTTTTACAAAACAAAACCGAATTCATTAATAGCAGTAGACTCATCCCAAACAGCTTCTAATTATTGAGAATCTGTCAGAGTTGATGCAGTATAAGCAAGCTTTCAAAATTCGAAGTTGACTTGAAAGTTCAGATTCGAGTGTTGCCAACTGGGGTTCTCAGCTGTTTTCTTTAAAATGATATGCTCACTTGGTTTTTGAAAGAAAAAAAAAAACATCTGAGAAATCATGGTTTGTCAGCCGTTCTTTCAAGTTAAAATGATGCCTTAACTATGTTTCGTGGAAACAGTGGCAAGTCAGGTTTGCGGCCGCAACCACCAACAGCTGTGCTGGGGATTTTCATAAAGACATCGATGTGCCGTAGCGAAGGAAGTGTCCTCGTGCTTCACGTGGGATGGTGACATGATAGACACTCCAAGACACCTGTGCCATCGCGTGGAGCATTTTCCTTGCTTCATCGGGAATGTTGGTGGGTCGTGCTGATATTTAGAATTTGTTTTGCTCTGTGGAGATACGGTGCTGAAGACTACAGAGGCCACTATGGAATTTGGTGCCTTGGCCTTACCCACCGTGACTATAGACCCCTCAGTGCACAGAACATCTTGGTAACACTGAGCAATTAACATCATGTGGAATTTAAGGGTTGTGGGTACTACAGACCCCATGTATCCCACAACACCAATGGGTCAGAAAATTATTGCTCAGTACCATAAGGCTGAGAAATGGGGTCTTCATGAATGACTCAGCGTTGCTGTCAGGGAGTGGGCTGGTTACTGTAGGAGTCCATGGGGACAGTGAGGTTACCCCACCTTCTCTTGCACCCTTGTGCTTCACTGCCCTTCCTCTCTCCTCCACGGGCAGATGCAGCGTGGGCAATCTGTGGGCTGGATAAAGCTACTTGTGCAGTCTCCATTACCATGAGAAATATATTTTTGTGAGCATGTGCATGCATGTGTGTGTGTGTGTGTGTATGCACATGTGGCAGCTACAGGTCTGTGTCAGATGCCTTCCTCAATTTCTTATGTTTTTGAGATGGGGAATTTCACCGAACTTGGAACTTGCTGACTCAGCTAGATTGGCTGGCCAGTGAACTCTGGGGACACATCTGTCAATACCACCTCACTGCTGAGATTACAGGAACATGCCATCATGCCATGCTTTTAAATTGTGGGTTCCAGGAATCAAACCCAGGTCCTCATGCTTGCATGGTGAACATTTTACCAACTGAATCAATTTCCCAGGGCAAATTTCTTCTTTTTTTTCTTTTCCTTTCTCTTCCTCCTTTTTTTTCTTCCTATAAATTATCCAGTCAGTTATATTCTGCAACAACAATTTTGAGCTAGAGAAAGACAGAAATTTGGGACAGGGAAGTGAAGTTGTTGTCATAACCAACACCCAGGGATATGGATGTATGTGGTTCTGTATCTGGGTTGTATAAAGAGAGCTGGGAGAACTTGGAGGAACAGTCTAGAAAAGCCTAAACCACATGAATGATGAATTGAGGCGGAGTCTGATGAGGATGCCAAAGAAGCCAAGAAAAGCTTGGAATGCCTGCTGAAAATGCTGTGAACATGATTTGGGAAGTATGGATAGGAAGACAATTCAGAGGTCTAAGAAGGAAGTGAGGGTCAAGGAATTGGAAAGGGAAGAAAGGCCATTTTCATTGCTGGGTTGCAAAGAACCCTGGCAGAAGTGGATCACCTTCTGGGACTTTGTGTAAAAGGCTTTAAGAGTGATGAACTGGGGCCGGGTGGTGGTGACACACACCTTTAATCTCGGCACTCATGAGGCAGAGGCAGGCAGATCTCTGTGAGTTTGAGGCCAGCCTGGTCTACAAGAGCTAATTCCGGGACAGGCTCCAAAGCTACAAAGAAACCCTGTCTTGAAAAAAAAAAAGAGTCATGAGCTGGGACACCTGGGGGAAGGGGTCCCAGGAAGTCTAAGAGCATCATGATGCCATATGCCGCATAGGGTAAGAGACGTGGGAAAACAACTTAAAGGTGGGACTTACAACAAAAGGTGGAGCAGAACAGAAAGAGTTTGCAATAGTGAAGCCTGATTGCTGGAGTGGAAAAGAGGGGCCAGGATGTGGTTCGGTGAGAAGAGTGCTTGCCTAGCATGCACCAAGTCCTCAGTTCATTCCCCAGCACTGTATAAATGGACATGGTGGTGCACACCTATCTGTAATCCTAAGACTGTGGAGGTAAAGGCAGGAAGACCAGAAGTTCAAGGCCCTCCTTGGCTACAAAGCAAGTTTGAGACTAGCCTGGTATACATGAGAGTCTATCTCAAACAAAGTAAAACAGAAATGAAAAGGAGTTCAAAACTATGCTTAGAACATCAGAGGGAGGAGTTGCGACCCCTTGCTAAGGCCTTTAGGGGAGTTAGAAGAAGGTAAGACAATGGCTTTGAAGACGGTTTGGAAAGCTACCACACTTGCAGGAGGCAGACCTGGGATACCACCCTCAGACTGTGCAGGGTTCGTCTCACAGGCAGGTCTCCTCTGCTCCCTGCATCCCAGTGTATTCCTCTGTCACTTTCCCAATCATGCTAAAGCAGACCCAGGCATTTCTCAACACATGCCTCCAGGAAGTCCAAACTGTAAGTCCTGGCAGGGTCCGTGTTAGGTTTACTCTGAATGTTTGTAGGATGCAGGAGTTTTAGGGGGGGGGACAGTTAAAGCAATCAGTCACGACATGTCACAAGCAATGTGCATCACACCCAGCAGCAGTGGGAACCAGGGTAAGGAACTGCAATTGTTTTCTCCCACGAGCACATAAAAGCAGAATCATTTATCCTACTGGTAATAGCCTACAAGGGTGACTTTATTCATCTTATTAATATCATTTTGTGTTCTGGATGACATAATCATTCTCTTTCTTCAGAATCCCAATCCAGTCACACACTGGCACACTGATTTCTTGGCCACTGTGTCATGGACTGCAGGTGAACACCTGAGTCCCTGGGGTGCAATGGGACATGCTAGTCTCTCTTGTGACTGTAAGGTCACTAATGTTGGTCTCAATGATGATCGTCCTTTTAATTCATAGGGACAACTTCCAAACTTACTGATATCTTGAGAAATCCTTTTCCTTCCTTAAGCTGCATTTGAATTCATTTATTTATTTGTTCATCCTTTTAGTGGGTTAGTTACTTTGGTTTTGTGGGTTTTGGTTTTAGTTACTTTGTGCTGTTTAATCTATATCCTTTTGGAGCTCTGTTTCATAGGAAGCCACCTTTAGAAACTACTCAATATTCCTCTACTCTTGGGCTTAATGGCTTCTTAATCTTCCGCACTGGTGATTCCCCAAGTCTAGGTGACTATGAGAAGAAGCAATGCCACTCCTTGATGGTAGGCCCAGGAGACTCTCTCTCTAAGTGCATATGTCCTAAGGGACCTGTAGAAAACCTTGAAAGCCACCTATGGTAGTTTGAATGAGAATGACTTCCGTAGGCCCATATGTTTGTTTGAATACTTGGCCCCCAGTTGGTGGAACTGTTTGGGAAGGGTTAGGGGTATGGCCTTGTCGGAGGAGGCACATCACTTGGGCTGGGCTTTGAGGTTTCAAAGTCCCGCACCATTCCCAGTGAGCTTGCTATCTGCCTTGTGCTTGTGCATGAGCTATGAACTTTCAGCTACTGTTCCAGCTGCTCGTTTGCTGCTATACTCCTTGCCATGATGGTCATGGACCCTAACCTCCTGGAACTGTGGGCTCCCTATAGACTCTTTCTTCTATATATTGCATTGGTCATCGTTTCTCTTTACAATAGAAAAGTAACTAAAGCACTGTCCTTCTCCAGAGCTTCCACCATCTCTTATCGTCCCCTTTATGTGCTCACTGGACCACTATACAGATTCTTCCTACCCAGGGTCCGGCAGATAACCAAGGGACATCTATTCTCTAGTGTCCTCTGTAGCTGGGCCTGGAGGTAACAGCATCTCATTTTGTGTCCTTCAGGGCTTCGGGCCATACCATCACACAAGTCCAGGGTGTGTGTCTCTCAAAGGAGAGCCCTGGGCTTGCATAGTGCTTGGGAGAAGAGAGTGTCGGAGTCTAGGAACCCTGTTCTGGCTTCCCCCAACCTTGGACTTGACATATTGATGTGTGTGCCCCTTGTAGAGTGTTACCTTCAGTTGTCAACTTGATTGGGCCCAGCATGCTTAGGACCAATCCATTGGGTGTTTGTAGAGAGTTAACTAAGAGTGGAAGCCTTGCCCTGAGTATGGGTGGCACTATCATAAGGTCAACAGTTGGAAGGTATAAAAGGGGAGAAAGGAGAAACAGCATTGGCACTCTCTGTTTCCTGGCCATCATGGTATATACACCTGTATACAAACACATGTATTTGTATGCATGTACATACTAAGGAGATCACACATGTGGATGCAAATATGCATATCTGCTGAAGACATACACATGTACATCTATGCATACATGATGTACAAATTTACACGACCGAAAATGCACATATGTATGCACAAATAAACACATATGCCTTAGCAAACACACATATATGCTTAAGCATAATGCATGTACAAGTGAACACACATGCAACTGTACATATATGTATGCATAGCTCTTCCACACATATGTGCACATTTGTATAGATGTATATACCTGAGGAAACACACATATTCACAAAAATGCACACATGCTGGCAGGCACCCATACTTAGGAGCACACATATGCATGTACATGCTACACAGACATGCATACACATATTCGTACATATGCATGTGACATACACATACCTAGAGAAACACACACATACACACTAGCACCTACATATCCATCCATCCATAAATATATTCTGCCTGATGAGACAAACACACATGTACATACAATGGATACACACACATAGAGTCTTGTAATGCATTTGAGCCTCCAGTGTCATGTAAATCCTCTGGTCTGAGCGGAAAGGAAGCCAGGTGTAGCTTTTCCCCAGAGCTTGATGGACTTAACAGAAATGGTCCGGGGGGGGGGGGGGGGGCATCTCTGCTGTCTCCTAATTCTGGCACATAGCTGGGTTCATACACATTCCATGGGTGTTGCCACGTGGGCAGCAAATGCCCCTCATGAGTAGCTTTGCTTCCCTTCCCGGCTCTTAGAGGAAAGAAGGTTCTTGACATGTTGCCCAGCCTCTCTCAGGGCAGTAGAAACTTGCACAGCTTGGGTACCTGTGCTCCCCATGAATCTGTCAGCTGGATGCTCTAGACCATCTTAGCCCCGAGGAAAGTCACTCCCTGCACACGCATGCTCACATGCATGGTGCACACTCCCAGGCCCCACATGGGAGACTGCTCACACCACTGAGCCCCGCCGGTCTTAATCCAGATCACTCGACTGCGGTGGCCAGAGTAAAATTCTTGTGGGGAAAGACAGGCACTTGTGTTTAGAATTTAAAAAGTCTGACTGCTTACATTCCTCCTTCCTCTTCCCAGTGTCTCCACGGAGCACAAAGTTTGCATTCCAGGAAGGATGGCAAATGCACAGAGCCTTCAACACGGGGAAAAAAGAGCCAGATACTTCCTTGCCATGTGACATTTTCTCTTCTTCCAGTTAGTGAAATAGTATTTGTTACATAAGGAGAGAGAAGAGCACTTTAATTAATATTAACAACCGGAAGGGGATTAGTGTCCAAATCCCCCATTACCAGTCAGTCTAATCCACCTAATTGTCTGTGCAGCTACTGCTGAAGCACTTGGAAGCCAGCCGGGAAAGCTTAGGGACCAGCAGATGGAGGCCCGCCGCACTTACATCTCAGAGGAGTGCCTGCGCCCACCCCCCCACCCCCCGTTCCTTGTTTGTCCCCACAGTGGTCTATGTTGGTCTATTCAACAGTGCCACAGACATTTCCAGCTCTGCAGAGCACCAATGAGGCTTGCATGGCTGTCTCTGAGGAGCATGAAGAGATCAACTTCCTACACAGGACACCACCCTTTCCCCCACAGAAAGATCCCAGATTGCAAGAAATGGCAGCCAGGATTAAGGAAGCTCAGGGTCCACAGTAGAAGTGTCTTCAAGTTACTGGGCTGGGGAGATGGCTCTTATGGGTAAAGTACATGCTGCATGAGTAGAAGACCTGAGTTCTATCCCCGGAGTCCACATGAAAGAACCAGGTGTAGTAGCCCACACTCAAGCCGAGCGTTGGGTAAGTGGAGGCAAGTGAGTCCCTGGGGCTCCAGGCTACCAACCAGTGTTGTTTCAGTTTCAATAAAAGACCTTGTCTAAAAGGAGGCAGCAGTATTGCTGAGGATAATACCTGAGGCTATCATCTGACCACATCCATGTTCCCATACATGCATGCACCCTTTCCCCACATATACACAAGAAGTTTTTTAAAAGACGTGTCTCAAGTTTCTAAGTCATTGTTAGCAAAATACCAATAAGAAGTTAGCCAGCATGAGTGTATGACAGTTAGCTTGGGAGATAGAGCTAAGATGACTGGAAGATGCCAAGAACCAGGAGATCAATGGGAAGGAGAGAGGAAATAAATTGAGGAATGGAGGAAAAGGGTGAAGGAAGGAAGAAGGAAGGGACAAGAGATGAAGGGATGGAGGGAAGGAAGGACAGAGGGAGGGCAGGTTTGACAACTACAGTGATAACTTCCTCTTCCCCAAACTATGCCAAGGACAGGGTCACATCCCAGAAAACTCAAAACATTTCACTCCATTTTGGCATCCTGTTTAAATCCGCTTAGACATGCCACTGCCGAGTTAGCACATCTACGAGTTAATTCACACTTCCCTCAGAAAGCCCAGCTCATATGGCAAGCATGAGCGAAGCAGTGTGCACACAGTGACCTAATTACAGGGCTGGGGGAGATGACACGGAGTGTGTGAGGTACAAGGAGAGAGTGGGCAGAGGGCGTAACACCAGGCCAGTGTGATGGATGTTTAAACAACAGTTTGTTTCATCGCGTGGCTGGAAGATGAGATGGATTTTGTTCTAAATACCCACTTTCAGTGGATTTGGCATTCAACAATATTAGTTTCCATGTGGCCAGACTGTTGGATGTATACACATACATGAGTGGGGGGAGAGGAAGGAAGGAGAGAGATGTTGGGGGATATTTGTTCTTTCTGTCCCTCTTCCAAGAACAGCACGGCAGATGTAATTATGAACCTGTTTGCCACACACTGACAGGAGGACCCAAGGTACTATCATTTGAAACTAAAGCTGCTGAGAAAGGGTGGCTGTAATGAGAACCTAGCAGCATGTGGATGGGAGCATCTCTGCCACTGACTGCTCATTGCGGACCAGGATCACAAGGATGATGGGCTGAGATCTTTGGTGGGGGTGGGGGTGGGAAGGACTGTTTACAAGAAGCAGAAGTTATGTTATCCCACCCACCTGCATTAGTTACTACACTACACTGTAGCTGGGACTTAACACGTGACAAAGGCAATTTAAGAAAGGAGTGGTTCATTCTGGGTGTAGTCCATTTATGGTGGCAGGAGCATGACATCCATAATCAGGAAGCAGAGAGAGGTGGATGCTGGCATCTAGTTTGTTGTTCCTTTTTATTCAGTCCAGGACCCCAGCCCATGAGATGGTGCCCCCAACATTCAAGGCGAGTCTTCCCTCACAAGCATGCCCAGAAGTTTGCATTCTAGATGATTCTAGATCTGTCAAGTTGACTATCAATACTAACAGCTGTTGCCCTTCAGTTTTGTTGATATACTTACTGGAGCAGTTGTGTGTGTGTGTGTGTGTGAGAGAGAGAGAGAGAGAGAGAGAGAGAGAGAGAGAGAGAGAGAGAGAGAGAGAGAGATGCCATGGAAACAGAGGATCTGAGTACCCATGAGTCATCTGACTAGGTTCTTCATGATACCTCAGCCAGAAGGATAGAGAAACATTGGCTGGGTGGGTTCTTGGCTGGGGAGTTGTAACTGGGTGTTGTCATTGTTGAGCTCATTCTCTGGCACAAAGAATTGGGTGTCTGGGAAAGGTAGAGAGAACAGTCCTCAGAGAAAGGGAAAGGAAAAGCCCTCCTGCTGTTTCTCCTTACAATGCCTTTTGAGAACAAGACGCGGCGCTGCCATCATCTCAGAGAGCCAACATCACTTACCTTGTCTGCCTACATCTCTCTAACTCTCCTTTAAGAATGAGATTTTTGTTGAGCCAGCTCAGTGGGGAGTCCCACGTCCCAGTGTTCTTCTTGTTGTTTCAATGGCAGTAGCGACGAATCAGATGGCACTGGTCAGAGATGATCAGACATGGTGAGGAGCCTCAGGGCTTGTCTGGGTGGCAGGTGACAGAGTCCCTGGTGAAGACTTGAAGAGGACCTTCCTGAGCACCCATGCATCTCACAGACATTGAGATTTTTTTCAGATACTCTGGTTCTTTCACAGCAATCCCAATCGTACCCCTCCCAGCAGCCCCATCCTGCCCCAGCTGCCATCGTCTTGTCTCCCATGTCTGCCAGCCTCCACTCTTGCTTCCTTCCAGCTCATCACCTCCCCAGTGTCTGACTGTCTCCTATAAATGCAAATCTGATCAGGTAGGGCAGCCGTCATTTCCTTCATCCTTAGAAAAGATCAGAGCCAGTTAGCAAGGTCCTCCCCAGCCTCTTGGTCAGTCCTTTCTTCTCTAACCTTCTCTTAGCTTCCTCTCCAGCCTCCATGACCTCAGGTCTCCTCTTATGCACATTTGCAAGGTCTCTCCCCTCTAGGCTCAGGAACACTGTTCCTTCTGCCCATGGCATATGGCAATTCATTTTCATTGCAGAGTAATATTTCATCACATGGTGTACCACTATTGTGACTTACAGAGTTACATGCTTTCTCAGATAATTCCTGATGTGCACTACATTCGGGGAAAAGTGGTAGATGGATGGGTAGGGGTGGGTGCCTCGAAGTGGGTTTGCTAGGTTGTGTGATAATGTATGTTTGACCTTATAACAAACTCCCAAACTGCTTTTCAGAGCCACCCATGTCTCGCTTTATACCTCCGACAGCAATGCCTGAGAGTTTGACTGTCTCTTTCCCCTCATCTACACGGACACTGCAGTACTCTGTCTATTAGTAGACATTGTTAGTCTGGGTCCTTCTGGACAGTGACTAATGACATTTCCCCGTGACCCTCTCAGAAGTAGCCTACAGCTGTCTAGCATCGCCTCATTGCCTCATTTCTTAATATCTAGTTATTTGTCATATCATTAAGTTCCAAGAAATCTTTATATAATATGAACACATCCTTTGTCTAATCTGTGTAAGGCAAACATCTGCTTTCGGTTTGGGGCTTGCTCTTTATTTTCTTAGTGGTCATTTGTGGGATGGAAAACACCCATAGAATTCAATGAAATTTTCCTCTTGTGGTTAGTGGTTTTGGCATTTTGATGAACCACATCTCTGCCTTCCCTGAGGTGTGAAGATTTCCCCCTAGATTGCATGGTGTAAGTTTTATAGTTGACAGCATTTGTGTTCAAATCTATAATCTATTTAAAGTTAAATTTTGTATGTGGTGTGAGGTAAGCGTTAGGTGCATCTACTCCACCCCTGTCCTAAACAGGCATCGCCCACTGTGTATAAAGAGTAAGAAGCACCATGTTTAGGGATCATGATGAAAATTGTATATTTGGAGCTGGGGTGGGGATTATGTTAGTCTGAAGCCTCCCAGGTGCTCCCCACCTCCAATCTTGTCCTTTCACTTTTATGTGTAGTTTGAGGGGTCACCTGTATAGTTTCATGTGAACAGTGAGTCTCATATATCCTAATACAGATAGGTATCCTATCCCTAAAGCACAAGATGGGACACAGGGTCCCAGGAAAACTGAAGCTTGCTCAGTTGCACCCACACCAGTCACAGAGGCAAGAACCAGGCCTCCTTCTGCCCCAAGCTGATTCTGCTTCGGGCACCCTACTCTAAGTCTAGGTGAGAGCCTCTGGAGATATCCCTAAGCCCCCACCATGCAGCAAACACCCTTTCAGCAGCCTAAACACAGCAGCCAGGAAGCTTATAGACTAAATAATTTAGATCCTCTTTTCTGATGCTGTCAATTGCAGGGAGATAAGGAATGGGACTGTCAGGAGGGGTGGCAGCCATCCAAGGCTGCACAAGCACATTCTGGATCTCTGGGGAAGACCCAATCTATCAAGCCCCATGGAGCAGAGGTCAGCTTTGTGGATATTAATTAAAGATCCCCTCCCCCCGGCTTTCTGCAATGTGCTATGACAATCTAAGGATCTGCTTGGGCTTCCAAGGTCTCTGCATTCCTGCTACTGAGCTAATACCTGTGAGAGTAGGTGGGCTCACAAAGGAGGCTGAATTCCACCATTTCACTGTCAAGAACAAGGTCAGAGTCTGGACACGTTAATGAGGCTTTCAGGCAGCCACTTCAATGGTGCTACCATTTCCTGCTTCATTGGGATCTCTGAAAAGTTATCTCTGGGTGAAAGGACATGTACTCACTAATCTCACAAGGCTTTGATCAAAAAATTCAAGAGAACAACTTAAGAGGAAGAAGGTTTATTTAAGCTCATGATTGCAAAGGGTTTGGCTCCTATCCCTTGGCCCCATGTACCTAGAGGAACACGTGTTGATGGGAGCCTGTGTAGGGGAGGAGCATCTTTGTCTCTCTGTATTCATAGCCTTAAAAACCTGCTCTCAGTGATCCACTTCTTCTACTTGCTTCTCAAGTTCTAGAGTTTCCAGAACCTTCCAGACTGGCATCACTAGCCTGAGAGCAGAACTGACTTCTGACCCCAGCCTGAGGCTAGTGTGGGCAATTACACAAGATGTTATCTCAAAATAAGGAAGAGAGATGGGGTTTAGCTCAGTGTTTAAGTCTTGTCTAGTTTGTGCAGGGCTCTGGGCTCAATTGCTATTAAAAGGAATGAATTAATGAATTATACTTCTGAAAAAAAAAATCTTAGTCTTAGTCTTGACAGACCTGAACTCCCCTTCCTCTGTGGGCTGTGAGTGAAAGAGGTTCTGTGGATGCACCTCTTCTCCCCTTGCCTCCCCTTGCGCCCCTGAAAGCCCTCTAGGTTTCCAAGGTACCTCATTTCCTCCAAGGCTTTGGAGTGGCTCTGTGAACTGAAGTTTATGGGGGCTTTTCGATTGTATCCTGTGGGTGCGGAACTAAAGCTAAAACTTCCTACGTCTCATAGATCTCATGAAATGGCTGAGACCCACAGAATTATCTCACCCACTCCATAATGTGGAATAGTAAGCACAAAATTCATACTATAAATGATTGATTAGTTGTCTGCAGAATACCCTGTTACATCATTGTGATGGTTGATTGACATGGTCAACTTGATTAAGGAAAGACCTAGGGCTTGACGGCGTACACCTCTGTGTGTATCTATCCAGATAGATGGGTTCCATTGTCCAGAGCCCTTCTGTCTTCTCTGTCTGTCTGTCTCCACATTGGAACAGAGACTATGTTGGCAGTCCCCTTTAATGCAGGTCTCTCAGAACCTGCCTGTCTGGACCTTTGGTCCCCTGGGTCAGATCCTGAGGTCCACTGAGGAGCAGTCCTTCTGAGATGGGTCAGGTAAGCACATATTTCAAAAATGAACCGTTTCCTTATTAAAGCCCTGCTTTACTTTCCACCAGCTATTGCCCCGCCTCTTTCTTGCAGGGGATTTAAAAGCCCTCGGAGTCCCTGACCTTCCACACCTGACACCTCTCTCTGAACTTCTGGGAATCAGGGGGCCCAATTAAGAAAATATTCTATAGGTATGTTCTAAGAAGTTTAAGACCTTCAGGAAAGAAAAGAATGCAAATGGCTGTTTTGAAGGTGCTGGGCAGCAATTATAGATGTAGCCTCTCATGTGTTATTGTGTGAATGGCGTGAGGCAAAGAGAGGTATCACTCGGAACTGCACCGAACCTCCAGGTGCCTCACAGAATAGCATTATGCTGCCTACATTTCTTTCACATGGGGTGCCAGAGCCTCAGTCCCATAGACACTCTGTTCCTTAACGAAGGCCAAGGTGGCATGGGCTGCAGCTTCAGGGAGCATCAGCATATAGAATCTTCATGGCTTAAGCCTTAAGACAGCTTCCATGCATCTTGTTCTGCCCAGACAGACTTGCTGCTGCTGCCGCTGCTACCGCTACTGCCGCTGCTGCCGCCGCCGCTGCTGCTGCTGCTGCTGCTGTGTGTGTGTGTCTGTCTGTCTGTCTGTTTGTGCATGTCTGTGTGTAGTCACCCCTTCCTGTGTGTGGAGGCCAGATGTAGATGCTGGGATGTCTTCCACTATTCTTGAGACAGGGTCTCTCATTGAATTTGGGCTAACAATTTCAGTTAGACTTGCTCGCCAGCAAACCTCTCAGGATACTCCTGTCTTAGCCCCTCACTGATGGAGTTACAGACATGAAGCTGCACTTGGCTTTTTGTAGGTGGTGGGGTTCTGAACTCAGGCGCTCATGCTTGCTTAGCAAGCACCTTACATACTGAGTCATCTTCCCGACCCACTGCCATGGGTTTCATCATCGCTTGCTCTGTGATGGATGTTTCGATGATGTAAACATCCTGGCACAGCCACTCCTAGAATAATGAAGACTGCATATTTAAAAATGCAGCAGAGACCTTTAAAGTTGTGGAATTAGGTCCTGACATGAAATTCCTGAAACTGAATTAGCCATTCATATTTTGCATAGCTGAAAAAAATAGTTGCCTGGGCTCTGATGACAGTGTGCTTCTCTGCTTGGTGATCAGTGGCTCCGTCGGGGGTAGATGTGTCTTAAACATTAGCAAACATCAAAAATCACTGGGTTCTGGACCCACGAGAGGATGTCTGATGTGGAGGTCTGGGCAAGGGAGGGTTTCCAAGAGAACTAACATTTCTGTCTAGCTCCTGGGTCATGCTACTGCTGCTCAGGCTGTGATCAGCTCACCCTTCAGGAGCAGTAATAGCTTACTGCACAAGTGCCCAAGGCTGGCGCTGCAAGCGTGCTGTTCTAGGGATAGATTGCTCTGTTGTCCTGTCTGCATTTTATCAATTCCTTGCATTAGTCAAATGAGATGCCCTCTGTTCTTTGTACTTGGCTCATACGTATTGCACCTGATGCAGCATTTCTCCTTTCCTTTCCTCTCTTTTTGTTGCCTTCTCCTTTCTTCCAACCACCCCCCCCCAACACACACCCTATCCAATTTTGTTCCAGGACCAAATCCTACCTTCAAGGATTCAAAGGGTATCCTGGTCTCTGCCCTTAACATTCTTGCCCGAGTTGCTGGGATGTCTGTCACTTGTGCTGTTAAACACCACAGGAGAGGGATAAAATGTGACAGTACCCACGATGGATGTGTGCCCTAGATGGGGGCATCCAGACTAGAATTGCTTGTTTTTTTTTTCTATGTGCTATTAGGTGTATCTATAACCCGCACATGACTCTCCTTTTCTGTCTGGTCCCCAATCCATGTGGAGATGCTCCCTGGACAGGTGGGGCAGTTTGCAAGATCAGCACACTGGCCATTGATTGTTTTTACTCCTGGAGAATAGAACTGATGTAAATGCAGTTCTGCTCATCATTTCAGTGAGACTTTTTGGACAAGGAAACTGGGCACCTTAGACTCTTGTCCTAAGAAAGCTTCCCTCATGGCCCTTCAGCACTGCAAGGTCTGGCCAAGCTGAACAGAGAAACTCCAGCCAGTCTCAGTGAACTGAGAGGCATAACTGGCTTTGGAGGGCGGCCCCCACCATCCCAGGCTCTGTCAGGGCATGGCTCCATTCAAATGATCAGAGAAGCTGCCTACCACACTGAGCTTTAGTCTGAGCAGAGAATGTTGGGATGATAATTTGAACAGAGATGATAACAATTGCCCTCATAAATATGAAACAGAATGCAATTTAAGAATATAAATCCAGAACTTTTAAACCTGAAATATTACATTGGATAAGGATCTTTTCGACAACTGAGAATCTGTTTCCAATATAAAATCGCAGGTAGAAACTGATGAGGTTTGAGGACGAGAAGCTTTTGAGCCCTGTGTTAGAATTCATAATCATTTCTCTCTTGGAATGTTTTAGAGATAAAAGAAAATTACCTTGAGATTGAGTGGACCTCTTGTGAGTTTTTCTCAAGCTACAGACCTTGGACAACATGTCCACAGATACATAGACCCAAGTGTTCTGAACTTCATCTTAGCAGGCTGCTCTAGTATTCCTACCTGGAAGGAGCAGTTATTATCTGGAGGTAGTTTTGTCCCTTGGGGAGGGTTCAGCTGGCACCCAAAGACACGGGCATTACTAAACAAAAGACAAGACGGGCTTCACAGCTGAGACTTAGCCAGCCCCAAGTGCCAATCATGGCAAACCAAGGCTGAGACTGTCTTGTAGAATGATGTTGAACCCTTGTGGGGAGCTGTCCTTGTTCTGTAATCTTGTGACGTCACCCATCTTCCTGTCCTCTCGATGAGTGGTGCACACTCTCCTGGGAAAGAGTCCTTTTGTCCCAAGGATTCCAGCTGAATCCTTAAGGTGATGGAACCTGCATGGGAAAGTGCTCACATTTCCAGATTTCATCATTTTTATGGTATTTCAAAAACACGAAAGAAGTCTAATCACAAGGAGAAAACTAAGAGATGCAAATGGGAAGATGGGCATTTTCTCACCTGTTTCCATAGTTACATCATTACCTAAAAACTTCACTTCTCGACCTCAGTATTTTAAATGGGACCCGGAGGCCCCAGCTCCGGCTTGCTGTTCTTCCAGATCATGGCTGATGGTCCCCAGCAGATGTGGTTGTGCGTATCATGCCTTTGCTTTATGTAACTTTGTGCGGGTTTCATGAGGGGCCTTAAGTTTCATGTGGATTGTCAGGAAACCTGAAGGAAATAGAGATGGGCCAGGGGAGTGGAGTAAAGAAGGCCATTGAACAGTTCAAATCAAATGTGCAGATGCTGTTGAGAGGCCTGGGGAAGCAGCAGAAACAGCTGTGTTCTCTCTGGATGCTCTTAGCACAGGTCACACTGAAGTTTGGTTGGCTCACAGTTCTCAGTTTCAGAGTGAAGGGTCCAATGCTGTTGGTTCAGGGGTTTTATTAGAGGCTGTTGCTGGAGGCCGTTGGAGCACTCTATAGGCTCATTCTCGGAGCTGCTCTTGGCTATAGTGCCACTGCAGAATGCCCAGGTCAAGGAGCTGCCTCAGTAACTGGGCACATGCTGTTTCTTTCTGCCACAGTCAGGAAGCTGATGTCTGTCTCCTTTTGCCCCTTCCAAGCTGCCAGCAGATGGTGACCACACAGTTGCCACCTTGAGAATCGCATCGCCCTTCTCTGACCGGGACGCTGCCACTGTGAAGCTGCAAGGTAGCCTTTATGTTTCCTTCTAGAGCTTGCGCTGAGGCAGCCCTCAGGGTACACTGAATTTGTTTTTCATACCCTAAGTGTGGGGGAACTTCTTCAAAATATGAAGAAGTGTTTGACGCATTTTCCAGAGCCACTCACAGTAGCTGCGTACTGTGTCCGTGCTTAATGCTAGCTAATAAGATAATGGTTAGCTTATGTCTGTGGAGAAGTCCAGCCTGTGAGACGGCAGAGGCAGAGCTTGGCCCTAAGAAGGGAGAAGTCTGTAAGCCTGCATCACCTGGTGGTGGAGTCCGGCAGAAGGCTTAGGGTGTGAGAACGGAAGTTGTCAGCCTATGGGTCATGGCCCCTTTGTGTGTCATATGTCAGAGATCCCGTATATCAGATTTTCACATTATGATTCATAACAGTAGCAAAATTACAGTTAAGAAGTAGCAGCACAGTAATTTTATGGTTGGGGGGGTCATCATAACACGAGGAACTGTATTAAGGGCTCACAGCATTATAAGGTTGAGAATCACTGGCTTAGGGGTCATCAGGGATCCTCAGTGTATCCAGGAGTCAGAGCATGGTCAGATGGTTTATAAGCCACACAGCTTGGAATCCACCTAACACCATGGCCTGACCTTTCCAAGTAGAGGATATATCTAAAGATGACCAGGGGGCCCAGCTGCCTTTCCTCTCTTCCCAACACACATGTGCTGGTCAAGCAAACTCTCCAACTGGGATTCCTGCCCTCTCACCGATTCTCCCCACAAACCCTTTGAATTCTTCAGAAGAAAGACCCTGCACAAATATTCCCACTTGTCCCTCACTGCAAAGAGAATCACTGTGAGAAATCTGTCCAGCCTGGGCCTTGGCTCTACTCTGCTCAGCAGTGAGTCTAAACGGATTGTGGTTGAGACAAGCTACGTCTGCCCTCTCTGGTTAGACACCTGTAGTTTTGCTTTGTCAGGGTAAATTAGCACCTCCTGTTACAAATGTAAATGTCAATCATAATGCTGGAAAAGCAGGACGGAGAACAGGGAAGAACACTGGCAATGTCACTAGCAGCTAGTCAGAGGGCAGAGAGGGACGTGCGTAGAGGGCAGAGGGAGGCTGGGAATCTGTTCAGAAAAACACAGGCACAACAGAGACACAGGCTCTCAAATCCTTCTATACTTGCATACACACACATGCATGCATGCACACTTGAACATGAGCATGCATGAGAATTCACAAACATTCATTGATCATGCATTCTGGTACACAGTGCATATCCAGAGTGCACACACATTTCCTGTTTATGTTACTGAGGAGCTTGTTATACATTTCTTGTCTTAGTGCAATTTCCCCAACCCCCAGTGTTGTTGGTTTGTTATTGTTGTTGTTGTTTTGCTTTTTTTTTTTACTTCGGGGGTCTGCCACCCAGCTTCCAAATAAATACACAGAAATTTATTCTTACTTATGAATGCCCAACCTTAGCTTGACTTGTTTCTAGCCAGCTTTTCTAACTTTAATCTGGTTTTTCTTTAACTATATTTTGCCTCTAGGTTTTTTACCTTTCTTTATTTTATAAATCTGTCTTTCTTCTTACTCTGTGGCTGACTGGATGGCTGGGTGTCTGGCCCCTGGCGTCCTCCTCTTCTCCTTTTCTCACTCCTCCTCCTCTTCTTTCTTTTTGAGCCTATGTTTTCTTCTCCTATTTATTCTCTCTGCCTGGCAGCCCTGCCTACCCGTCTCCTGCCTACCTATTGACTGTTCAGCTCTTTATTAGATCAATCTAGTGTTTTAGGCAGGCAAAGTAACACAGCCTCACAGAATTAAACAAACACAACATAACAGAATGCAACACATCTTTGCATCATTAAACAAATATTCCACAGCACAAACGAATGTAACACATCTTTAATATTCCACCACACTCCAAAATGATCGGATAAGCCAATCCAAATTAACTTTTGGAAAAATGGATTTAATGAATAAAATACAAAGCTCACAGGAGCCAGGATGAGTTGAATAGTCAAGTCAGAAGAGAGAAGACTAAGTCATCTTAGGACCATAGCAGGGGGAGCCTATGCCTTCTTTCCCCTGGGGGTTTGTCTCTACTGTGCCCATATCTCTCATGCGGTAGCTTTCACACCGACCATGAAATAGACACATTCAGACTGATCAGGTGTCTGCCCCGAGCAAATCCCCCACAACCCAGGAAGAGCAAGCTGATGGAGTAGCAGGTCCACAGCTTTCACTCTGAACCAAGGTCATTCCCAAGTAGCATCATAAGAACACAAGATCTCAGGCATCCTGGACTGTGCCCCATCCATTTTGTAGAAAAGATTGGCAATCTTGAATGAGCTCTGTAATCACCCACTTCCTCACCTATACAATATAGATGGCAATCCCTGCATTATGGGGTCACTCGAAGGATGAAGAGCCCTGACAGTAATATCTGGCTCTTATCACTTCACCAACATTTACTTGTAGGTGAGCTAATTTACAGTATAATGTAAAAGCATAGTGGCACCCATTTCAGAGATTGCTCCTGGGAAATCTTTCCCTGTTAGTTTCGTTCCTTTTCTTTTTGTCTTATCCGTAGCCAGAAATAATATGCACACTAAACTCTTAAATGTTTCAAAGGATCTTTGACAGGAACAGAGTTCAGTGAAATTTGCTCAGTGTAAAATTGCATCAAGAAATACAGATTTGCAAAACCCTTCTAAAATGAAATCTCCCAGAAACACCTGTCTGTAAGCAGTTGATAAGTCTGACCTAGAGTGGCTGCTGGGTCCACTGAGAAAGGATACGGAGTGTGCTGTTTCAGCTGGGGTAGGTGGTGCTAACCGCCTCTGCACAGAGCAGAGCTGGCGTGTATTAGCTGAAGAGTATTATTTATAAGGAGCAATACACTTATCCAAGAGTACAGTTTCATAAATCTTCAATGACAACATCTCTGTGACTATGACACCGGCATTTTTGAAGTTTCTTCTCTCCTCTCCTCTCCTCTCCTCTCCTCTCCTCTCCTCTCCTCTCCTCTCCTCTCCTCTCCTCTCCTCTCCTCTCCTCTCCTCTCCTCTCCTCTTCTTC
>JABTXL010000541.1:7314263-7366559 GCA_025134845.1 Neodon shergylaensis
CCCCTCCCCTCTCCTCTCCTCTCCTCTCCTTCCCTCCCTTCCCCTCCCCTCCCCTCCCCTCTCCCCTCCTCTCCTCTCCTCTTCTTCCCTCTCTTCCCCTCCCCTCCCCTCCCCCTCCCTCCCCTCCTCTCCCCTCCTCTCCTCTCCTTTCCTTTCCTCTCTTATTCTGTTCTCCTCTCAATCTCTCCTCTCTCCTTCCCTCTCTTCTTCTCCCCTGCTCTCCCCTCTTCCCTTCCTCCCCTGCTCTCCCCTTTTCCCTCCCTCCCTCCTTTGTTCCCCAGGAACTCTAATATAGCCTTTTCTGTTGAACTGTTTTGTGTCCTATGACATGGGGATGAAAGATATTTGGTTCTCTTCGTTTGGCACCATGATTTAGAGATGCTTGCATTGTTGTAACTCACTGTACTGGCCACTTATCTCATTGCTGTGACAAAATATCAGACAAAAGCAGCTGTGAAAAGAAAAGTCTATTCTACTTGGCCCACAGTTGGAGGACAGACACAGTCCACCACAGTGGAGAAATGGCAGCAAGAGTCAGGAAGTCGAGAGAACACTGGTGCTCAATGGACTCTGACTTTTATGCAGCCCAGGACCCCCACTCCTGGTATAAAGTTAGCTATAAGTAGTGTAAGTTTTCATACCGTAATCAACCCAGTCTAGAAACTCCCTCGGTGATGTGTTCAGAGGCTTGTCCCACAGGCAATTCTGGATCTTGTCAGGTTGATGATATTAACCATCCCATGCATTGGGCTCCTTGCTAAGTGGTATTTACTTGTGTGGAACATATGGCTTATTGACATGTTCTGTTGTTGCCGAACATCTGAATGCTTCCCAGCTGGAGGCCCTATTCAGCAGAGCCGCTGGACATTGTCCTGCAGAACAGATAACAAGAAGTGAATTGCTGGGACAGAGGGAACCACACAGTTTGATAAACCGACTTGGCTATCACCAGCTCACCAGCACACCATCGAATGTCTGCATCACTGTCAGCATTTGGCATTTTGCCAGTACTTCCATATTCGCCATTCTGATGGTTCGTGGTAGCTTCTCCTGGGGTTGTAATTAGCCTTCCCCTGGCGATGAACAAGGATCAGCATATTCCTTTTTATTGGCCATTAGGATATTCTCTTTTGAGAGAACTGTGTTCAGCTTCATTAAAAAAAGATTGCTTGAGCCAGATATGCACTATGTGATTATAATCTCGGTGCCCAGGAGGTAGGAATAGCAGAACCAAAAGTTTGAAACCAACATCAGCTACATAACAAGTTTGAGGCCTGCCTGGGGTACATGCACTTTCTAAAAAGAAAAAAAAAGGGGGGGCACAGAGATATGGTAGGGAGAGGATGCTATGTTAGGACATCCTCAGAAGATGGTTTGCTGGTTTGCCAGTTTGGTTTCCTTTGCAAGTACTCAAGCCTGGGCTGCCCATGCCATTACCACTGTGTGGTTTGTATTTGGTGGCCAGAAGCCAGAGGTGGCCCATTTACTTTGGTACAGTCCTAGGTTCCCAGGGCCTGCTAGGCCTCTCTCATAGTAAGTTGTTCCAGAGTTGCAGAGGGTCAGCCCAGGTGGGGTCCTCCTAGGTTCCTCTGCTCAGCTCACTCTGGCTATCCCCTGAGGGGAAACGTGTCTCTTTTGAAGCTGGGAAGAGAAATGGATGCCTTAGTTAAGTAATTTGAATGGAATGCTAATGAAGAGAGGTGAGAGCCTTCTCATTCATTCATTATTCATATATCGCCTCTGCCCCAGCCTCCACCCAGGCAAGGGACATCCCAGCAGCTTCCTGGAAGCAGAACAACAGGTGACAGTGGGTCCCTAGCACCTGCAGTTTCTGCTGTAGGATCAACCCGCCTGGCTGCCTAGGTTCCAAACTAGGTAAGTGGAACCGCTGGCTCAGAGCCTGCTTTCCCTGGTTTTGGTGATTCTCATCTACAGCCTGGTTACGAAGTAGACCATGGAGCCCCTAGTAGAAGGGCAGAAGGCAGAATTCTTATCTTTGAAAAGCAAGCACTAGCAATCTTCAGGAAGGACTCTGCAGGGCAGTGGCTGCATGCTCCCAGTTCTGGCTGCTGCTTCTAATGGCTCCTTATTTCTGCTTGTGACTTCTCCAGAAGGAATGGGTGCCAAACCCAACATTTATTTACTTGGCAATCCTCTGCTGGTGAATGCATGTATTTTAATAGAAACAGATAAAACCGTGGGCCAAGGATGGGGTTGCAGAAGGAAGGAATCGAAATTTGCAGGAGGTCACCCCCTTGCAGAGGGCAGCACTGAGAAGATGTATTCTAGAAAAGCTTCTATTAGGACTCAAATAGTTTCACTTATTTTTTTTTCCTCTTTTTAAATGAGATCATATTAATCTGAAAGCCTCAGAGAAAGCCTGGATGTGTGCCAAGGAGGTTAATGTAGACCTGGGGGCAGAAACGGTCAAGGGTACTGAGAGGGCTCTGCCGAGGACCCAGACAAGAGGCTGCATTACCGGGTTTGCTTCTCCTAGGACCCTGGTGTGTCTCTTGTCTCACTACTTTACAGCAGAATAGCTTCGGCGAGTGTGTAAGACACGATACCCTCGAGAGTGATTTGCAAAGGCTCCAAAACCCTTTCTGGGATTTCCCCGAGATAAATCTCATGAATATTAGTGCGCCATTCCCGTTTTCTGAAATTTCCTAAGAACCTTAGATAGTCTCTAAATTTTCCTAATTAAGTTTTAAAGTCACTTCTTTTATGGCTTAAAAATCATTGAGCGCTACATCATGGTACCATGAAATAAAACCGCACTAACTGGGTAATAATATATTAACTTCTTGGGGTCCATTTAAATGCATTCATGTCCTGAAACTTAAAGAAGCTGGCTCAGGATGTTAAAGGAAAGTGAGACAGTACCCAAGGTTCAATGTGTGCCGTGCCGCAGAGAGTCGAGTATTTCTCTTCTGATTGGCAGCAACCGTAATGAAGTGCCTGCCCTAAGGAGTTCCGGGGACTGCAGGCATAAAGTGTGCCGGGCAGGAGAATTAAAAAGAAGAATGATAACACAGCATCAACTGGATCTACTATGAAGTGGGAGAATATGATTAGCGTGGAGCGAGGCCAGGAGGGTACCACCGGCCCTCCTGGTGAGTTCCCGGCTTTATTTAATTTTTAAAGAGATATTTCTTTTAAGATGCACACTGCTGCCTCTGGTTCTGAAGATTATAATAAATCATGGACTATAGCAACCCGTGCAATGTGCTGGGTGCCCGGCTAAAAACTATCATGTTTCTTTCCTCCCCGATCGTCTATTTTTATCTTTTAAAGAAGTCTTGGAGGTGATACATACTTAATTTGCTCCCCTCCCTGCAATGTCGAGGACAGAACACAAGGCCTTGCAGATGCTGCTTGGTGGTGTCCCATAGTTTTCTCTCTGGCTTAGAGAGGCTTCGGGAGTGGTAGGGTTTGTTCTAAATGGATTTCCTCCTGCGAAGGGTTGGTTTTAATAAGGATAAGCACAAGAACCGCTTTCAGGGTGGTTTTGGTTGGCAGAGTCCTCACAGCGCTCATTACCATCTGTCTGTGCAGTTGCCCAGCAGGTTCTTCTGTGAGATCAGGTGTCACACCTCTGGGAGCTTCTCTTTCTCAAGACACGCCCTTCTGTTTGTTCCTGCTGTACCCTGCTTCTTGAGTTTTACCTCGGCACATCTTTGAAAGTGTTTTGACCAGAGGCGTCCTTGGTTTGTTCTGCTTAGGTCAGACCAGATCAGGGTATCCTCCTGTAAGACTTGGGTACCAGTTTGACACAGGCTCAGTACTTAATACAAAGCCTGGCACAGGCTTGGGATGAGCTATGCCTGGCAGATCATGAGGAACAGTCTCTCTTGGCTGCTTTCCTCAGGGATGGCTGATTGGGAGGTTTCAGTTGTGATGGAGGATGGCATCATGTGGGATCCCAGCAAAAGATGCCTCTTTGGTCTCCTTGATTTTAAGCCCCGGAAAGCCACAAACCTGGCCTGCTCAACACAACTGTCTTTTGGCTACCTCTTTCCCTAATAAATATGCTTGGAATTAGAGGAGGTGTCATTGACTGGCCCCAACTACTGTTGCCAGGCTTGTGTGTGTATGTGTGTGTGCATTGTGTGTGTGCATTGTGTCTGTGTGTGTCTGTGTGTGCTTTGTTTCTGTGTGCATCTCTGTGTGTATGTGTGTGTTTGTTGTGTTGTGTCGTATGTATATGTGTGTGTTATATATCTGTGTGTGTGTGTGTGTGTGTGTGAGTGTAGGTGACCCTCAAATATCATTCATCAGAACAGGGCAATCACCACCTATTATGAGCTTAGGTTAAGGTGGTTGGCTATGCCGTAGTAGCAGGCAATGGTGCTGGCTACAGTATGCCTTCTCTTGCTAGAGAGATGGGCAACAGATGGATTGATGTGTGAATTTTAATGCCTATAAATTCAAGCTTGGTGTACTCTTATTCCTAAACTTATCACTGAATCAACACAAAGGGGTCTTGATTTTAATATTTAAGTGGCTGCCTCAGGGAAGGTGAGGTGAGCAAAGGGCACTGAGCAGACTGCTGCTGCTCAGGAGCCACGAGGAGGTTGCTATGGTTTCAGTCAGCCACTGTCTCCAGACTGCTAAAGACAACCTCTTTCCTTCCTGTCAAAGGCAAGCACCAGGGAGGCATGTGGTTCCAGGAACATGGCAGCCCACTAGAGTGGAGTTAAAGGTAAGGGTTGGGAGTGTGCAGAACCTGTGGGCTTTGCCCTCCTATCACCTCTTTTCTTGGGGGAGTCCATGTTGTTTTAAAGAGACAACTGGAACACGGGCTCTGATTTCCAGCTCTGTCACTTAGCACTCATGTGGTATGGTGGCATTTGTCAAGTCTGGCGAGCGTGGATATCATATCTCGTGATTTTTCTCACTCCTTATTTTGGTTTACTACTGACATGTTTTGTGACCTTGAAGAAGTCACTTAAGAGAAGCATGCACTCACCACACATGGGCAGGGTTGCAGCTGTGAGCCTGGGACACAAAAGCAAGTGACACCTCTCTACTCTGCCTAGACAAGATTGTGGCTTCTGAAAGTTAGGTTATCGGCTCCTTGAAGACCCTGGAGATTGACTGTTGGCGTGACAAAGGATGGCATCCTGGCGAGCTTTGTCCCTATGGCTGCTTCATGGTGGATCACCCTTGCTGACTTTTATGGGTAACCTTAAGGATTCAGGTCAAGATGACCCCCAAGAATGACTTGCTGTGCTCACCCAAGTCTGATGAGCAGCTGCCTGTAAGGGTCACCAAGCTTGCTGAAACCAAATGCTCAGCCAGGAAAGACCAGTATCACTGACTCGTACACTTTTCCAAAAATCTTTAGAGCCTACTGACCCCTCAGGCCATGGTTCAGATGCTCTACTATGTCCCCCCAACCCATTGAGCAAGTGGCTGGCTGGGCAGCAGATTTTAAGCAGAGCAAGTCTGAGACTTTTATGATATCTGGAGACATTTGGAGTTATCAGCACTGGAGGCCTGGGGGGATGTTGAGACTATTGGCATCTAGTAAGTGGAGCCTAGGGATGGTGTTAAAGTTCTCATCTCAGCTGCCCCGAGAATGAGCTGGGACCAAATGTCCACAGTGTTGAGTTTGTTACCTGGCTGATCCCTGGGAAGTGTCAGCTAAAGAATGAACAGTGTTTTCCTTCGGCCTTAGCAGCTGACCTCTCTGGTCTAAAGACCAAATAAGCGAAGCCTGGATGCAGGATGCCCTGAGCTATGCTCCATCTGTGTGGAGCTCACAGACAGCATGCTCAGCAGCATTCCCAGCAGGGAGTTCACTCATCACAGCCACCGATGCAGACTGGGCTCCATGCCACGTGCTGGCCAACACGTTTCCACGTGGATAATCCCATGTAATCTGCATGGCAGCATCGAAGGAGGCAATTGCAATTTCGTTGGGAAAAAGAAAATGGCTTCCTTCTGCCCTTCTGGGTTCTTTGGCTGGGTTACAAATTGAATTGGCCAAAGACAGATAAACAAGAGAAGAACTGGTTTTAATTGCATGCACACGCATGGGAGTCGGATGACCGAAGCTTCTCCGTGTGCCTCATGAGAGCATGGAGCTCAGAGCTTCTGGGAAGTGATGGAGATAAGCTGGGGAGGGAGGGGAGAGGAAACCGACCTTGTTATGCAGAGAAAGTCTCTCAACATCTGCTGATCACAGTTATCCCCAAAGCATCTCCTCTCTGGTGTCTAGACTTCTGCTACTGCAGAGAGTCCTCAGAGTTTCTTTCCAGATGAAAATCTCTTTCTGGAAAAAGTCGGCCTTTCAAAGCCATGCCTGAGCTTGGGCTTTCTCAGAATAACTAGCTTGAAATTCTCTGACATTTCTTTGGGGGTGGTACATTCTGTCCCCCCCCCACACAGCTGTGTTTTGAGGGGAATGTGTCCTGAGCCCCAATACCCGTCACTCTGTTACAGATAGAAAAACAGTTTCACGCAGTCCGACTCTTCTTATTCTAGTGCATATGCAGCCTTACACTAGAACGCTTACACTCCCGAGGAGACCTAGTAACTGAGTCACAGCGGTGTCCTCTCACGGAACCAGGTTCTGTTTCACTGTGATCTTGTAGCAGAATCTGGAGCCTTGGACCTTTCTGTCACTCGTCAGTAAGCAGCCTGGGATGCTTGCTCTGGTTTGTGATGTTGGAGTTTCCTGCACCATAAACTAGCCACTGTGGCCAGTGTCCAGCTGCCAAGCTGATGCCCTTGAACTTAGAAGCAGAAAGTCATACATTTACTTTTTACGACTCTATGAGCTGGCCACAGCAAGCTACTTCAAAGTGCCCTGGCAGAGTAAGGCCCCCAAGTCCTGGGCATTTTAATTCCTGTAGATGGGGTAAATCTGGTCTTGTATTGGCAGAAGGGCATCAGTAAATCACAGAAAGAGGCATGCTCCTAAATGCTGGGCTGCTGGGCCCTGGCAGGCTTCTCTGTGTGATGGGAGCACCCCTCAGGTGGGCCATGGGCACTCGGGTTGCTGAGGCAGTATCATCTCTCACGCTGCAGACAATGTCCATGGAAACTGGCTGTGGCTTCATAAGCTAGTGGGTCTGTCCCAGGAAAAGAACAGAACCCATGAATGTTTTCTACACATGGCTTTGTGCCCACTGAAGGCAGGGCGGTCTGCATACCAGCAAGGACACTTAGTGCCTGGGGAGAGCCCAACAGCCTTGAGAAGAACTAGACACTTATCTTTCGTGTGTCTGAGACCATCCTATCTCAGGCTTTATGTAGACATCAGCTTTCTGTCATTGCTGTGGTAGCTAGGAGGCTCCGTTCCTCACAGATGCTAGGGTCTTGGTAGACGAAGACTATCCAAGGCATTAGTTACGAGTGAGATATTGACCATTGGACAGGGTCCCAGCCTGTAGACTTGCTCACGCACTGGCTGTGAGCGTGTGAGTGGGGGCAGCTGTCCAGGTAAACCCATGTGGATCTAGGAAGCTGGCAGATGCTGGAGCGAGCAGGTGGATAGAGGAGGGACACCTGGCTACCCCATCAGGGATCGTCTAGGTTGTGCCCACAAGACGCCATGGGTCAATGCCGGCCATCAGCTGCTGAGCCGATAGCTTCCTCTGGGCAGCCTCCTGGCCTGCTGGGGCGGAAGGCAGCAGAAGCAGTCCACACCTCTCCTAGAGGGTGGCCTGGCCGTCTCCTCAGCTGCCAAGCATGAGTATTGGAGGAGAGGCTGCGTCAGGCGGCAGAACTTATAGGATGCAGCTTTCACCTCCCCAGCTCAGCTCCCAGTGGTGGGGGTTCTTTCTCATTCAGTTTCCAAATCTGTAGCTCTGCTTTCTGCAGGGAGCCCTTCTATCAGCAGGTGTTGATGGGTGCTTAGCCGGCCACCTGGGGTGGGGAAGGGGGGGCAGAGCTGTCTGCATCTGTGCCTACTGCTCCTCTGGCCTCCCTGCCTGCCTCTGACTCTATAGGGACCGTGGGTGCTGTTTCTCTGAGAGGCCCCTTGTTTTAAACCGCAGCTGTGGTTCCATGAGGTGACAACCTTGGTGGCCTCCAAAGCCTCGCTGGGCTGCTGGCATACTGTGGGCACCCTCTGGCACAGAGAGCAAACCATCCCTTCCTCATTGTCAGCCAGGCTACCAAAATTCCCCTACTTCCACAACCCGATTCTGGGAGCGAATTTTAATGAATTCGCCTGAAACTTGTGCAGCAGTGATAAAATGTAATTGAGTGCAATTTCCCTCCCACACCCGCCTCTGAGCTGCAGAACCCCAGCCAGCTCTCCGGTAGGCAATTTCATCACCATGGAGTTGCTGTGTCCTAAGGTATGTGAGCCTTGTGCAGGCTTGAATAAAATGTGAGGTGAATTTTCATCAGGACGCGACCAAAGGAGGCAGGCAGCACTGCCATTAGGATTGATTAGAGGGTGAGGGCCCTCACTTGGGAGCTGGTGCCGTCCTAGTACGCTTCCCACAGATGTGCTCTCCCAGACCATCTCTGGATTATTTTTCCAGCTGTTCTGGCTCTTTACAGTCCACATGTAGATTCTTTCATTTTATATTTTTAATCCACTCTGCTCTTGGCTCTGTCGGAAAGTCTGAGAAGTAATTTCTGTTCCACAGTGAACACATCTTTGTCCAAGGCCAGGGTGGAAGTCCATGACAGGAAGTGGGGACTCTATACTGCTTTTGTCTCGTATTTCCCATGTTGCTTGAATTTATCCGAGGTGGCCTGGGGGATGTCTGAGACATGTATATATGGTTCTAAGAAATCAAAGTGCCTGACGTGTGAGACCTCTAGGGTAGGGATGTCTTCCACACGTTTAAATGTTTTAGAAAGGAAAGAGAAACCCAAACTTATGTGGCATATAAAAATTATATAAAATTTGCATCTCAGTGTGGAGTAATAAAACTGAGAGGAATTCGGTCATGGTCACTCAGTTATGTGTCCCCCAGATTCATATCTGTTTATTTATATGTTGCTAATGAGACACGCCCACCTACTTGTATCCTCCCCACCTACTTGGATACTAGCTACTTGTATACTACCCATTAACTACATTCACAATTGACATACCTCCCTAAAGCCATACCCATTATTTACATACTACCCCAACCATTATACCCACCTGTTTACATACTGTTCTACACCTACCTGCTTACATATTGTCCTATCCCCTTTCTCGCCACTTTGGAAAAGTTGAATCCTTGCTATAGAGACAATGCGACCCACAATGCGAGTGGTGTTTATTCTCTGACCCTGGGAGACAAGATTTACTGCTAACCCCTAATAGAGAAGCACAGATGTCTCTGTGGGGGTGGCTTTGGTCTCTTGGCCAGTACAGAAGAGCCCCCTATTCAATGTAAAGGCATGTTTTCCAGTGATGATGGTGAATTAGATTCCTTTGGTTCAGGATCTACACCCTCTGGGGGCACTGATGGCCACTGGGAGTCAGGTTGGCTCAGAGCAAGGTTTGCTGTGGGGAGGGGCTCATGCCTGTGGGCCTCCAGCCATGTGCTGAGCATGGTGGCAGCTTATTATTCGCTGTTTGTGACTGGGCTTTGGATGCTCAGCAGAGTGAAAAATAGTTTTCCAATGAGGTAAGGTGGAAAATTAATTTCAGTTTCCCCCGTTCCCAGTAAAATGCTGGAATTAAACAATGGAGGCCCTAGTCTCTAGTATGTCTTAACCTTCAGTGGAATCTTCCCCATGTAAAATTCAGCGAAGGCACACTTATTTTACTTTAAAAATAATATTCTCTGGGCAGTGGGAACCGTATAGCAAAAAGGGAAATATTCTCTTTGCTCTGTGACTGTGCTTTAAGAACAAACCGAAGATGGCCAGGGAAACCACGGGGTGACTATACAAGCAGAGAGTACCAGCTTTGAAGAGCAAATCGTGTATCCTGCAAACCTGAATCTTCACACAGTGCAGCCTCTACAGCTGGCAGGCATGGGGGCAAAGGGACTCAGACTTAATTAAAATATTTTCTTTTCCAGTGCTGGCAATTGAATCCAGGGCCTTGCATACACTGGACAAGGGCTCTCTACCACTGAGTCATCCCCAGGCAGGACCAGGAATCTATAGGCCAAAAGCGGTGCAGTTCTCCAAGGTGTCTAGCTTTGCACTGCCTGTTAGAAATAATGAGATGTAGCTTGGTCCCTGAGGGTCTGATTCTAGTAGAATTCCCCACCAAGCATCGTGAGTTTGACTAATGTTAGCAAGTACTTAGAAACACATCCCTGACTCTCTTACTGAGAAGAGCAGCTCCAGGTAACATCATATCAAATGTCCTGAGTTAGCCTGCTGGAGTAGACCCCCCCCCCAGATTCACTCCCCTCAGTGTAGTGATATTGGTCTACAGGACTTCTAGGATGTTCCAGATTGCAGGGCTAGGGGAGCTTCAAGGATGGATGTTGGCCGACCTCACTGATGAGTCCTCATTCATAAGTGACTAGTCTGGGTGCCCTGAGAGCAGCCCCCAGGATTTCTCTAGCGGCCTGAATCTACTCCCTTCATCTGCTGTGAAGAGTTGAAGCATCGCAGTGCCCTTAGCTGCTCTGTGCCCTGGGATGCCCCAACCTCAGACCATGAGCATAAAACAGCCTCTTTTCTTAGATTTAGATATTCTATGACAACAATAGAAAGCAGATCAAAATAATATCCCCTAAGAACAAGGAAGGTTTCCTGGTTGGTTGGTTTGGATTTTTGTTGCAGGCTTTTATTTCCCGTTGATGGTGTTTTTGTGTATGGCATAAGCATGTATGCCCATGTGTGTACATGTGTGTATAAATATACTTTTGCATGTGTGGAGGGTCAGAGGTTAACGTTAGATGTCTTCCTCAGTTCCTTCTCCACCTTTTTTTTAATTTATAAAAACAGCATCTCTCACTCTACCTGGGTCTCACTCTACCTAGGTCTTGCTTCTTTGGCTAGCTTGCTGATCAGTGAGCCACCAGATCCACGAGTTTCCATCCCCTACTGCTAGGGTTACAGATACATGTCACCGTGCCTGGGTTTTATGTAGGTGCTGGGAATCTGAACTCATGCTTCCGTAGAAAGTACTTTTCCTGCCGAGGTATCTCCCCAGCCCACGGTCTGGTTTTTAAACCACCAGTAGCTGCTTAGGCACAGCAGTGGAGCTCCAGTGTCGCTGCTTCTTAGATCATTCTATCCACACAAGCCAGCAGCAGCCATTGTAAAGGGCTCTGACTGTCCCTGAGGCAGCAGGCAGGAGAGGAAGAAGTTAGCAAGGATAAACATGGCCCTGCAACTATGCTGAAGTAGTGGCTGTTCCAGCTGCTTTCCAACCTGTGCTCAGGGGCAGCTTGAGCAACACAGTGTGAGGCATGGTGTGAGCTCTCGACCTTTAGTCGACTGAGAAGTGATGGATGGGGAAGAGTGAATACGGTCTACAGAGAGGAAACCAAGTGTCTGTAAAAGTGAGATGCCCCCCCCTGCTGAACTACTGGATACTGAAAGATTCTGTAACAGAGAACCATTGTCCTCCAGTGTCCACTGATGAGCTCACGAAGCTCCGGCGGATAGTTCCAAACCCACGATTGCACAGATGGCCTTGGTAGGTTACAAAATAAAACATGAGGACATGAGTGGAGAAAAGGGGCTTGTGGGGATGGGGCTTGGCAGGGTGGGAGTGGAGAGAAGTTCAAATGTATGTTATACCTGTCTGAAAATGTTAAGGAAGAATGTTTAACCAACAAAGGGAAGCTCGCTGGGTCCTGGTGGGCCAAACCTCCTTGGGATTCCTTGAAGAGGCTGGTTCTAATAAGGACTCAGGAAACAGAGGAAATGCCATCAACGCCTATCTTAAAAATCGGAGTGACCCTGTCCATGTGAGCAATGGGAGGGTGGGAAGACAGTGGCTATAAACAAGTCTTGTAGAGTGTTATCTTTTGAGCCAAACTGCTGCCAGGACCATCTATGTCTACTTTTGAGAGTCTATCATGTTGGGGCCCATGGACTGTCGACCCTTCCAACTAGAAGGAGCTGGTGGGGAGGGTCATTGGACCGTTTCCAGGATCTGGTTGTTCCTCTCAGCCATTTGCATGCAATTCTACCCTAATTACATGTGGCCTCATGGTCTCTGTGATAGGTTAGAGACCAGACTGTGGAAGGCTAGTGGGAGGAGCTTCAAGTATGTAGCCATGGGGAAGCCATCAGCCACACAGGGTACAGACTTTCCAGGATGGCTGCTTTGGGGTCACCCACATACTTGTCAATAACTCCTCAGTTATGCTCCATAAGGAAGGCCAGTAAACTCATTGATCCCCAGGGAGAACTGTGGTGGAACTGAATTTGGTTTGTCCTTAGGATCTTGGTGGGGGGGGGGGAGCAGAAGACAGTTACATTTTTCCCAGGGAAGGAATATTTTGCTATGATAGCCCATTCAGTGTTCCAGAGAATGCTGGCTAGTTCAGCCAGTGGGGACTTTTTTAAAAAAGAAATCTTTCTATATAAATTACTAAGTATGGGTATTCTAGCTCAAAGGGTGAACTTCAGTGATGTGGAAAAATCTTATATTCTAAGTTATAGTTTTCTAATAATTCATATAATGAGATCAAAACCCTTTAGACTCTCTAGTGTTACTTTGCCCTCATATTCTCCAGGTGACCTGATATGGTTCATAGACATTCCCCCATCACTGCCAGGAATAAAATGAACTGGGTGCTGGCGACATGGGGTGTATGAGCAGAGATAGGTTTTGGGGACATGGGGTGTATGAGCAGATCTGGGTCCTTGGGACATGTGGTGTATGAGCAGATCTGGGTCCTCTGGACATGGGGTATATGAGCAACCCTTCCCATTGGTTGTCCGTCTTGTGGGAAGAAAATACCAGGTGAATACCAGTCCATGGTCATGTGACTTGCAAGAGACACATGTGACACTGAGGGTCATGGAGCAGGCCCCTCGCCCCAGGTTCAGATAGGACATTACTTTTATCAGTGTCATCAAATATCAGACAGAGTGATTTAAGGATTAATACTGGTTCAAAGTTGGAGGGGATTACCAATTATTATAGGGGAAAGGCATGGTGGCGGGCAGGTCTATGGTGTCAGGATGTATGACTGGAACCCTTCACATCTTGGTAGAATAGGAAGCAGAGAAAAGGAGAATGCCAGCATTCATGTGGCTTTCTTCTCTTCCCTTTTAATTCAGTGCAGGACCACAGCCAAGGGAAGGTGCCACCAACATTCAGGATGGATCTTCCCTCCTCAATCTTTTCTAAAAACACCCTCAACGATATATCCAATGGTGTGTCTCCTAGGTGATTCTGAATCCACTGGGCTTCACGATGAAGATGGGCTATTGTCTTAGATAAAGTTTATCTTACTGTGAAGAGACACCATGACTGTGGCAACTCTTTTAAAAGAAAATATTTAATTGGAGTAGCTTAAAGTTCAGAGGTTTACTCCATTATCATTATGGCAGGAAGCAAGGTAGCATGCAGGCAGACATTATGCTGGAGGAGGAACTGAGAGTTCTTGCATCTTGATTCATAGGCAACAGGAAGTGATCTGAGACACTGAGCAAGGCTTGAGCATATATAAAACCTCAGAACCAGCCCCTACAGTGACACCTTCCTCCAACAAGGCCATGCATTCTCCAACAAAGCCACACCTCCTAATAGCACCACTCGCTTTGGGGGTCATTTTCTTTCAAACCACCACAGCTATCTTGTACGGAAATGCCTGCTGAGGATCCTTGGAGGGTCTTGAGAGATCAGTAGCCATCACTAGCTGAGTTGGGGAAGCAGGAAGAGTATATAGAAGAATCGTATGTGGCCGGGGGATGTGGCCAGGCTGCAGGGTTTCACAGCTCTTTGAGGGAGAAGTCTCAGGAGATGTACCCGCCCAGGTTGGCAGAGATAGAATCACCAAGTGTCTTAGATGGCACACTTTGGGGGTTCAGTTTCATCTTGAAGGCAGTGAGAGACACAGGAGGGTTTTTAAGAGGGGGTGGGGAGCTGATAGGGTTCATGTTTCTGACTTAGAAAGATGCTCTCCCATTAAGGCTGGGCGCTGGTTTCATCTTTCCAGTATGAAGCTGTAAGGTATGTGTTACAAGTGTGAGTCAATTGTAGCCTGGTCTGGGATGTTTGTAGTTGAAATTAACGAAGATGGACTAGAACCACAAGAAGGCAAGGAGACAGCTGGTAGGTGCATTCCTACAGTGCAGTGAAGGGGGTAGACTTCTGAGTCAGTGTGAGGGTGAGGAAGGATGCCAGATGCCCAGGGAAGGCTGAGAGGGGCCGCCAATGTGACCGGTTCGTCTTGGACTGAATCAGGATAGGGGAGATGAAAGATGTTTTTGTTTGTTGACACAGGGACTTGCTGTATATACCTCAGGCTGGCCTTGGACTCATGACTCTTCTGCCTCAGCCTCCTGAGTGCTGGTATTACAAGTATGGACCATATTACCTGATCATGTTGCTGGTTTTTTTTTTTTGTGGTGTTGAGGATTGAACCTAGGATCTGTGTGTATGAGGCAAGATGCTTCAATTGAGCTATAGCCTAGTCTGTCCCAAGTTTCTTTAAAAAAAACAAAAACAAGTCTATGTATACATACATGTATGTATGTGTGTATGTATGTGTATTGGGAGGTCAGGGGGTAACTCAGGAGTAGGTTCTTTCCTCTCACCATATAGGTCCTGAGAATTGATTCAGGTCATTAGAAGTGGCAGCAAGCACCTTTATCCACAGAGCCATCTTACCAGTGCCTTTCAAGTTTCTAACTCAACACTAGGAGGGGTGGAGGGTTGAGAGGCAGCTTGTGTGTGTGCTGGCCCTCCTCGCCAAGCATCTGTTTCATATAGTCAACTCAGAAACAGAGAGAGAGAGAGAGAGAGAGAGAGAGAGAGAGAGAGAGAGAGAGAGAGAGAGAGAGAAAAAAAAAAAAGAAAGAAAGAAAGAAAGAAAGAAAGAAAGAAAGAAAGAAAGAAAGACAGACAAAATAGAGGAACAGAAAGAACTTTTCTGAGTAGTGAAAAGGATTGGCTGCAACTCCACAAATGTTATCCTGAATGAATCTCAGGACACTGAGAATAACACTATTGCTGGTCGTTACTAACAGGCTAGGCAATGCCTGGTATTGCTACGAGCTGTAAACATGGTAGAACCATAAGAAACATAAACATGTATTCAGGACAGGGCTCACTGGAGAAGGATATAACTAGGGAAAGGATCAGGTTTTAATACTTTGGTAACATCTTTTCTCAGTCTGGTTGTGGTGCCCGTACACTTCCCATATTATATTATACTCCCATATGTCTTAAATATTGCATGATTCATTTTATTTTATACTGGAGATCCCACCCAGGGCCTCCCGCATGCCAGGCGAGCCTTCCACTGCTAGCTCTCCTTTTTGCTTTTTATGAGGAGACAGGATCTTGCTAAGTTGCCTGGGGTAGCCTTGAATTTACTCTGTATCCCAGACAGGTTTTGAACTCTCCATCTCCTCCCTGTTTCAGTCTCCTGAGTTGTGGGATTACCAAGCCTGGATGATTTTAAAAAACGCTGTACCAGTTTCATCATCTGAGATGATCATTTGAACATAAGCAGCCCTGTTCTCTGCGTAGAGACTCACAGAGGCCTCCAGGTGTAATAGTACTGCCTGCTATCTGGGTTCAGAGATGCAGATCTCCCTCACGTTATTTGGGGGTAACAGTGGGGTGCACAGAGATTCTCACAGGCTCTCACCCTCCCAGTCCCATCTTCTCAGGCCTTCAAGGGATAGACTGAGCTGCTGTTAGTGACTGAGACTCCTGCCTCTGAAGATCATCCCGCCCCTAAAGGGTTATTTGTTCTCTTTCCTAGAAGCCTGGTCCTCCAGCTAGCAATAGGCTGCTGGAGCGTCGTGGCTGTGCTCTGCTGGAGTTCCACAGACTGGCTCATAAATTGAATTTCATTTTCAGAACTGGGATGAAATGAGGAAATAATTTCACATTCTATACATTTATTGAAATTATATCAAAATAAGCAATGAAGGAAAATTTCTCTTGGTAATATAATTTCAAGGATCATTTCTTGGGTGTGCAGCGAGGAAAGCATCCACAAATGTCCAGGTTTGATAAGCGTGGGGAGAAACCGTCTGGGCTCTATTTCCAACCTGAAGGGGGTAGACAGCATCACACAATGCTTCCCCTCTGTGGATTCTCACCTCAGTGTTACCCCTGCCCACCCAGTCCTCCCTTTTAAGATGTAGCGTGTGTGTGTGTACACGCATGTGTATGCACATCATTGCACACATTTGAAGGTCAAAGGACAACTTGTAGAAGTTGCTTTTCTCCTTCTATTATGTAAATCTTCGGGCTCTGGGGCTCAAACTCAGGTCCTCAGGCTTGGTAGCAAGTGCCTTTACTACTGAGCCAGCTATCCCACTGCTCCCCATTAGCTTTATTTTAAATAGCATATGAACCAATTCTCCCACTTCCCCACTTCTTTGTCTTCCTTTCCTTCCCTCCCTTCGTCCTTCCTTCCCTCCATTCTTCCCTCCTTCCCCGTTCGTCTCTGTCTCTCTCCTCTTCTTCCTCCCTCCCTCCCTCCCTCCCTCCCTCCCTTCCTTCCTTCCTTCCTTCCTTCCTTCCTTCCTTTCTTCCTGGTTTTGCCTTTTGGAGACAGGTTGACCTTGAACTGGACTGCGTTCCTCTTCTCTCAGCTGGAATTATCCTGTATGCCACTGTGCCTGGCTTCCCAGTTCATTTTCTGCTCTGGATCGGCTACTCAGATGCCTCCACACTTGGTGTTTTCTTTACCTTCCCTGCTCTTGATACCCCCACCCTCACCCCAAAGTTTCAGCCATTCTTTTTATAAACAGGCAAAGTTAACCCAAAGTCAAACTGTGTTTAGCGAGAGATAAAGCCCCAAGGAGTCAGGTGGGACCAACTCCCTTGCTTGCTCAGCCTCCCCTGTTTAAGTGGCTGGTTCTCAGGTGAAACCCTTCCAGCGATATGCATAAGGCATGAATATCAGGAGAAGCTGCTCCTTTTGTGCTCATCACATTTAGATTGCCTTCTTTGGAGTCATGAGATATCCAGGGGAGGCTTTCAAACATTTAAAACGTTCTCAAGGGAGGCGAGTGCCTGGGTTGTCCCAGGCTCTCAGTTAACTGCTGTTTTCATGCCTTCCTTCCAGTATGGTGCTGGCTTGACTGTATCACACATCCTATGGAGTAACTAAAGCAGGTATGAGCAGCAGGAGAAGTCATTTAAAACAAAAGTGTCTTTGGCTTTCATACGTGTTTTCTGAGGCAAAGGGGAAAGCAGAAGTTATTTTTAGCTTAGAAAGTATTGTGTTGTCTCTGCAGTGTGACTGGGGAACATTAGTTGTGGGGAACGTGCTGGAAGAGGAATCCATCATTGTGACGACAAAATTAACAGAAATGATAGATCACTAACTATCTCTGTGATCCCTGCATGTCCTGCAAAGCACTGAATGGACTTCTGTAATGTCTAATGAGATAGTGCAACGTGTGATGCGTATACAAATATGTATAAACAGACAGGCACACTCCCCATAGCAACCACTAAGATCAGGAGTGATTACATACAGTGATATCAGCCCCTTCGTGTCCTTTCCTGGCCTGTCTTACTCACCACGGTTACTCTGTTCTTTTTTCTATGAGACTATATTACTTTTGCCCCTTGATCTGGGTGGGACCAAAATAATGAAACACACGCTCTGGTATCTGAATTTGTTTGCTTTATGCAATGTCCATACTTTTCATGGTATGGTCCCACGTTCTAGTGTTCTTTTTCATAAGACATAATATTCTAGTGCATGAGTCTATATCTGTATCTAATTCTTATGTATGTATGTATGTATGTATCTATCTTTCTATCTATCTATGACCATCCATCCATCCACCACCCCCTAGCATTTCTCTGTTCTACAGCTGGTCACTATTTGGCTTACTTCCGCAGTCTGGATGTGATGAACAAAGCTGCCACAAGCATTGCTGGGTGCATCTTCTGTAGACATGTTAATCCATTGCTCTTGGACACATGCCTGGAAGTAGGATGGCTGATCCTAGCATAGGCACAGGGGGTTGCTGTGTGGATAAGGTCTGGCTGTGTCCCAAAGCAGCTGTCTTACTTTTGCCTTCTCAGTAGCAGCACTGGAGGGCTGGAGTTGCCCTCATCCTCTTGAAACTGGACACTGTCCAATACTTGCATCTGAGCTCTTCTGCTCCGTTTCTTTGCTCTAGTTACACAGGTGACTGGCAGTGCTCAGCATCTGTTCCTCTGCTTGCTAGCTATCTCTCCGAAACCTCCAGCCAGGCTTTAAAGCTGTGTCCTTTGCTTATTTATTCTCTCAGGCATTCTTAAGATATTCATGACTAAGATATATGCATTGTGGATGCCCTTTTTCCGTCTATGGCTTGAATTCCTCTTTATTAATGATATCTTTTGATGAATATGGTTTTGATTTTTTTCTGAAGTACAATTTATCTTTTAAAGTCCGAGCTTTCTTTTGTATTCTTTGAAAGAAATCTATACCAGCCCCAGAGTGGTGACAATATTCTCCTTTGCTTTCTTCCGGAAGTATTAGCGTCTGACCTTCCTGCTGTAGGTCTATCATGGATCTGGAATTGATTTGTGTTGATGGCATGAGGCGGGATCAAGGTTTCTTCTCACCTCCCAGGTAGATGTCCCTTTGACCCATAGCAATTGATTGAAAATATCTCCTTCTACTCACGGCGGGTCAATGGTATGCTAAGAGTCTTATGTGTTTTGTTATTTAATTTTCATAGTAACTTTGAAATATAGGTATTAGTTCTGGCAAGATGATTCCGTGAGTAAAGGCATTTGCTGCCAAGTCTGATGATTTGAGTTCAATCTCTGAGACACACAGGTGGAAGGAGAGAACTGTCTCCTGAAAATTGTCTTTTGGCTTCCACCTGTGCTCCCTGGCATGTGTTCCTGCTAAGGAATGAATGAGTGAACAAATAATTAATACATAGATACTGAATTTATCCCCATCGCATACACAAGAAAACGGAGGCTTGAAGAGATTGAGGGATGAAGATTGAGGTTACATCTATCCTGATGATGTAGTAGGAGCTGCAAGTCTTCCTCCTTCTTTCCTGGTCTCAATTCAGAGACACTGCTGCCACACTGCCTGTCAAGCTGTGAGTGGGGTGACCAGCAGAGAGGAAAAGGCTAATGGATGGCATCTTCAGACTGCAGGGCAGTGGGATGGCTTCACATTTCCTAGGAAACCTTACCAGCCAGGGTTTCCTGCTTTGGCTCACTCTGGCTGCCAATCAAAACAGACCCAGTCTCAGTCCCACTTCCTCCTTCCTTCCTTATCCCTTTCCCTCCCTCTCTCCCACCCTTCTTCCTGTCTTCCCACCCTCTCTTCTGTCTATCTTTCCTGGTTTTGAGAGAGAGAGAGAGAGAGAGAGAGAGAGAGAGAGAGAGAGAGATCACTGCTGAGTGTGTGCCCCAAAGAAGAGCCACCCCTGGGTTTAACAGGTTATCAGGTGTAGCTGGGCTCCACCTCTGCAGAGAGAGAGATGCTGGGACAGTTCCCTAGAGCTCCTCTGCTGCCAGGAAGATGTTCCTGACTGATTATGCTCATTTCTGCTGTGCTGTTTGCTCGGATGTGCTGGTCATAAGGAGATGCCAGGCCGTTATAGAGGAAAGATAAATGTGGGTTCCAGGATTGCTATCCCCGGTAACCCTGATTACTTGGAGATAGCAAAGGCAAACTCCATACACCTAAGGAATATTTGAGCGACAGCTGTGTGGTTCTAGACACTAGAAAAAATAGCAGTTAAAGAAATGGAGACCACTGCAGTCAAGAATCTCCTGGACAAGGGAGTTCTTCTAAGCAGGTAGACCTGAAGCTAAACATATGAGTAACATTATATGAACTAATCAGGTTATTTTTAGGAATGTGTGTATATCTGTATGTATACAATAACCATGGAAAAACAGGTTATGGATCAGAAGGAAACCAGGGAAGAGTATATGGAAGGGTTTGAAGGAAGGGAAGGGAGAAATGTAATTATATAATCTCAAAAATAAAATCAACTTTAAACACCCACTTCCCTTGTCCCAAACATCTCTACTACCAAGGTTAGTGACAACTTAGTTCATCTCAACTCTAGCCACAGGTAGCCTTCCAGACCTTTAACTACATCTAGTAAATTAATTCTGCTCTGACTTCAGACTGGAAGGCAAAAGGGGCAGCTGGAAGTGCCTTCGAAAGGGGCTGTGTCTTTTTTCCTCTAGCAAAAGAACTCAGATATAAGCATTGTTATCTCTGGTTGTATCAACACATGGACATAGCTGTCTTCCTCCCTGTTCTGCAGAGCTTTTCAAGTTCATATGCAGCAAGATTATGCAGTTCTTCTTAGTAATAAGGAAGCCAGGCTTGGACTTATTCCTGTGCACTGATTAATTTTAATCCTTAACTTTACACGACCTAGAGTCACTTGGGACAAGAGCCTCACTGAAGCACTGCCTAGACCAGGCTGGCCTGATGGAGCGTGTCTTGGGGTAGTCTTAATTGACTTCATTTATGTAGGCAGACCCAGACTGAAAGTAAGCAGCGTCATGCCCTGGTTTGGGGGGCCTGGACTGTATGAAAGCAGAAAAACTAGCGAGCACTGAGCTTGCAAGTATTCACTCTCTCTCTCTGCTCTTGACTGTGGTATGACTAGCTGCCTTGACTTCCCTGCAATACTGGACTCTAACCTGGAATTGTAAGGCAAATAAACCCTTTTCTCCCTTTTTATTAGGATATTTTATTATAGCAACAGAAAGGAAATGAGACTATACTGTAAACCACTCCCTGCTACACCTCTCTATTTGAGACATTATATAGATGACATCAAGGACGGTCGGTAGCTTCGGACATGAACTTGGATTAATTGTGCTGGGTGTCGGGATCTTATGTTTTCTTTGGTTTACTGAGATACAATAGATTTCATTTAACAGAGTCATTTCCATACTATTCATTAATTCTTAGTTTTTCAGCCTGAAAATTTGTTTTTGCTGTTATATTCCCCACACGATACTTTATGCCATGAACTCAGCCAAGCACACATTTCTGAGCCCAGCTAGCATGGAAAAAGACTGTCCTAGAGGAAAAGCGAGTAAATAGAGCCTAGTACATTGCTTCAGAAACTCCCAGTCCTGTACAATAGAGCGTGAGGTGGACAGAGTCCACATGAAGGTGGTGGTAGCAGTTACTTGTTACTAAGCATTGGTTATTCTTCAGGGCCCTATCCACATTTTACAAACACTCCCTCTAACCTTGGGATGATTTTTTTAAGTAGATTTATTTATTCCTCTTTTGCAAGAGATAATAGCATACTCTGTGTTTGACATCTGGTATATAAAGAGCAAAGACTTAAGCTCCCCAAACACCCAGTTCTAAGACTGACTCATAGTCTGTTTTCCAATCTCAGCCTGATGTCTTGAGGAGAAAGCAGAGGGAAGGCACATTGATTTTGATCAAAGGACTACAGTGGCATTGGAACGGTTTTAAGTAAACTGTTTAAACATTTAAGACAAGTATAGGCTCACATGCAACTTTAAGAACTAATAAAGATCCCATGTACTGTTTATTCTGCTTACCACCATTCCCCTACCACAGTCTCAACATCTTTTTTTTTCCGTTTATTTATTTATTAAAGATTTCTGTCTCTTCCCCGCCACCGCCTCCCCTTTCCCTTCCCCTCCCCCAATCAAGTCCCCCTCCCTCGTCAGCCCAAAGAGCTATCAGGGTTCCCTGCCCTGTGGAAAGTCCAAGGACCACCCACCTCCATCCAGGTCTAGTAAAGTGAGCATCCAAACTGCCTAGGCTCCCACAAAGCCAGTACGTGCAGTAGGATCAAAAACCCATTGCCATTGTTCCTGAATTCAGAAGGAGAGAGAGCACAAGCATGGATCTCAGGACCGTGAGGGGTGCACCCACACACTGAGACAATGGGGATGTTCTATCGGGAACTCACCAAGGCCAGCTGGCCTGGGTCTGAAAAAGCATGGGATAAAACCGGACTCGCTGAACATAGGGAACACTGAGGACTACTGAGAACTCAAAATCTTTCTAAGGGACAGTCCAGTTTCACGACTGGCATATGGCCATGGGTCAAGACAGAAGACTCCCATCTGTGCTAGAACCCCCTGCTGTTGACCTTATAAATTTTTGCAGTGCAGACCCCCCTCCTCTTGTTCCTATGTTCCTAATCACAGACAAGCACCTATCTGTTTCCCATGTTAAGAATTTTAGAAGGGAGAAATCATATAGCCCACAGCCTCTGGGAGTGGCTTCTTCACCCAGCATTATTCTTTAGGAATTCATCTAGGTTGTGGTGTAGTTAGTTCCTGTTTGTTGCAGAGTGGGGTCCGCAACTGGATGCACAATTGTCTGTCTGTTCACACATTGCAGGATATCTGGCCAGGTTGCTTCAAGCTTCCTGCCATTGCGAATTAAGCCGCTATAAACACTCAGACATAGGCCTTTATTTCTGTGAGAGAAATGTCCAGGACTGTAATTTTCAACACACACCCTTTATATATTTTGCTAGATTTAGACTGAAATATTATATTATTTCGAGCAATTGTAAATGCTATTAAAAATTTTTGGCCTTGAGTTCTTTCCACTATATCAAAATAGAATTAGTTTTTGTATATTTATTTTTTATCTTACAACATTACTGAATTCACCCATTAATTAGTTCTGGAAAATATTTTCTGAGTCCATGGGACACTCCTTGGAAAGTCATGTTGGCTGAAAGTAGGGATCTCTTTCTCTCTCTCCCTTTCCCTCCCTTCCTCTCTCCCTCCCTCTGCCCCCACCTCCATATGTGTGTGCCTTAACCTTCCTCCCTCCCTCCCTTCTTTCCTTCCTCTCCTTTTCCCTCCCTTTCTGTGCTAGGGACCAAAGTAAGGACTTACATGCATGCCTCCCATCACTGAGTCACACACATCCTTAGCCTTGCTTATTTTTTCAGTGTGCATTCTGCTTGCTTTCTTGCTCCCATTATATTGGTGAGAAATTCCCATATTATCTGGATCAGAATGGTTGAAAGAAGACACCCTTTATTCCTGATCACGAAACATTCAATCTTTGATAGGCATGATATGACTCTGGTCGTTTTAAGCATTTTGTAGATTTTTCTAAAAACAATGTTTTTACATGGGGGCATTCAGTTTGTGAATTGATTAGTTTGGACAATGATTTATTTTTAGCCTCAACTACAGTAGGTTATGCAGTTTTTAATATTGACCAATAGACTGTATTTCTGTTATAAACCCAACTTGGTCACAAATGTCCTTTAACATATTATGAATTCCATAAAAATTCTGGAGACTTTTTGCTATATTCACCAGAGATTTTATTGTAGCATTTTGTCTTATGCATCTTTCTGGGTTGCATATTTCAGGATAACGATAATAGATTAATAAAATGGGAGAGATGTGTTCTACTATTTTGACAGAATTGTGTAGAACTGATGTTAAGAGTTTTTTCAATTTTTTGATAAAATTCTTCAGTGAGATCATCTAGGCATGAAGATATTTGTTAAAAAGAGTTTTAAATTATGAGCTTTAAAATTCCTTGGATATCTATCAGGCTAGTCAATTATGTTTTGACATTGGGTGAGTTGTGGTAATTTGTTTCTAAAAGGAGTTATCTATTATGTCTTGGTTTGTCAAGGTTTTGTGTGTACAGTTTGTGATATTCTCTAGTTATCTCTTTGGCAACTGTTGGGTCTGTAGGTATGCTGTCTATCTGTCGAGTTGACTATAGCATCTGTCTTTCTAGCACCCGTTGGGTCTGTGAGTATATTGTATGCTTAGTCTTGATTTTGACACTCTGCTTCCTTTTCTTCTCTATGTTTTATCATATTCAAAATACCAGTGGTTAAGCATTCTTAATCACTGAGTCATCTTGCCAGTCCTACTTTTAAATTTTCATTTAAGTCAGTTTGTTTAACATCAAAAACCCAGCTGCTCTAAAAATCAAAATGAGTTTCTTACAGGCAGCAAATAGTTGGATTTTGTAATACAGTCTACCAAATTCTGACTTCTGATTTGTGCATTTAGACAATTTATAGTGAATAAAATTATTGACCTATAAGGGATTAAATCAATTAACTCTTTTATTCTGTTTCTATTTTTTTGTTTTATTTTAAAATTTATTTTATTTTAAAATATGTGTATGTTTGTGTATCTCTGTGTGTGCGTGTGTTTGAGTATAGGTACCAGAAGAGGCCAGAAATGCAGGATCCCCTAGAGTTGGAGTTTCAAGCAGTCATAAGACACCTAACTTGGATGTTGGGAACCACATTCAGGTCCTTGAAATGGCAGCAGCAAGTAATAACCACTGAGTCATCTTGCCAACCCTATTTTTAAATTTTCATTTAAGTCAGTTACTTTAACATTTTAAAAATAATTCCAATATAACTTTAGTGTTTTTGAATGACTTTATATAGCTTTATCAATGGTTACTCAAAATGTCAGTATACACATACTGATACCATCATTTTACAATTTGGGTAAAACATAGACACTTTACTTAACTCTGCTTCCCCTTGTTTATAATATACTAGTTTTAAATACTTCTGCATCCATTTAGACCACATCAGGTAGCACTGTTAGCACTGTTATTCATTTCCTTATCTAACATAATCACAGAAGCAAAGCTGAGAAAGAGGCCATTGTCTTCAAACAGGCTGACACTTCAGTTAGCAGTGCTCTCTCTCCCTTCCTGGTGTGTTGGCTGAGTTCTTGCTGTCACCTGCCTTTCTACTGTCTTTCTCTCTTCTCTTAGGTTACTCAGCCTTTTTCCCACTTACGTCAAGTGTGCTTGGTACTGGTGGCTATAATGTTTTTATCGTGACGACTTTCACAAAATTTTCAGATAATTCCAATGTATCCTTCACCTACATGTTGGCTGGCTTTTACTGACTGGCTTTTTCTTTTTCCCCTTTAGTTTGAGATTAGTTCTTATCATGACAACTGAGCTTTTCAGTTAAAACCTAGGCATGAAGTGCTGTCTTATTTAACACCTCCTTTCTGAAATTGACTTCTGACAGCATTCTTGCCTAGGAAAAGTGGGATGCTGTGCAGTCACACTGCTGGCAGGAGTGAAAGTTCTAGCTCTTTTCTTGGCTTTCTGCTATGCCATGCTGCTAGTGATGTGAGCATGGGGCCACTTCATCCTCCAGGGTCGCAGAGCTCTACTTGACCTTTCAAAGCCCCCTGCCTGGTTAGTGTGAGTCTCTTTTGATCACTGGGCTAAAAGAGTAGGCTTGGAAGGACTTTAAAATTAACCTCTGCCCTTCAGCATTTTTAGGCTACTGTTTGTATATCTCAGCTCCAGGCCTGAGACACAGGGGGCAAAAGGCAAAGCTAGGGAGATTGTCACTGTGTCATTCTATGGGTCCAGAGGTCTCTAGCTTGCTCACTTTTTTCTCTCCTTTCTGTGTCTCCTTGTGCTTGTTTACATGTACAAACATCATGCAATACATTGGTTATATTTAGTAGAGGATTAAAAAGCATGCCTTTCCATCTTCAGGGACCCAAAGAAATGACTTGAAGTCATTATAGCCATTTGGTCCTTTAAAAATATGTCTTTTAAATATCTGACTTTTCTTTCTTTTATATATTTTCTAAATATACTTTATTAAGTGTATTTTCTTATTCAAAGGGGCTGGAGCCCAACACACCGCCCAGTGACTTTTCACAAATGAGCATAGATGTATGGCATGATTTGGATGTGAAACGACCCTTACAGGTGCATGTGTTGGAACATTTATCTCCATGTGTGGCACTGTTTTGGAAGCTGGGTTCTGGCTGGAAGAAGTGGGTGTCTTGAATGATAGGCCTTGAAGCTCATACCTTGGCCCCTTTCCTGTTCTGTCTGTGTTTCTTGATCAACCCAGGTGTGAGCAAGCAGCTTCACTCTCCTGCTCCCACAGCCATGAGATACTCCTGCCATCATGTCTTCCTTCTCATGATGGTTGTAGCCTCAGACCATGAGCCCAAACAAAGCTTTCTTCTCTTAAGTCAGGTATTTGGTTTCAAGGACAAGACAGACCACAAATGCACATTTACAATACAGCCATTCTGCTCATTCACCAGATCTTGCTGAATCTGACACCCCCATGGACTCCCCAGACCACTCCATCCTAAAGCAATTACCACATTGGAGGGGAGAGGAAGGGGCATCCCGTGTTGAGTACTGCACAATGAGCTTGGATCATCCTCATATTTAATCTTAGGATTTTCAAAGAACAGATTTGCTAATGAGAGAACTAGAAAGAGGTCAATATTCCAGTAAGGGGAGAATTTTATTTAAATGTTGTATGAGGCCCTGCCACCAAGTTCCATAGCTACCTTGGGATCTTGGTCAATGGATAGAGTTAAGCCTGAAATAGCTGTAGTATGATTGATCAGAATAAGCAAATAATTGTAAAAGTTTCTTTACCGTGACTCTGAAAAGCAAAGTTTTGGGTTTTCATGTTCCAAGAACATTTTCCTTAACATAGCACAAAGAGAGCAATAAGAATTAACTATGTCAGTCTCTTATTGATCAATAGCTTATTGATCAATAGCGATAGGGTAATGTGACATCAGTCATGGCCTCTTCATTTTATACACTGAACTGCAAGGAAAGGGCGATTCTTTTTTTTTTCTTTTCTTTTCTTTTTGGTTTTTCGAGACAGGGTTTCTCTGTAGCTTTGGAGCCTGTCTTGAAACTAGCTCTTGTAGACCAGGGTGGCCTGGAACTCATAGAGATCCACCTGCCTCTGCCTCCCGAGTACTGGGATTAAAGGTGTATGTCACTGCCGCCCGGCGAGGGAGATTCTTTTTTTATGGTATCTGTAGGGAATTGATTTTCCCCAGTTCATCTTGCCTTCCCCTCCTGTTCATAGTCATGAGGATGGCCACATCTGTGATGCACACATCCCTAGCAGGAACAGGTGAAACATTTGCCTGTAGCCCAAACACGTTGTATTTGCTATCCCATGTAGTGCACTTGCTATGTGCATTGCATCAGGAACAATGACAAAAAGGGACTGTTCATGGATGGCACTGTTCTTTTTCACACATCCATATCCCGAGGTCCATTGGATTCCAAGATTGGTGCCCATAGCAAGGAGGGCCAACTGAATTCAGTTTTTTCTCCCACAGGAGCTCTCAGGGACAGAGGTCTGCCTTTAGGTGAGAAAGAATCAAAGGGACTTGAAAGGCTAGGGACACAGAGCTGAAGTATTAGGATCCCCAGCACAGGAGTAGAGTATCAGGCATAGGTTCAGAGCCAAGGTGTTCTTTCTTTTCTTGCAAGGATAGTGTGCACAGATCAGCATTTATTTCTTCTAGAAATGATGGCCATGTTTAAAAACAATTGTGCCCACACCAGAATAGGAAATCCATCTTAAGAGTTGGCTTTAGCATCCTTTACCCAACGTCTGTGCTGACCAAGAAGGGACTGATGCTGAAAATCACCCAATGTGCACAGGTCCCCTCTCCCACTGGCAGGGCATGCTGGAGATCAATAGGCCCAGCATGGTCACCATGCCACTGGGATGGAATGGGTTCCTAAGTAATTCTCTAGGTGTAAATTATGCAATTATTCACTCACCTTCACTTAGGAAAATTCAATCTTGTCCTGGCGTTGCCTAGTGGCATTATAGTTCTTTCCTCACTGGTACCTCACTTCAGATCATCTTTCTGAGAGCTCCACTCACCAAGCAGAGACTCTGGGGGGGTCACACATTCTGTTGCCCATTTTAGGAGAAAGGAAAGCAGCTCCCTCACATGAACATCCAGGCTGGAGAACATGGAGACCACAGGGTCTGCTTCTAATGTGTTTTCAAGTGTTAACCTCATCTGGGGGTGGGAGGATTACCCTGACTGTTTTGAGGTATGGGGGACCGGCAGGTGTTAGAGGTGGGGAGGATGGGCAGGTGTTAGAGGTAGGGAAGCCATCTCCCATGTCAACATGGGCATGACCCCAAGTCACAGCTGATAGTTACCTACCATGCACAGACGTGCACCATTTTAAATCTGCAAAGATAAGCCATATAAGTTACCACTGGGCCCCTCCTGAGCCAGAAGTATTTAATTGACCTTGAAGACTTATTGACACTTGCTATGGACCTGTTGAAAATATTTTAAAAATTAAAGATTTTTTGGAATATTCAGACTTTCTGTTTTATATTTATTTATTTTATGTGTATGAGTATTTTAGCTGCATGTATGTATATGTATGTATATATGTATCACATATAGTGATGCGTATGTATGTATGTATGTATGACATATGGTGCCTGGCATCCAGTGCCTCTCCAGGTCAGAATTGGGTACTAATCCCCTGGAATTGGAATTATAGATGGTGGTGAGCCATCTATAGGTGCTGGGAACAAAGCCCAGGGACTCTATGAGAGCAAGAAGTCCTCTTAACCACTGTGTAATCTCCCCAGCCCTAAGAGAATTTCTATTTAAAAACCCAGACTTATGCAGAATCGAGCTGAGTCAACTGAACTGAGAATTGTCATTCCTAGGCAAGGGCCTACCCATCCAATCAGCAGTACCCTAGCTGCCTGCCTTTCAGATCCATGGCATCTCCTTGCTGGTGACTTGTTTTCTTGTGACCCTGGTACCTGGTCCCTGTAAGATGATAGCCAGGAAGGGCTAGTTGGCAGCATACGAGAGTCCTTTAAGGAAGGTCACGCTGGTATCCACTTTCAGGGTGTCCTTTCTACTCTTATTTGAGAAAGGATTTTCCTGAAAGTAATGGCACTGCCAATGAAAATTGATTTTTCTTTCCAACAGTTTATTTTCCAGGGAACTGGTAAGCATATATGTTAATGGAGATAGCAGGGGTGTAGAGAAGATGGCTCTGACCACTTTGGGGGGCGGGTGCATATTAGCTTTCAGTCTCAGTGGTGAACGCTTGACTCGGTCTCAAGGGATGGGTTGGTTTCCAGCTTCTGTCAGGTCAGGGTGGTGGTGAGAAAGTGAGCCCATCCTCTCCTTACTTTTCACCCACGGTCCCAATGCCCCCAGCTGCCCAGCCCGCCTCACTTCGGATTACAGGAACATTTCAATTAGCTAGTTCTCCTTTCCAAATGTCAACCTGGAGCACCTAATAACACCCCACATTTGCAGGTGCTTAAGCCACACCAGCTCTGATGTTAAGTCTCTATGTGAAAGGACTCGCTGCCTCCTCTCAACAACTTTTTGAGGCAGGTACGTCAATCATCCCACTTTTCAGATGAGAGAAGAGAGCTGGAGAGAGGCTTGGCTGTCTGTCAACAGCCAGGGCTGGCACATTTGCAGAGTTACAGACCAGACCTGCGGAGGTCTGAGCAGTGTAGCACCTGACTGGTCCGACTATTATATCCACTGTGCGGAGCCACGCACCATACATCATACTGTAAATTAATATACGTGTACGTTTTTATTGCTTGTGCGGTTGTTGGCGCAAATCATGTCCGTGGAATTTATGACTGGTGTTAAAAGTGTTCAAGGGCAATTAGAGACCAATTGGTTCTTTAGTTTCTTCTCTGGGGCTTTCAACATAACCAGCAACACACATTGCTAGCTTTTCTTAATTGTTTCACTTTGTAAACAAATAAAACACCAATGGGCATATATAGCTAAGGACCTTAAGACTTGTGTGGAGTTATGTCTCGCAAGTGAAGCTGATGGGCACAAGGAATGTGTATTTTAAAGATTTATTTTAATTTTTATGTCTACGTGTGTTTTGCGTACGTGCACATGTGTGGTATGAGTGTGACTACTGTGCCCAGGGGACATTTGATTATATATACACACTTGTGCTGTGTGTGCATGCACGTGAGTGGTATAAGTGCACACACTGCCCTCATGTGTGTGCACACCTGTGTGTGGTATGTGTATGCATGTTTGAGTATATGTGCTTGTGTGTATACACTTGTGTGTGTAGTAGGCTGTGGTCATGGAAGGCATGAGGCTATGTGCTTGCTAATTAAAGGAAAGGCATCATCTTGTCGTTCCTTTGCACAGTGAGGGGAAGGTTCACACAGCATCATCTTAAGCAGTTTGTTGTGCAGTGTTGTCCAGCTGCTACTTCTGTCTAGAGTCAGAAGATCCCCATCACCTCTAAAGAAAACCTTGCATCCATACACACTCATTCCTACCATCAGGCCCTGAAAATGACGAACCCACTCTTCTCCGGGGATTCCCCTATTCTGGGTGTCCCGTTCAAGGGTGAGGTTATCATCTGACCAACCAAGTTTGGCAGCATTCTCTAGCACCGTGTTTTGTAGGTTTCTCCACCGTGTAGTATGTAGTACTTCATTCCTTTTCATGCTTAAGTTGTACTCCCTTGCATGGAGGCACAGCAGTTTGGTTCCACTGTTGTGCACAGAGCTGCTAAGAGTGCTTTGGTGAGTGCCACTGAGAACCTGGAGACTGTGCCTAACCCTTTAGGGAGCTGCCAAACTGCCATGGCATTTGTAGCACCTCATATTCTCCATCTACGGCACACAGGGCTGCCATTTCCCTGCGTCCCACCAACACTTGGTGCTTTCTCTCTTAGTAAACAGCCTGACAGGACTAAAGTGGTGTCTCATTGTGTTGGTTCGTTTTTATACTCTACTACCCCAGGGGGCCCTTGAACTCATGGAGGTCCATCTGCCTCCATCCCCTAGTACTCAGACTATGACACCACACCCAACTTCACTGTGGTTTTCATTGATGCTGTCCATCTTTATCAGGAACTGTCTGCTGAATCTCCCTTCCTGTATTGAAGTTGGCTCGCTAACTATATGATTGTTGAGTAGGGAGAGATTTTTACACACTCTGGATATGAACCACTATTAGCTATAGGATTTGTGATAACCCCGATCTGTGGGTTGTCCTTTTCTCTCTTGATGTCCTCTGTTATAGAAGCTTCACTCTGTCAGCTACCGTTTTGTAGATCTCTACTTGTTAAACAGCTCTGGGCATCTTCTCAGCATTCAGTATCTCATTGCAGTTCTTTTTTCACTGTTCTAAGGTGTTTATTCCAGCAGACTCCTGAGAGTGAACTTTTATGCTTCAGATTTTAATATTTTACTCCAGTCTATTGCTCAGTTTATAATTCCATTTGCTATATAAAATGACTCATTACTTCATAGTACAATTATTAATCTTTATAGCCTCTTGAAATTCCTATACATCCAGTATTATTTGGGGATTAACTCAGTGTGCTCTTCTGTGCTGAGGCATAGTCCGAGGCAGAGCACCAGCTTAGCGTTCTCAAGGCCCTGAAGTCGGTTTCCAGGGCTACAAACAAGCCAATGGACAAACACTTCTGTTATTCGAAACTCTTTCTCACATCTTTATTTTTGTATTTTTAACTATATAAAATGTAATATTGAGTGTGGTGGCACTCAATATAGATGGCAAAGGGCTGGAGAGATAGCTCGGTGGTTAACAGCCCTAGCTGCTCTTGCAGAGGGCCCAAGTTCGATTCCCAGCACCCGCTGGGCAACTCACAACCACCTGCAAGTCTGTTTCCAGGGAATCTAACTTCTGACCTCCTCAGGCACTAGGCACGCACATGGTGCACAGACACACAAGCAGGCAAAACACTCATTTATGTAAAACAAAAATAAAAAAATAAACGTAGGCCGCAAGATGATGATATTCCTAAACACAGGGCCGCTTCTATGCTGCTCTGAACTCTGGCTTGAGAGCTCTTATTCAAAAACTAAATTCTTAAAAATTGCTCTCTGTTTAGTTTCCCTGACCCCTGCACCTCTTCCCGGACTGATCACACGGTTTTACTTAATACCACTCTGAAGTGAGCTTTGGTAAGTGGTATAGCCATTGCCTACTCTCTTTGTCCATCTTTAAAACAATCCTGACTCTTTCCAGGTATTTTCTTTCCCATATACATTTACAAATTAGACTGTCAATTTATGGACTAAAAACAGGATTCTATAAATGAATCTGGGCAGGATGGATTAACGGCTGGGAACATGTTCATCTCCTGTGTTTAGTTTTTCTTTCATTTTCTCTGGTATTAATTTTTACCACACTTTAAGTACAGGTCATGCATATTTCATTTTAGATGTGTTTCCGGATAACCTGGCAGTTTGTTGCTCATGTTGATTTGTTTTCTCCTGGTGTTTTCTTGTTGAATACTGCTTTTCTTCACGGGTAACTGTCCTTTGTCAATCGCTTTGACTCTGGCTCAACGGCTCCCAATCTCTTTTTAATTAATTAATTAATTAATTAATTTTTAGTTTATGCATATGTGTGTAGAGTCCCACAGATATAGAGGGGCTGTAGAATTCAGAAGAGGGGGATCTTCCGGATTTGGAGTTACAGGCAGATGTGAGATACCTGATTTGGGAATTGAACTTGGGTCCTGTGAAAGAACCGCAAGCTTCCTTAGCTGCTGAGCATCTCCCCAGCCCACCTCTCATTCTCCGGTCTCACTCTGCTCACAGGTCCTATGGCCTTGCTTTCCAGCTTCTTATGTCTTGCTTAGCTTATTTATTTATTTATTTATTTTTGAGACAGTGTTTCTCTGTAGCTTTGGAACCTGTCCTGAAACTAGCTCTTATAGACCAGACTGGCCTCGAACTCTCAGAGATTCGTCTGCCTCTGCCTCCTGAGTGCTGGAATTAAAGGCGCGCACCACCGCTGCCCAGCCCTTGCTTTGCTTTTTATAGATTACCACACTGAGTCTCATTGTTTGTAATAAGTACCCCCCAAATCCATAAGTCATATAGCACATTTAATAAGTACCTGCTAGAGAAATTAATTCTTAAGCTTTTAGAATTTTTGGAAAGTTTGCCTGTTTCATAGAAATTATCAAAACCCATTACATTTATTTTGCTTTACGTTTAATTTTTCTCAGGTTTTGATGTTTGGCGATTTTGTTGATATTCTAGTTATGGGATGGATTTACTTCTACACTATTTAGCCCGTGTGAGTAGAAGAGGAGAAAAGACAAGATAAGCACATTTATTCACATCACCTCAAGTTTTAAATAAGAACAGGAGCTGGAGGCCACTGCTTTGAACAAAACCTTTGTCCTGTCATAAAGTATGACTAAAGAGGCTCCCAGGAGCAATTGAGAATCCTTACCTGGTACACAAACTCTCTCGCATGCACACACAGAGGGGTTGGCATGGAGGGAGGGGGGAGGTAGGGAGAGAGAGAGAGAGGGGGGGGGAGAGATAAAGAGGAGAGAGGAGGAGAGAGAAAAAGATAGAGAGGAGAGAGAGAGGAGGAGAGAGAGAAAGAGAGAGAGAGAGAAGAGAGAGAGAGAGAGAGAGAGAGAGAGAGAGAGAGAGGGAGGAGGAGAGAGAGAGGAGGAGGAAAAGAGAGAGAGAGAAAGAGGAGAGAGAGAACGCACTATTTCAACCTCTCAGCTGCAGAACAAGACCCCAACAGGGATGTGTTATTTCTTTCATGGCAGGCCTGTTTTCCCTGCTAAGTACACTAATCCTAACTACAACAGGATCGCTGAGTATTCTGTTGTGAAAAGCACTTCCAAGTGCCCCCGCAAGCCATCATGGTGCAAAGGTCCCCGAGAGCTGTTCTGTTCATGTTCTGTTCAGTGTCCGGACTGCGGGGGCCTCCTCTAGCCTCATGCTCCCTGGAGCCCTGGAGGTTTAATCAACTTCAAAGCTAATTTAGCTCTGGGTTCAACTTTCTGTACCAAGAGTCTCTTGCCATCAGCAAGGACCAATTCCTGGCAGCAGCTCAGCTGGCAAAGTGCCCCCTCCCATCATATTAAATACTTCATAATGCTTTGGCTTTGGGGTTTCCCCTGCCAAGTTAGCAGATGGCTTTGCTTTTGGTTGCTTTGGGGAAAATCCCTTCAGGTCTACAAGAAGAAGAGGCCAAAGGCAAGGGTCACAATATTGGCTTCCAGCTATAGCTCCTTTTGCTTAAATTCCACCCTGTTACATGGGGGCTAGAGGTGCTGCAGCCATTTACTTGCTTCTTTGAGCCACAGCTTCCTGAAATGTCAAATGGTTAAATGAGAAGAGGTGACGAGGACCTAGGGCCACAGGCGTCAAGTGCACACTTCTCAGAGATGCTGTGACAAAATGCCACAACAGGCAGGAGGCTGAGACAGACATGGACAGACTCACACCTTGCCAGATAGCCAAGATCAAGGTGATGACAAGGTTGGTTGATTTCTTCGAACATCCAGGAATCTGCCTGAGACCTTCTTCAGGCTTCTGGTGGCTTCTAAGTGATCCTTGAGGTCCCCTGTCTTATAGAAATATCTCCTCATCTCTGTTCATGTCATTTTATTTTTGAGGCAGCGTCTTAGGTAGCCCAGGCTAGCCTCAAGCTCATTAACTAGGCAAGAATGACTTTTTAAATTAGCCCAAACTTTCTGGTCGCCCTGCCTCTATTTCCTGAGAGCTAGGATTATGGGTGTGAGCCACCATGTCTGGATTGTGCAGTGCTGGGGATCACACTAAGGGCTTCATGCTAAGCAATCACTCTATGAACCAAACTGCATTTCCGGCCCATTCTGCCTCCATCTCCACTTGACATTTTCCCTGTATGTGTTTCTGCCTCTAGTTTCCCATGTATACACTAGTCAGAATAAATTAGGACCCACCCTGCCCCAAACCCTCATTTTAACTTGATTATGTCTTCAAGTGTTCTTTGCCCACACAGGGTCACAATCTCAGGTGCTGGGATGAGTATATGAACACAAGGGTTTTGAGAGAGCACAGTTCAACCCACGACAACGTTCAATAAACACGAGCAATGTCAGCTTTTTCCGGTAAGACGCCGCAGCATGGGGAGTCAAGTCTGTACGAAAGAGTGCAATCTGTACTGGGGAGAAATCAAAGAACCAGAGACAGGAAGGAGTTTGCATCCGTCAAGCCAAGCTGTAGGGAAACTTGAAAGCAGTGGAAACCGGAGGCTCTAAATCTTGCAGGAGAATGACCTGCGAAGCTGGGATCAGAGGCCTCTGGGCTCCTTGTGTACCACAGGGCTGACACCTAAGGAGGTACTTCACTCTGAAGGCTCCATCTGTGGGAGGTGTTCCATTTTCATGGGCCAGATAACCCATGGAGTTGTGGATGAGGGGATTTCCAGGTTGCTAAGCAACAGCATCCACCATCCCTGGGAAGTGCTCGCCCCTCTTGTTCAAACATCTCTCTTTAGGTAAAGGCTACCTTGGGACCACTGAGGACAGTTTACAGCTTCTTTTCCACATGTGCCATGGGCTACAGGAAGCCCTCCTATTGGACGGGATGGACTCACACTTCTCCATCAGGCCTTGATGGTTTTTCTCATTAAATTATGTTAGAACATCTGGAAGACTTGACTAAGCATCCTCAGAAGTGGCCCTTGAGGATCTGTGTGCTGCTGCGAGGCATAGGTGTGATGTCAGGCCACCCTCCTTCTTTACTTTCAAATTCCACGGGCAAGTGATAAAAAAGCAATTACCTCTTATCTGAGTTGGGGAAGAAGATAAGCGCTGACCTCGCTTTCCAGCCTCTGGATTTTTTACTTTCCTGTTTGTTTAATCTCAGGTGTACCTGCGGTTCTGGGCCTGGTCAAGGGGATGGGAGAATTGCCTAATCCACCCCTAGGTGTCCTTATGTTTTGGGAGAGACACCAAGCTCTTGTGAGCAATGAGCCCTGAGCCTCTGAGGCTGGCAGGGTCTCTCACCTGTGGAATTTTCAGGGGACCTATGAGTGGGGGACCTTTTAAAAACAAAACAAACAAAAAAAGCACCTAGTCAGACAGGATTGTGAGTGGCTCAAGAGCACTCGGGTTGGTAAACACAGCTGCAACTTCATTCCCTGGTCTGAAGTGTGTTAGGTCGAGAGGACAGGATGAAGGTGTTTGTTTCAGTGAAGCCAGAATAGCTTGGTGGGGCTGTGCACACATTTGGAAACATTAGGTCTGACTTGAATCCCTCCTCTCCAACTTCTCTGAGTCTCAGTTTCCTTTTTTTACATTTAATTGAATTTAATTCATGGCATGTTTGTTTTACTTTCTTTTTGAGACAGGGTTTTACTATGTAGCATGAGCTAGACTGGAACTCAGTATATAGACCAGGCTGGTTTCACCCAGCTTCTACCTCCCCAGTTCTGGGCTTGAAGATTTGTACCATTATACCTGAACTTGTGATTTTCATTTGTTTGTTTTGAGATAGTTTTACGTAGTGCACACTGACTTCTATGGCTGCTGTGTAGCTAAGGATAGCCTTGAACTCCTGTTTCTCCCGGCCCTAGCTCTAAGTGCTATACTTTGTACCCTACAACCACTAGCTCCTTTTCTTTAAAATGAAGTTCTACTAAGGACTAAGGAGATACTAGTGCAGGCCAGCTCCTTCACAGTGCTCACAAACTCAGGGAAGCAGGGCACCCTGGCCCTTCCCTGAGGTCTTAGCAGCACCAAGACCAGGGCTGAGACTGTGTGGCTAGCCAGTAGGTAGTCTTCTGTGCTGTGTTCAGGTATGAGGGAGACTCTTTTTCTTCATCCACCTGTGACCATATCTGGAGGAAGTATGTTTGATTCAATGATAGAAGAGATTGTTCGCAGATTGAGGAGGGCCTCTGCACAGTGCAAACCACAAAGCCCTGTGGGAAATAGGTAACATGTCTGTCTTAGGCACTGTTATTGGCTGTTAAGCTCCCGTGACCCCATGGTCCTACACAGACCTGGAAGAAACCATGGGTACAGGCCAGGAGGTACAAGCCAGGGTTCTGCTCCATAGTTACATCCTCATAGTTCCACGGTGCCTGGCTCAGCCTGTTTTTTGGGTAGGAGCAGCCACTGGTAATGATCTGAGCACTAGGGCCTCTGTGGCAGTGTTCCAGGACAAGTCTGGCTTTATGGTTCACTGATATTCATGCTGTGTTTCCTAATGAGAAGGTTCTAGAGGGAAAGACCAGCCAGCTAAGGCTGATGAAAATGCCCTGCTGCTGCCTCGTTAGGGGATGGCTATGGTTTCTCCATGTTGACTTCCAACTGGAAAAGAAATAGTTTATGACTTTTTCATATATATGCTATATGTACCACACCTTCACTCCTACCACCGTGGATTTTAAACTTCTAGAACCAAAAGTCCAAACATACTCTCTCTTCTATACATTGCCTTGGTCATGGTATTTACCATAGCACTAGAAAAGTAATTAATACATCATTTATGCTAGGGTGCAACATTCTGAAGCTGTGGTTGCTTTGGGGCCATCCACACCTCTGTAAGTGACCCCCTCACCTATTCTCTATAACTAATAGGACTTAAGTGTATCATTTCTTTAGTCCAGTGGTTCTCAACCTTCCTGATGCTGTGACCCCTAAATACAGTTTCTCAGGTTGTGGTGACCCCAACCATAAATTATTTTCATTGTTTCTTCATAACTGTAATTCTGCTATTGTTATGAATCATAATGTAAATATCTGCAGAGATGGTCTTAAGCAACTCCGGTGAAAGGGTCACTTGACCCCCCCCCCCAAAAAGGGTTGTGGCCCACTGGTTGAGAACCCATGCTTTAGTCTTTCATTAATGCCCTATCTGTGTTCGTATCTCTTCAGGAAAACAAAGCAGGAGGCTTCCATTAGACTCAAACTGGCAAGTACTAGCCATTCCACAGGAGGGTAAAGGGAAGGAGAACCAGCCTTTCACAGTGGGTTCTCCCCACTGTATGCCTTCTCCATCTCCTTTGTGCAGCTTCTGCTGCAAGCTTGTTCCAGTGCCCATAGGGTTGAGTCTCAGAGGAAAGATGCCATCTGAACACTCTGGATTGAGTCCCTCACTGGAGACTTTGTTATTCAGCCTAACTCAGCAAACATTTAATTAGCTCTTATCCCTGTTGGCAGCTGCTGCTTCTTAGCTTCTGCTATGTGGCAGGCACTTATGCTAAGAACTTTCCAGGCAGTAATCAACTCCAGAAAGGGAATGGGAGTCATTTTCTCATTTGCAGAAGAGAAGCACTGGCAGGGTCAGGAGGAAGCTGTTGGCAGACCTTCCAGTGTTGAACCCATTCCTGGTAGCCTAACTTCCACAAGCTCAGGACTAGGGACTCCTGCCAAAGGGGTTTGGGGGCCAGGCGGTGGTGGCACACGCCTTTAATCCCAGCACTCGGGAGGCAGAGGCAGGCGGATCTCTGTGAGTTCGAGACCAGCCTGGTCTACAAAAGCTAGTTCCAGGACAGGCTCCAAAACCACAGAGAAACCCTGTCTTGAAAAACAAAACAAAAAAAAAACACAAAGGGGTTTGGGGGCTACAGTGCATGTGAAGAGGCAACTATGTAGCTACTGCAGTGTGACATGGGGACAGAAACGTAGAATACTAAAATATTTGGTGTTGGGATTAAAGTTCCTTGGAAGAGTCTGAACCGGCCCTTAAATGGTAGGATGGATTTCTCTGAGCTGACTTATGTCTATTGACTTAGAAAAGTTGTCACTCTGGCCTTCAGTGTATGTACAGGGCTAATGTGTGTAGCCTGACTAGAAGGAGATTAAGTATATTATCTGTGGCATTAAGTGTGAACCCCAGACATCCACAGTTGGGAGTTAGGTGAGGTTATTGCAATAGAAGCAAGCGTGTGCTTCTTGTTCACTCACAGGAAGTAGAGTCCAGAATTCACTTACTGGGACTTGAACTCTTCTTTTAACCATGCTAATTCCTAGAGAGAGGGGATAAGGTTGCTTCCAGCAAGGTCTCTAGAGCCAAGAGAAGTGATGGGGAAAGGGGTAAAGATGCAGTTAGAATCGCTACCGCTGGAAGGGCAGTCTCAAGTCCTGGCCTCTATGCTCTCAGGGAAAATTGCACTTAAAATGGAAATGCAAAGACCTAGCACTGAAGACTGCCCAGGAAGGTTGTCTTAGTTTAGTTTCTATTTCTGTGATAAATACCATGAACAAAAGCAATGTGGAGAGGAAATGGTTTATTTGATTTATAGGTTATATAGTCAGTCCATAATCAAAGAAAACCAAGTTATAAACTAAAGGCAGGAACCTGGGGGCAGGAGCTGAAGCAGAGACCATGAAGGAATGCTGCTTAATGGCTGTATCCCTCATCTTGCTCAGTGTGCTTTCTTATACACCCATAACCACATGCTCAGGAATGGTACTCCTCACAGTGGACTAAGTCCTTCTGCATCAATTATCAGTCAAGGAGATGCATCACATACTTGCCTACAGGCCAATAGGCTAGGGGTATCTCCTCAATTGAGATTCCCGCTTCTCAGATGATTCTAGTTTGTGTCAAGTTGACAAAAAAAAAATAACTAACACAAAGATTGTGATAAAGTGATCCATCGTAGTAGGAGACTGCTCCTTTGTTTCCCGGCCACCCAGACCTGAAATAATCACACAGAAACTATATTATTAAAACACTACTTGGCCTATTAACTCAGGCTTCTTATTAACTAACTCTTACATCTTAAATTAACCCATTCCTACTTTTCTCCTCTATCTCTGCTTAGAATTCCCACCTTGCTCATTATGCACTATCATAGGCCCAAAGCAGCTTCTTTATTAACCAATAATAGTAAAACATATTCACAACAGACAGAGAGGAATCCCACATTACCTCCCCTTTTCTGTCTAAATAAAAAGGAAGGTTTTAATTTTTCATAGTAAAATTACATACAACAAAAAACAGTTATCAAGCAGGAATTATAGCTACAATATTGTATCCATTTACATTTGGCAAATTAAGGGAAATACTCTATCATTTATCCTATCTTTGTGAGTCTAAAGTTTTATTTATAAACTATCTTTAATAATTATAACTATCTTTCTTCAACTCCATCAAAGACTCCAGAAGGATATAATATTACCTAAGTTAACAGGAAGTGCATTATAAGCAACTTCCAAAACTCTAGAATTTATAGAAACATCCTGCTGCTTGAACAGTCACCCAAAGTTCTTCTGTAACATTGGGGCATCCATCTTCAGCCTACAGCCCCTTAGTATCTGGCAGACTTTTCCATGAAGTGGGAAATTTCAAAGACAATTCTGCCTATGTTGGCAGTTTGTCAGTCACTTTCTTCTGTATGGCAGACTCTTTCATGAAGCAGGAACTCTGAAGGACTGTCTCGCCTTCTTTAGGCAACTTCAGTAGTCATTTTTCTGTGGATCCTGCATGTTCAATTTATACAGCATACCATCAAGTAGCCTAGGCAAGAGAAGTTCCTTGCTCAAATGGCTAACAAACTCCGTAAGGAGCCTCTCCAACGCCCATCATCCTCTTGAAGTAGATTGGTGCTGCCAGGAGTAGATATGTCTCATTGTCACGAAAAGTCCTAAGTTCTTAAAACATTTTAAATGCCATATTCTGTTAGTCTTTGAAAGATTTGTAGCCTACCTATCTTTCTAAAATATATCTCTGTACATCTAGAAAACCTAACTAACATGACTAGAAGCTTGACTATTATAAATGACTATCTATTAACCTGTATCTTTTAATTATACACTATATTTTTAAATGAGCTGCAAAAACACAATACCTTAATCAAGAGCAGAAATATACATATAACAAAATTGACCTTAAATTTGTATCAATAGACCAAGATCCATACCAATACACAGTATTCACATCTATAACATATCCCCTTTAAATGAAAACAAACATTTATGAACAATATTTGGGAATTTGGATGTAATTTTCTCCAAACTGCTTCTTGCTTTTTGTTGGGCTAAGTATTTGGGGGGGGGGGTTATGGAGACCTTTCAGGGGATCTTGGTCCATCAAACCACATTTGTCTGAAAGGAATACACAGGTTCTCATCCTCTGTGAAAACAAAGGCAGAACCTCTTTTCCAAAGCAACATATCCTTAGACCCAAATTTTAAAATCAAGATACCTTTAAAGTGTATATGTTGGTTTAGCTTAGCAGCCCCCAGAACCAAATATCTCTCTGTACTTATCTCATTCATAGTCAAAAAATTCAAAGAAAACACAATAAAATACATAATTCAGACTCTCTGTGTATATTCCATCTTTACATGGTTTATTTTTCTTACTCTATTGCTTTTTCTACAAGTTTAATATTTATTTTATTATCTTTACTCCTTTAATCTATGACTGCCTTACTCTTTTATATTATAACTGTCTATACTCTTTTTCCTCTCTCTCTCTTTCTCTTTCTCTCTCTCTCTCTCAAGGCTATGTACATTTATCCAACACTGTGACCCATTTAAAGGTCTTTTTTAGCTTAGAGAAATGCTCACTGCCTCTGAGAGCCATGCACACTGCCCCAGCTCCAGGGTCATAGCAGGTCTATGTCACCATTAAGCAATTTGTAACACGCTGCTCACAGACCCCATTTAAGTGCTTGGCTTCTTGAAATAGCCAGAGCTGTTTGTGCAACTAGCATGAACCAGGAAGCCCTTCCCTAAAGAAGCTACATAGCTTTCACTGCCAATGCTGAGTCAGGAAGACCTCTCTTAAAGGAGCCACAGCACTCCTGCTCACTACCAGCAAACAGAGTCCATCTGAAAAAAAAAATGCAGCTATCAAGAAGCTGCACTAAACTCTGTTTTATGTCTAGAATTTCTTTTTAAGCTCTCTTGGGTTTTATGTGGATATAGTCAGCCCCACATTGGATGCCAATTTGTAGTAGGAGGCTGCTTATTTGTTTCCCTGCTGCCCAGACCTGAAATAACCACATAGAAATTGTATTAATTAAAACACTTCTTGGCATATTAGTTCAGGTTTCTTATTAACAAACTCTTACATTTTAAGTTAACTCATTTCTGTAATTTTGTATTTTACCATGAGGCTTGTGGTTTATTGGTAAGGTTCCAGGGCATCTGTCTCCTTTGGCAGCTACATGGCATCTTCCTTATTCTTCCTTTTTTTCTCCTCTATCTCTGCTTGGAATTTCTGCCTTGCTCTATACTGTGCTGCCATAGGCCTAAAGCAGATTCTTTATTAACCAAGGGTAATAAAACATATTAACAGCATAAAGAAGGGAATCTCACATCAACCCATCACATGGATACAGAGATGAAGACATGGGTCAAGGCAGGGAAAAGAAGGCTGGAGTAAATAGAGACAGAAGGAGCCAGACATAGTCCAGAATCCTGCAAGCATGGTTGGGAAGGGTTGGAAGCACATTCTTCCTTTATAACCAAGTTGTAGAGGACCCAGGATCTAATACCCTAGGTTGGGTGGCCTGGGTTTGTAAGCCACTCCCAGCTGCCTAGCAACAGTCAGAGAAAGGGAACTTGTTGCCAATCCAGGGAAGAAAAACAGATGTTTGGTAACTCCATTTTACATTGGGCCATTTGTACTCTTGTTAGTACTTTGAATTCCCTTGTCTATTAAATATCCTAGATATCCATCCTTTGTTAGAATTGTAGATTGCAATATTTTATCCCTATTTGTGGTAGCCTTTTCATCTTTCTTATGTCTCTTTGTGAACAGAAGATACAACTTTACTGAAGTTCAATTTATTCTCTCCCCTTATTTTATTGTAGTCATTTTCTGAGCCTTTGTATAAGACAGCTTTATTGTAAAGAGAGTGGTGGGCCACTTCCTGCCACCCAGCTCCTGGCTAGTTTACACCTGAAATAATTACATGGAAACTGTATTCATTTAAACACTGCCTGGCCCATTAGTTCTAGCCTCTTATTGGCTAACTCTCACATCTTGATTGAACCCATTTCTAATAATCTATATTGTCACCACGAGCTCATGGCTTACTGGGAAAGATTCAGCATGTCTGACCTGGCAGCTTCATGGCAGGCAGCTCTCTGTCTCTGCCTTCTTTCTCCCAGCATCCTGTTCTGTCTACTCCATCTATCTAAGCTACTATCCTATCAAAAGGCCAAGGCAGTCTCTTTATTTAACCAATGAAAGCAACACATAGAAAGAAGATCCTCCTACACCACAGCTTCACTGACTCCTAATTCACAAAGAAGTTCTGCCATGTTGTATTCTAAAAGATGTTGGTCTGTGATTTATCACAGATTAGTATCTGTGAAGTGTGAGAGGAAAGAGTTCAGAACAGCCTTTCCTCAGTGAATTCTAGGGCTGAAAAAAGTTTACTTGGTTAGGATGAATCTGTCCTTGTAAGGATTATTGCATTGTTTTTGCAAATCTCATAACATTTTTCTGTCTGTGTCAGGGTTCCTACCTTGAGAACTGTTGACATTCTGGGTCAGCTCCTTATTATAACTGTCTGTCTGCCTTGTGTATCATAAGGACATTCTTGACCTCAGGCTATAGCATCTCCCTCCCCACTAGTAACAACTGAAAATGACAATGTTTAAAAAAAACAAAATTGTTTTTTGAAAAGAGAATTTATAAATAGATTGTGAGATATTTAGCTGCCAAGTAGTGAAAATGAATGATCTTGAGATACAAGTGTGGTCATGGGTAATAAAAGCAAATCAAAATAATGACAGAAATCAATAAAATATTTAAAAACTTACAAGAAACACTAGAGGCTAGTTCTTCATAAGTAATCAACAGAACTTTCTCAGAAAAAAAATGTTTTAAAACACACCAAGAGCCATTGTCAGGAATGAGAAGGGAGGCACCACTACAGAGCCTATAGATGCTGCCTATCTTTTGAGTTGCTTGCAGACCATATCTCCCTTGGAAAAAAAATCCATTTTGATTTCATTGCTTTTCCCTTTGGCCTTCTCCAGATTAAGAGATTTAAAAATTAATTTTGTTGCTAAGCTTTCATATGTTACATGAGTTTCAATATTGTTTTCCCAGTCTATGCGTTAGCCTGATACTACATGGGATTTCTTAGTGATGAGAAGTTATTAAAAATAATTGGATTTATTCAACTTTTATTAAATACTATTTTCTTTGAGAACTTCCTAAAGACACATTTTTCTACCCAGGGCGATAAAAATGTTAATTATTCTGTGTTTTTAAAATATTTTTTAAATTTTGAGCTAGGCTTTCATGTAGCTAAGGATGGCCTAAAACTTGCCACACAGTCAAAGATGACCTTGAACTTCCAATCTTCATACTCTGCCTCCCTAGTGTTGAGGTGTCAGGCATGTACCACCATTCCTGGCTTTGAAAGAAGTTTACTTTCACATTCTTAGTCTATCTGTAGTTGGTTGGTGGGTTTGGTAGCAATGGGGATGCTATTTGTTTCTTTTTTTTTTTTCAAAATAATAATGGATTATTCTGTCATCATTTACTGCCATTCATTTTTTTTATTGTTAGTATCTACTAATAAGCTATGCCTGCTCATTATTTTCTATATTTCCATATGTCTTATGTTGTCTTTTGTGTTTCTTGTTCTGTTCTGTGAATTCAGTTTTGTTCTTTTTCTAGTAATATACTGCCTTTCCCCTCACTTTTATAGAATTTACCATTTGATAGGACAAATTCTTGGCTGTTCCTCATCCATCTCTTTGCAAATGCAGCCTTACTGGTGCCTTGACTAGCCAGGTGTGACATGTCCTCTGTGCCATCCTCCCACACACATGGAGATTACAGTCATCAGACTGCAGAGAATCCCACAGGACTCTGGAAATCAGCTACAGCTCATGTTAAAAGGCTCTTCCAATGGAATGTTCTAGAAGGATCTAGCATCCAAGTGCTCATTTAGGTCAGATTGCTGAGCAGGTAAGGGAACCTGGGGCAGGTTCAGAGGCTTGTTAAGTCCTTAGGGGTGACCTCAAGTGAAACTGGCAATGAGTATTGATCTATGGGACATGGTCTTGGGACCTTATTGGATACCTGTCCAATGGTGCTCTTTAGGTTGCCAGGTTTTCTTCTTCCTTTAGTAGCTTCACCTAGCCCTGCTGCAAGCCCCAAGGCCCCACCCACCTTATTCTGTGTCCAAGCCTCCACTTAGCTCTGATGTGCATCTCAAGCAGCTTGAGCTGCCTTCCTTGCCCTTTGCTCCCATGTACTCCTTTTCATTTGATTTTGCATCCTATGCTTTTATGCCTCTAAATCACTCATCACTCCTAGCTTGGAAAGTGTTTAAGGCTCCTTTGTTTAGGTATTTAGAGGTGTTAACTCTCTCCCCCATGCCCGTGCATGTGTGTATGTGTGTGTGCGCGCGCGCGTGTGCTTTTCACATCTCTGATACTTAGTGGACCTGCAGCCAGTGGTTTCTTGGGCCTCTCTCCTCTTAGTCTCAGAGAGGAAGGAAAGGCCACACCTGGAACTGACAGTGAACTGCAATTATGGAAGCTAATGCCGGTCTCTCACTAAAGTTCATTAGTGAAACTCCCTTTGTCTTGTCCTTCTGCTTTCTGATGAACTGGTACTTATTTTGCAATCAAGAGTAAAAATGTTGAATTATAATAACAACTAGCCTCATTAACTCTTTTGGGAATGCTAGAGTGCCCAGAAGCTCTAGGAGGGCAGAAATTTTTCTGTCTGCTGGGTCCATCACTGTGACCTCAGTACTCACACCAGTGCCCCGTCATGGTGGATGCTGAGGTAATGCTTACTGTGGGGGTAAAGAAATGAAGTTCATTTGATGCTTCCACAAGCAGTCAGTGTGCTGAGGGCCTTCTCTCCTCCTCCTTCTCTCTCGGCACTCATAATAATCCAGTAAAATAGAACGCACAATGCCTCCTTTGTAGATAGGGAAACTGAGGCATAGGGACATACAGTGGTCTAGGTAGTACTGGCCTAGCTTGAAAACCTCAGAAGCTGTGCAGGATGTAAGCCTGCTTCTGTGCTGATCCCTCAGCCTCACTTATCATACGAGCCCCATCTTTGACAGGTATAGAGTCTAGGAACCACTGCTGTCATTTCTCTTCCCAATAATACATGGTGGGGTGTGGTGAGGCCAGTAAATGCATGAAAAGATGCTCAATGTTGTTATCCATCAAAGAAATGCAAGCACAGTGGGCTATCAGTTCACATGGGTTTGGGTAGCTATAAGGAAAATATAACAATATCAAGGGTTGGCAAGGATGAGAAAAAACAGCAGCAGAGACAAAAACAAAACCTGCCTGTGTTGTCACTCACGACAGAAGATGATATAGTCACTTTGGAACATAATTGGTCTGGCAATTCCTCAAAATGTAAACACAAAGTTATAGTATACCTCGGCATTTCAGCAGGCACACAGCTACATGAAAAGCTGTACACAAATGTTCATGATAGGCTGGGTCATCCTGAATGCCCATCAGCGGATGAATACATACCAGCTCACAGGCAGTCTTTGCATTTAACAGAGTATTACTCGACTACAAAAAATGGATAAAGTCTCAGTGCGTAGCTAAGTGAAAGAAGTCAAGCAAGAAAGTCACACATCCCAATCATCCCACTAAATGGAGTGTTTAAGATAAGCTAACCAGAGAGCAAAAGTAGATTAGTGTATAACAGGGACTGGGGTGATGGGGGCATAGGGGGTAACTGCTAATGGGCCTGGGGCTTCTTTGGGAGGTGATGGAGATGCCCTGGAGCTACTGAACTGTGTCTGTCATGTTTAAGATGGAAACTTTACGGAACACTGGTTTAAACATAATCGTCTGGAGGCTGGAGGAGCACGCATGGCTCAGCTCAGCAGGAAGGGGCGCGGTTAGAGAGAAACTAGAACGACTAAGATCCAGGCCTTCTGTTTTAGTTTCATTTCTATTGCTGTGATAAAATACCCCAAGCAAAAGCAACTTAGGCTAGGAAAGGATTTGTTTTGGCTTAAATCCTGCTTATGGTCAATCATTTTGGAAAAGCAGGGATAGAAACTCAAAGCAGCAGCTAGTCATGTTGTATCTACAGTCAGGTGCACTGGGGATGAAGCCACCAAGCTGCCTACTTGCTGCTGCTTCCACCTGGCTTTCTACTGTCCCCAAGTGCTCAGGACCACCTTCCTAGAGAATGATGCTGCCCACCATGGGCTAGGGCTACATCAACTAGCACTCCAGACCAAGACAATCCCCCACAGACATGCCCACAGGCCATCTTGGTTTAGATAATTTCTCATTAAGACTTCCCAGGTGATTCTGGGTAGTGTCAAGTTGACCCTAAAAGCTAACAGGCACTACGTCATCAGACTTGACTGAGTGATGTCATCAGGCTTGACCTAGTGAGACTGACTCTGCGGCTTCCTGCCTGAGGCTTTTTGGGGGAAGCCCTGGCCATCTTGGTCCTGCTATTTTCTTCTTTGCATGAGGTAGAAGTGGCTATGGTAAGGGCTCTGGAGATTTTGAATTCTTACATGCCTCTCACCTCCAGGGGCGGTTTCTGTGATTCTTGATCCAGCACGAGCTTTAGTCTAAGCAGCAGGGGAAGGTAGAGAGGATAGGGAATGCTGAGAGCTTGTGGTTGCATTCATCCTTGACAAAAAAAGCCCAAGAACTCAAGGGGAAAGCCTTCCAGGTGAGAGCAACCCCATTCTAATTGTTCAGCATGACTGAGAAGCTGTTAGAGGGCTCTGCAGAGGCTCCTTCGCCTTCTAAGCAGGGATCCAGCTAATGGCAGGAGTGTGGGCAGGTCTCTCCAAGCCTGGGCTTTTCCTCTGCTGTTGGGCTCTCAGATCCAGCCCAGTGATGGCACCTCTCCTCACTCCCTACTCCAGTCGCTTAATGTGCTGTGTGCAACTAATGACTCTTCTAATGAGAGATTTACCACGTGGGGCTTTTAGACGCTGCACCAGCCTCATTTGTCCAGCTCTTGGCAGAGCCTGTAATCATCTCAGTGGGCTCCGGGAACCAGGCTTGCTGCTCTGGCCAATCCAGCCCAACAGACTGACAGTAAGAAGCCACTAGTCCCATACCCAAGTGTCACGTTTCTCCACCCTGACATCTTATGAGAATATTTTTGCATCTTGTTTCTCTAATGAACCTGAGTTGACAGGTTTCTCTGATGTCCCTGGAGTCATCCTTGTCAGCTGGGCTTGGGTCATCTCTAGTCCTCTTTTGAAGAGGTTTCAGAACTGTCCTATTTCCTGTCCCTGTGTTTGGTCATTCTCTAGCCTTGAACTAGAATCTAATCACCCTTGTTCATCCTCTAGAAAGCTGTGTGCCTTTGCTTAATGATCTGGGCAACTGGGCTCCTATGACAGACTGGATGTCACTCAGGCTGAAACTGGGAAGGAGGCTTCCTCTACTTAGTCACCATTGTCCCCAGTGTTTTGTAATAGCTTTTATGGTAAAACACTGCAGATCCCCAAGGGGCACAGCGGCAGAAATGCTGCAGGTCCCCTCGAGGGGTGGCAGTGGGCAGTGAGCACAAGACCACAGAGGGCCACGAGGGCAGACAGTCCCAGGCAAGGAGCCCCGGAGTGGCCCATGAGACATGAGGGCCAGCAAGTCCTAGACAGGGAGCAGCATAGTGGATGGGAGACCTTAGCGGGGCAGCCACTCCCATGAGGAGCCCTGCATGGTGGGTGAGAGACCGAGATGGATAGGCATACCATGCAGCGTGAGGTTGGATATTTATTTAATGGGTTATGGAAGGGAAAGGAAAGGGGAGAAGGGGGAAGAGCAGAGAGAGACAGAGAGAAAGAGAAAAGGAGAAACAGAGGGGAGAAGTGGGGAGAGGAAGGGAGCAAGGCAGAAGCTGTGTCTTTGGGAGAGACCTAAAAAGGAAGAAGCTCAGTCTGGAAGCAGAAGGGAAATCTACCTGCCTCTATGGTGGATGAGGAAGGGAGTAGGCGGGGTTTGTCTCTTAAAGGGACAGGACAATGGCCACCTGGACAATGACTTCCCCAGAAATCAAATGGCTGAATGACTTCAGTATGGTAGAATAGTGATTTGTGTTCAGCAAGCTTGATGAAGAAGAAAGCATAGTTTTAAGAAGCCCAGTGCAAATTAGGCCAGTTTCTTCTTAATGAAAGGACAAAGTTCAAGTGGTGACTGCCACCCTCTCCCATGTCCCATGCCAAGGCTCACATGTCCTCAACACTTCACGTCCCAGTCATGTTAGGACAGGACTCCAGTAGAGAACAGTCCAGGAAGAGGTGGGGCATTGAGTCCTTGATTGATGCCAACCTGCTTAGGGTACAGCTGAGTGGGATCTGAAACCTAGTGTCCTTGCTGCCTGCCTGGACTCTTCCCAGGTGGGGCCAGAGGAACAAAGACAAGAGGCTCTTCTTCCACCAAGTCTTTCTACTCCCGTGAGTCATGGTTCTCCACTTAGATTCCTAGGAGGGACAGGATGTTTAGTACCCACACCTGGGCCCTGCTTTCCCTGAGTGGGGCTGCCCACTAACTCTGTAGATGACTCATGGAAAAAGAAGTCTCCCCTTCCCTTTCATCTTCAAATCCCTTCTGAAGGAGTGTGGACCATACAACACTGATCGCCTATGTTCAATTGCAGCCATCTACTACTGTCAATCAGGGCCTTAACCTACTTCCCATTTCCCCCTCACTTCACGCAGGCAGTAGCCTAGAAGAAAAAGATAACTTTTTAAAAACGGTGGCTTTCATGTGGCTGCGAATATGGTCTATATCTGCCTCCCTCCCTTACAGACTTCTCAGGAAGATACTATAGGGCTGTGGAGATTGCAAGATCTGAGTTCAACCCACAAGAACCAGCATAATAAAGCTGGGCACAGTTGTACAGGATGCAATCCCAATGCTGGGGAGGCAAAGGCTGGTGGTTCCTTTGGGCTGGCTGGACAGCCAGTCTACCTTACATTAGTGAATTATAGGCCAATGACAATGTCAGAGACTAAAGATGACTAAAGTCTAAGGAATGGTGCTCAAGATTGTCCCCTGGTCTCCACATATGAAAGAACTATAGTCGACCTAAGAAAATATTGTGTAAGATCAAGACAGAGTCACAGAATGAAAGGCCAAGGTGAAGTTTGCAAGAACGAAGGAGAAGCCAAAACTCAAATATTTGCGCATCTGCTGTATTTAGTGTTACTCATGTAGCCACAATACAGAGGCATCCTAGATGCCAGCTAATAGATGAATAGATAGGCAGATTGGCATCTATCTGTATGACAGGATGCTACTCAGCTTTCAAAGGACAGGAATTCCACACATGGATAACCCGGAGGATGTTATATTATATGAATGATACCAGTCACATATGCTGCTTGTATGTTCACCTCAGATGTCATTCCTAGCACTAGGGACTCATAAAGGTAGAAGGCTAGGAGCCAGGGGCTGGAGGGGTGTCAACAGGGAGGTTTTTTTTTATCGTGTAAGGATAGCTTCAGTTCTGCAAGATGAGAAGTTATAGGAGCTGGATGGTGGTGACCGCTGTGTCGCAATATAACTGCTCTTCATGCCACCAAATCTCATGCTTAAAAATGAAAGAGATGGGAAATGTTGCTTTCTGTATGTTTACAAGAGATTTTTAAAGCCACATGTCACATCCCTCTCCCCATTAGGCTATGGCTCTTCAGGGACAGGGACTTCTGAGTGCCATGTGTGCATGTCCTTCTGGTGCTGTGCTTCTCCAAGGCTGGGGTGGTGGAGCTGCTGCTCTGATTGTGAGCAAGGCTCACCAGGAATGTGGGATTTGTGCATGCCTGACCATGCTGGGTGGTCTTCACAGTCGAGGATTGTGCCCCTGTGCTGCCTCCTCTAGAGGAGACCCACATTTCTGCCACTTAGCCACAGAGCCCCTGCATCAGATTTCCAAGGTGCTGTGCCTCGTATTCTGGGGGTCTTGCTCAATTATGTTCCCTAGGACTAAAAAATCCACAGGCTTCTAAAACGTCTTTATTCTATTCCATAACTGACAAAGTATGTGGACGGTGCCTAGCCAACATCTGCCTCGAGGTCAGTCCTCCATCTGACTCAGCTGCTGTAACCTGATGGTGCTACGCCTCGGGTTCAGCCAGTGACATTCACGTGGCCTGACTGCTTACAAAGGCCCTACTAATCAAGATAATGACCACGCCGTGGATGCCTCATCCCAGAACATAAAGCTGTCCCCGTCCCAAATGACCCGTTTCATAGAAGGTCCTGAATTGTGCAGCTGGCCAGATCGCCCCTTTGGCCTTGGCCATTGCATCACTCATGCTTGAATGGTGACTCATGTGTGCCAGGATCATCTCAGCCCAGGGGTTTCGGTTCAGTAACTGCAGTATGTTACTGGCTTCCAGCACGGCTTGAACAGCACATCACTCTGTGGTTGGCCACAACTGTCTCCCTTTACCTGTGGCTTCCCTGAGTATGGCTTGTTTCCCATCACCAACGATAGTCTGAGAGTATCAAGTGGTGAATCACACAAGTAAGCAACTTGTGTTTTAGAAGCTGTGCATTACATGCACTGAGAAGGTGGCTCAGTGAGTAAAGTGGGTAAGCATGAGGACCCGAGTTTGATTCCCCAGAACCTCCATTAAAAAAACAAAAAAGAATCCAGAGTTTAGGCTGAGAGCTGACTCAGTGGCGAGAGCCCTTACTAAGCCTGTGAAGACTGGAGAGCAGATCCCAGTACACATTGTCACAAGCTGGGCATTGTCCCTGCAGGCCTGCAGCCCCAGCACTGAGCAGGTTAGAGACAGGAGGATGGCTGGGGTTTGCTGGCTGCCAGTCTAGCTGGAAAGTGACAAGATCCAGGTTCAACTAGAGACTTTCTCTTAAAAGAGTAAGGTAGGCAGGTGAGGGCAGTGTTGGCACACACCTTTAATCCCAGTATTCAGGAGGTAGAAGCACGTGGATCTCTGTGAGCTTGAAGCCAGGCTGGTTCTAGAGGGAGTCTTAGGACAGCCAGGGCAGTCACACAGAGAATCCTCTATCAAAAAACCAAAAAAGAAAAAAAAATAATGAGGTAGAAAGTTATAGAGAACCCTCCTTTGACTTCCAACAACATATATAGGCATGTGTACCAATACACATATGGGCATATGCAAAACACACACACACACACACACAATCCAGCATGATGTTGTATACTTGTAATCTCAACACTAAGAAGGCAGAAACAGGCAGATCCATGGGGGGTTATTGACTGGTCTAGGTCAAAGGAAGACACCTGTCTTTAAAAAAAGTATAAATGGTACCCCAAAGATTAATAATGGAGACTATCTTCTGGCCCTCCACCTGTGCGTGCACACACACACATACACACACACACACACACACAGAGAGAGAGAGAGAGAGAGAGAGAGAGAGAGAGAGAGAGTTTTACTATAGCATATTATAGTGATTGTTCATGCTTTATCATTTGTTACTGCTGCCAATCTCATATTCTGCCTGATTTTTAAATTGCACTTTGTCCTAGGTCTCCCAGTATAGGGAAGGCATAGTATGTAGATAGCTGATACCATCTGCAATTTTAATACTTCAGTTGTGTCAGGGACTGCTTCCCTTCCTAGATAAGGGGGAATAACTGTGGAAGCCACTTCAAATTGAGTCACGTATAAATCACAAGAAAATATTCTCCATATCTTAGGGTCAAAGATAGTTTACTTGATTGTATAAAAGCCAACCATAATAGCTATTGC
>JABTXL010000541.1:7366569-7470202 GCA_025134845.1 Neodon shergylaensis
ATAAGCCCATGTTCTCATCCATTCTTGAGATGAAGACAGTACCCTGGATTGTCCATGGGGTCTCACTCCAGTCCAGAAATCCTTGTTCAAGGGAAACAGTAGGGAAGAGTCAAGGAGAAGGGACAGCGGCAAGAGTGAAGGCTGGAGTGAGGCAGGCACAGGTTAAGGAACATGGACAGTGTCTAGCAACAAGAAAAGTCCAGGAAAGCAATTCTCCCACCCCCAGCATCTTCAGAAAGTTCTGGGCTGCTCATTTGACTTTAGCCCAGTGTTGAACTTGACCTCCACAGCTGTAGAGGATGCATTTGTCTTGTGGCCATTTGTTACAGCAGGCATAGAAAGCTTATACATACTCAATAACCAATGCTTCCCAATCCCAGCAGCCTTCCCTTTCCCCCACTAGAAATGAGGCTCTTCCCAATACTGAGTGATTATTATGACATAATGTTATGCTATTGCACTGAGGTCAACTTAATGGTGTCACTCAAGTTATTCCAGTAACCCTGTGAAGTAGCCACCTTCATATTCTCTATAATACAAGGAAGAACGAGGGTATGCCAAGCAATGTGCTCAAAGTTCTCCATAGACCCAGAGCTGGAACTCAAGCCCTGGGTCTCTGTGGTTCAATGTTAGTGTCTGTGTGACCACTGGTACTACCACATTAGTGTTGCTGGACTTTGGCAGGGGCCACCTTGGCCTGTGCTCTAACAGTAGCACCCTCAGCCACTTATGGCATATTTACCTGATACTCCATCCTCACCAAAGTGCTTTAATGAAGATCTCCCCGGGCAGTGGGGGCAAGGCCTGTGTTTGTGTAGGTGGTACCATTGCCTGCATTTATGGATGAAGGCAGGGTCCACAGCTGATACACTGAGGGCCAGCTAGGGCCAAAGCAGAGCAGATGAAAACCCATCGAGTCCCCAAGACTGTGCTGATTCTACAGTCCTCACTCCCATGCCATGCTACACAAGAAGGCCCGGTGACTTCTGTATCCATCAGTCTCACTGTCAGGTCATCCGGAAACATCAGCATTGAACAGGAGCCCACCAAGCCCCTCAGGTCTGATATTAGTGCTTCACAGAAAGTAATCAGTGCATATCACCTTGAATGACCCGTTGTCATGCAGTGACAGTCATAGATGGAGCCAGAGCCCAAGTCAGGAGGACATGACAGAAGTTTGTTGTCACTCAAAGACAGGATATAAAGGAGGTAGGCTTTGAGTGAGTTAGAGGTGATGATGGAGGTGGGTCTTGTATCTTATCTGTTGCTTTCATTGGTTAACTAATAAAGAAACTGCCTAGGCCCATTTGATAGGCCAACCCTTAGATGGGTGGAGTAAACAGAACAGGATTGGGGGAGAAAGAAGCTGAGTCGGAGAGTCGCCATGATGCTCCCACTCCAGCCAGATCCTCCCTGGTAAGCGCACCTCGTGGTGCTACACAGAATATTAGAAATGGGTTAGATCGATATGTAAGAGCTAGCCAATAAGAGGCCACAGATAACGGGCCAGGCAGTGTTTAAATGAATACAGTTTTCCGTGTAATTATTTCGGGCATTAGCTAGCCATGTGGGTGGCCGGGTGCTGGGGACGCAGCCCAGCCGCCCCTACTTACAACAGAGTGGCGCCCAACGTGGGGCTCGAACCCACGACCCTGAGATTAAGAGTCTCATGCTCTACCGACTGAGCGCCCCACGTGATGGGCTAAATCCACTTAAAAACCTGAGAAGGCTTAAAAATAAGGGAGAGAGAGTTTAACACAGATTTTTGCTGTTTGTGGGTTGTGTACCGCAAAGAAATTGCCCTGACTCAGCAACAGGAAAAAACTGGCTGTTTTAAAATGCCGGCTTTCTGGGCTGTGCCGCCATTGCGATCTCTGTCTGGCTCCGGCAGGAGACAGAGCTTTTAAATAGAGCATTTGAAATAAAGCTCTAAGGCTTGCTTGGCGCCAATGTGGACTTGCTGTGTGCCTGGAACTGTGCTCAGCTCAGGTGCACCAAAAGGCTCTGAGGCAGGAGCGGCTCAGCTCCACCATGCTGAACTGAGCAGATCTCAAGCAGGACCTACCGTAATTACTGTGATAACAGCGCAGTTAAAGTTTAGACTGGGCAGGATATAGGCGGTACCGTATTACCTGTACATGGTGCAACTTAAGTTTTTAAGAACTGCTTAACATTTTAAGAAATGCTCCTGGATAGTAAAAAAAATTACAGATTCACAATAAAACAGATTCAGACAGACCACTAAATGGGTCACAATGTTGGATGAATGTACATAGGCTTGAGAGAGAAAAAAAAAATAGAATAAAGTTAATGCCCATAAAAAAGGGTAAAGTCTTTAAAGAGACAGAGTACAGATAGTTATAGATTAAAAGAAATAAAGAAAAATAAGCCACATAAAAATGGAAAATTCACAGAGAGTCTGGATTCTTTGTATTATTGTGTTTTCTTTAAAATTTTTGACTATGAAGGAGCTAAGTACAGAGAGACATTTCATTATATGGGCTGCTAAGCTGAACCTGCACATATGTTCTAAAGGTATCTTGACTTCAGAATTTGGATCTAAGGTTATGATGCTTTGGAAAAGTACTTCTTTTGTTTTCACAGAGGATGAGACTCTATGGATTTCTTCTATTCCAATTTGGTATGATAGACCTCACCCTCCTGAAAGGTTGCTGTGAACACCCTCAAAAAAATTTACTTCACTCAACTGCCAACTGAGATAAACCTGGCACACAGGTTACCCCATGAAAGATATGATTAACCGCGCCCCCATTCAGCAGGAAGCAGTTTGGAGAGAAAAAACTGCGCCCATGTTCCCAAATATTGTTTATAACTGTTCTTTTACATTTAAAGGGGGATATGATATAGATATCAATAATTTGCATTGGTATGGATTTTAAGGTCAATTTTGTTATATGTATATGTATTTCTGTTCTTGACTAAGGTATTATGATTGTGTAGTTCATTTAAAATGTAATGTATAATTAGGAAATATAGGTTGTTAATGGATAATAGTCAAGCTTGTAGTCATGTTAGTTAGATTTTCTAGATATATAGAGATATATTTCAGTAGGATAGGCATTCTTCATATCTTTCAAAGACTGCAGAATATGGCATTTAAATGTTTTAATAACTTAGGGCTTTTCATGACAAGGAGACACATCTGCTCCTGGCAGCACCAGCTACTTCAAGAGGAAGATGGGCATCGAAGAGGATCCTTACGGAGTTTGATAGCCATTTGGGCAAGAAACTGCTCTTGCCTGGACTGATGCATAAACTGGATACAGAGAACCTGCAGAGAGAGGACTGCTGAACTTGCCTAAAGGTGAGATGATCTTTCGGGGTTCCTGATTCATGAAAGAGTCTACGAGACATTCTGCAGGACACAGCAGACAATGACTGAACTGCCTTTGAAATTCCTGCTTCATGGAAATGTCTCTGGATACCGTGGGCCTGTAGGCCGAAGATGGATGCCCCACCGGTACAGAAGAACTTTGGGTGACTGTCCAGGCAGCGAGATGTCTCTGTCATTTCTAGAGTTTTGGACTTCCTGTTTACTTAGGTATTATTATATCCTTCTGGAGTCTTTGATGGAATTGAAGAATAAATAGTTATAGTTTTCCTTAGTTATGATAAGAGATAAAATAGATATAAATATTGTAACTGTAATTCTTACTTGATAACTGTTTTGTTATATATAATTTTACTGTTAAAGTTAAAGCCTTTCTTTTTTGTTTAAACAGAAAAAGGGGAAATGATGGAGGTGGGTCTTGTATCTTATCTGTTGCTTTCATTGGTTAACTAATAAAGAAACTGCCTAGGCCCATTTGATAGGCCAACCCTTAGATGGGTGGAGTAAACAGAACAGGATTGGGGGAGAAAGAAGCTGAGTCGGAGAGTCGCCATGATGCTCCCACTCCAGCCAGATCCTCCCTGGTAAGCGCACCTCGTGGTGCTACACAGAATATTAGAAATGGGTTAGATCGATATGTAAGAGCTAGCCAATAAGAGGCTACAGATAACGGGCCAGGCAGTGTTTAAATGAATACAGTTTTCCGTGTAATTATTTCGGGCATTAGCTAGCCATGTGGGTGGCCGGGTGCTGGGGACGCAGCCCAGCCGCCCCTACTTACAACAAGGTGACCCTTGGAAACCCCCAGAGTCAAATCCTGGCCCCTTAACAAATCTGCCAAACTTGACAGTACTGTGATATATGATGTTTTTCTCTGAATAATGCTTTAACCTCTATCTAAAGAAGAAGGGAATCTTTTTATGGTGCTGGAGATGGAGTCCTCACCCCCACTCTGATGTCACCATATTCTAGAACTTTGACATAGCATGTTAAATTTAGAGAGCCTTTTTTTGACAGTTTTAATCTCTAGGACTAGCATCATCCATCGTAGTGTTTTGAAAAATCACATTCTACAGAATGTGGTCTTGGGGAGAGCATGCTTTGCCCCTGGTCTGAAGAGACTAGATCTCTGGCTATTTTTTACACAGACTCCCCAAGTCAGGTCTTCTTATGTCTAACTCACATTTCTGTAGTAACATCCTGGCAAATATTACTGTGAGAGATCTTGGGCTCACTGTCACTGTGGACCCACGGGTAAGCATGTCTCAGTTCTGCCTCAGGACCCAAGTTAGCTTAAAGATGCTCCTTGCTTTTATCCAAAGATGCTTTTCCTAAAAGCATCTTTGCTTGGAGTTCTAAGAGTCAGGCAGGGCAGATTCCATCCATCAGGAAACTTAAGCCAAGAGAAGTCTTGCCCATGTGTCTCTCCTTCTCTACATTCAGGCCTGACCAAAGCCTTAGTTGTCTTTATAGCAAAATCCCCTTATGTTACCCCCCAAATATCTTCACACTCTCTAAATTGGCTTGGCCGTCAGTCCCCGGTCCCCCACTGTCCATCTAGTATTTATGCATTAATGCTAGAGATGCCAAGAAATGTAGAAATGTGGTTTTCTCTCTCTGAGTGTAAACTTGGGACAATGGTAACATGATTAGAGCCACATCTGGTCAAGCACTTACTGACTCTAAAGAACAGGAACAACTGTATGGGGAAGGACTCTTGTAGCAAAATCAATAATAATGAACTCTGAGAGCAGAAGTGGCTGGAACAGTGAAGGGAAAAAAAACATAGGTTTTGTCATAGCTCATAATATACTTGAGCTGCAATTGGCTGGTATATTGTGGGAGTGGGGGACATTAAATTTTATAGTAAAATGGAAGTTACACATTCTATTTTATCCTTCTGTGTACTAAAAATGGCCGTGTCATCTCCTTTTGTCTAGGATTACTGGACACGCACTATAGTAAAAGTGATCAAATCGCCTTTAAAATTCTCCAGGCTGATGTTACAGACAGGAAGTTGGACTTCGCCAAGGTAACATATGTTTGTGACTTCTAGACTGGTCAGCCAAAGGTGTTGAACTATAAAACACAATTGCTGGCTTGCTCGAGATAGGTTTGTGGTTTGTTTTCTTTACCTGAATGTTGAATTGATTAATCAGGAAAAATCCAATTACAAGTGATTAAGAATTTTATAGGAAAAGTATAGTGCATATATATATATACATATATGTATATATATTAAATAACTCTTCTATAATCTTCATTAACAATATGTAAGTTTGCAGTGTCAGAGGGGAGTATGATGGTCTAACGATTTTAAAGTAGGAGGGGTAGTCGGAATATCCTGCCATGTAGCATTCGGAAGGTCAGGAAGAAGTGCTTTGAAACATAACATGCTGGTACAGGTTGTTTCAGCTGAAAAGGCGTCAGTCGTGTGAAACAGAGACAAAAATTAGAAGTCATGTTTATATAAGGAAGGGCTTCAAACCAGAGGGTGGAGAGCTCTGCCCATAGTGCTTAGCATCGCCGGTTTATATGCCAGGTCCTCTGTAATTGGCTGACTCATTTGATGCTTCTGTTGGCCCGGAGTGGGAGTCCTGATGCTGAACCCTTTGTGCAGAAGCCAAAACAAAGCTTCAACGCAGAGTCACGCATCACACACACGCAACTCTTGAGGCAGCTAAGCTGCTGGGTCCCGGATCTCTCCTTTCCTCCTTTGCTTTGGAGGTCTGACCAGATTACAACACACCTGTTGGGTCTTATCAATATTTCCTTGTAAAAGATTTAAATAGCAAACATGTCTGCTCTTGGGTTCTTTCTCAGAAATATGTGCCTTTCATTTAACTCTGCATTTAGTAAAGATCTCCTGCTCATCCAGGGATCCCTGGCCCTGGATGCTATTCTAGTTTGCTTTCTGTTGCTGTGACAACACCAGCCTGGGAAGGAAAGCGTGTGTTGGACTTACAGGTTGCAGTCCATCATCAAGATGACCAAGGCAGGAACTCAAGGCAGAAACCTAGAGACAGGAACTGACTCAGAGATGGAAGAATGCTGTTTACTGACTTGTTCCCCTGGTTTGCAAGCTAGTTTTCTTAGAAAGCCCAGGCCCACCTGCCCTGGGATGCACTGTTCATAGTGGGCTGGGCCCTCCCACATTAATCATCAAGAAAATGCCTCACAGCTACACCCATAGACCAATATGATGGGGGTATTTTTTTTCCGTTTATTTATTTATTAAAGATTTCTGTCTCTTCCCCGCCACCACCTCCCATTTTCCTCCCCCTCCCCCAATCAAATCCCCCTCCCTCGTCAGCCCAAAGAGCTATCAGGGTTCCCTGCCCTGTGGGAAGTCCAAGGACCACCCACCTCCATCCAGGTCTAGTAAGGTAAGCATCCAAACTGCCTAGGCTCCCACAAAGCCAGTACGTGCAGTAGGATCAAAAACCCATTGCCATTGTTCTTGAGTTCTCAGTAGTCCTCATTGTCTGCTATGTTCAGCAAGTCCGGTTTTATCCTAGGCTTTTTCAGACCCAGGCCAGCTGGCCTTGGTGAGTTCCCTATAGAACATCCCCATTGTCTCAGTGTGTGGGTGCACCCCTCATGGTCCTGAGTTCCATGCTCGTGCTCTCTCTCCTTCTACTCCTGATTTGGACCTTGAGATTTTTGTCCGGTGCTCCAATGTGGGTCTCTGTCTCTGTCTCCTTTCATCGCCTGATGGGGGTATTTTTTCAATTGAGATTCCCACTTCTCATATGAATTTAGCTTGTATCATTAGCAAAACCTAAGCAGTGCAGATGCTATTCTGGTCCTTAAGATGAAAAGAGATGTAGTTGTTAGCATTCAAAGCCTATTCTAGAGGGACACATCACGCTCATTGTGACAAGACTCCAACATGCCTTGGTGTACTTGATTTGTTCCCTGGGAGCAGAGCAAGCACCCAGGGTAGAAGGGGTTGAGGTGTAAACAGGAGGAGGTGTGGTCATTGGAAATGGAGGTTGGAGGAGAGGCTGGGGAAAAGAAGAGTTGAGTCTGGGAAGGATGGGAGCACTACTGAGATGGATTACTACTTTTAAAAGAAAAGATTTAGGGCCAGAGATACTGCACAATTCTAGAACTTTTGCATAGCACACACAAGGCCCCGGATTCTATTCTCAGCACAGTGGAAAGGAAGAGAATGTTGATGTTCAAGCTAACCATATTTCCCTTCTGTTCTCCACATTGATCTGGAAAATTCCAGTACTTTCCTATTAATGTCAACACTAATCAGTATATGATCACTAATCATGATAAAGATCTTGGGGTCATGTGGCCAAATCCCTGTATTCATGTTCTCACTCAATCTCTCTCTCTCTCTCCCACACCCATACCCCCCCCCACAAACATATACATATATAATGAGAGGGAGGAGAAGAGAGGAGAGGGAGGAGGGGAGGAGAGAAGAGGAGAGGGAGGGGAGGAGAGGAAGGAGAGGGCAGGAGAGGATGGGAGAAGGAGGAAAGGAGAGGAGGAGGAGAGGAGAGGAGGGAGGCAGTTGTTTCCTGTAACTGAGTCATACCCTGGAAATCACACCTTCTCAACCCTTGCTTTGGAATTGCCTAGATCATCTAATAGTGTGACTTTCTAATTTTCTTCCTAACTAAGAGCTTTGAAAGCTTGTTCTGTGTGTGTCATAATGCCACCGCCAAGTGATGAAACCCTCTAGCAGATTCCCTGCTTGGGTTAGTGCCCTAGCTCTCAGCCTCTCTCCAGAGCCTGCACAAGACTGTTCACTTCCCTTCCAAAACACTCAAGGCTGGAGCAATGCTGAGAAGCCATGCTTCTTCTGCCAAGTGCTTGTTTAAGAGTAAAACATGGACCACAATCACTTCTTCTAAAAAAAATATATATACTTGAATCCAAGTTGTCTTTATACTAAAGTTAGTGACAATATCATATAGGAACTTAGGAAAATAGGGGCTGGGAGATGCCCCAGTCCTTAAAATTCATGCCTCACAAACATGAGGACTTGAGTTTGGATCTCCAACACTCACACAAAAGTCAGGCATGGTGGTGTGCACCTATAACCCCAGCACAGTAGAGTGGAGCGGGAGGTGCTAGAATTTACTGTCCAGCCAGTTTAGGCAGGTTGCTGACCTCCAGGATTAGTAGGAGACCCTGTCCTAGAGAGCACAGAGAAAGACAACCTGGTTCATTCTCTGCACACACACACACACACACACACACACACACACACACACGCTGGTGCATCTTCACACATGCAAATGCACAAACACAAGGAAGAAACTTACAAAAATACAGAAACGTATACAAAAAAAATATTGATTCCATATCCTTTCCTTATTTTCCCCGTGTTTGAAAAGGCTGCCTTAAAAGTACGTACCAACTTCCATGGCTTCCTTCAGTCATGCACTATCCCAACATCCCTGTGTCATCATTTAAGGAGTTTCTAATTTTTATTTTTTAACTTCTTCAGATTATGAGAAGCAATTGCACATCCTGCGGTTTACTGACTGCCCTCCTCCTACTTAAAAGCATTGATTCTTGTTGGTTTCCAGTGGCCACAAGGAGGAGGGAGTGGGGACTTTTTATTTAATGGGAACAGAATTTTAGCTTTATGAGATGAGCTCTGGAGATGGATGGTGAGGGCTGCACAGCATTATAGAATGCATTTGACAGCAGGGTAACATGCACTTAGAATGCTTAAGATGGCAACACTCATATCTATTAACTGTAATGAAAACATGGGAGAGAGGTTGATTCTAGCCAGCTTCTTACTGCCGTGCAAGCCACCTGGATCCTCTGGTTTTTACTGACTGCACAGAAAGACAATGGCTTCACCACGAGGAGAGAGAAGAGCTCCCATTTCCCGTTTGTTTTGCAACCCCGAGTCCCCGTTGCTTCTCAGCAGAGTAAATGCAAGACTGGATTGCCCTTGTATCCAGGACACGGTAGCACTGGGTTGATAGATTACTCAGCAATGATGCTTCCAGGTCTGCTCTATGAGGGTCAGCAGGTTTGCAGCGGGTGAAGGTAACAGTGGCAGTGGGTATCTGTGAGGAGATAGATTCTAATCTGGGAAATATAGTCATGGCAAAGGAAAGAACTGTCTCATCCAGGGGGAAAATACATATTTTAAAGGTAAAGAGCAGACTGAATGCTTCTCCTTCAGAGATATAAATTGCTGCAGGAAGAAAGTCATTTTCACCTCAGTGACTCAGGGTAGGATTGCTCTGAGTATCTGCCACTTATCTCCCTCTTATTTCAATTTAGCAAACGATGCCCTTCTTAGTCATATGCCTTAAGGCATAAATAAAAAACAAACAGAGTTGATAAGAAGCATGCAAAGACTTACCAGCTCTACAAAACCAGGCTGGAAATGTTTAAAATAAATCAATATCTTAAAACATTTAAAAGAAATCAATCGTAGCATCTACAAGCAAGAGAGGGCAAGAATTATCTTGGAAGACAGTGGACAGGAGACGGTCTGCCACCAAAGCCGGACTCAAACCCAGCCTGGCTGTCACTCACCTTGAACATGCATCCCTTTCAGTACCAGATGGTTTTCTTCATCCTTTTAAATCTAGTCTTACATCTTTCAACTTTATTTTACATGAAAGCTATCTCTCTTCAAAGCCACCTTTAGTTAACCTTTGTTAAAAGACAGAGGGGGTGTCCTCCCAAAATAGCTTGATTTGAGATGATCTGTGCTTTTATAACTTGTCCCTTTTTCTCAGTGTGTGTGTGTGTGTATTTTTGCTCCATTCACCTGTGCATGCAGAGGTCAGAGGTTGACTTTATATCTTTCTTGATTGGTTCCTACCTCATTTTTGAGATAGAGTCTTCATCTTCTTTCCTAGACTAGTTGGCCAACGAGCCCCAGGGATCCTCTTGGTTCTGATTCCCTAGCGCTGTGGTTACAGGCACATGCAACCATGTCTTGCTTTTTATGTGGGTGCTTGTTGACAGAGATTTCTGTCCCACCCTGTCCTGCAGCCGTTCAGTCCCAAAGAAACACACAGAGGTCTACATTAATTATAAACTGTATTAGCTCAGGTTCCTTATTAACTAATTCTTACATCTTAAATTAACCCATAATTCTTGTCTGTGTTAGCCATGTGGCTTGGTACCTTTATCAGTGAGGCATTCTCATCTTGATTCCTGTGTCTGGGTGATGACTGCAGACTCAGCCTTTTCTCTTCCCATAATTCTCCTGTTCTGGTTGCCCCACCTATACTTCCTGCCTGGCTACTGGCCAATCAGCATTTTATTAAAGCAATTCAAGCAACAAACCTTTACAGGATAGAAGACCATTGTCCCACAGCAACCCCCTCTTTTTTCAAAACAAAACTGTGGATCTAATCTCCTTTGTTTAACTTTTTTCCTGACCATTATTCATAGCAACTTGTAAACAATACTTTAAACAAAGACAAGCATCCATAATCCATTTTTTTTGAAATATGGGCATAGTTTCCAGGCTATTTCCTGCTGATTGGGAATGCTGATAATCTTATGGGGACCTAAAAAAATTAGAATTATGATCAAGTCCTGACTGAAATATTCTGTGAGCTTGATTATCTCAGTCAGCAGTCTTAAAACTGTTCTGGATGTAGAACTCAGACATCTGGGCCTTTTTTCTCCTATATCAGGGGGGTCTTCCTTGATCAAACCTGATTTTCTTAACCCAGAATGAACCTACAGCCTCTCATTTCCTGTGGAAACAAAAGCAAAACTTCTTCTCTAAAGTAACATATCTTTTGAATTAAATTTGAAGTCAAGTCGTATTCAACATATGTATGTTGGATTAATCCAGTAACATTTATAATCAAATGTCTTTTAGCAGCTGTTGCTCCTTCCTCAGTATTCAAACAATTCAAAGACAACACAATAACATACAGTATCCAGACTCTTTGTACTTTTCATCTTTATGTGATTTTATTTTAAACTCTATTTTTTCTTTTTCTTTAATTTTTTTTTGAGACAGGGTTTCTCTGCAGCTTTGGAGCCTGTCCTGGAACTAGCTCTTGTAGACCAGGCTAGCCTTGAACTCACAGAGATCCATTTTCCTCTGCCTCCTGAGTGCTGGGATTAAAGGTGTGTGCCATCACTGCCTGGCTCTAATTTTTGAGTTTTTGAGACAGGGTTTCTCTGTATATCTTCGGCTGCCCTGGAACTCACTCTGTAGACCAGGCTGTCCTTGAACTCACAGATCCACCTGCCTCCCAAGTGCTGGGATTAAAGGTGTGTGCTACCACACCCAACTTCTCTCTTTCTCTCTCTCTCTCTCTCTCTCTCTCTCTCTCTCTCTCTCTCTCTCTCTCAAGGACTTTATCCTTTTTCTTTTCTCTCCCAAGCCTACATATATTTTTAAGCACACTATAAACCCTTTAGAGGTTTTCTTCATCTTTTAATCTATCTTTACTGTATATCTCTTTTTCTGACCACACAAGTCTTTAATTTGCTAAGTGATATGGCTAGGATTAAAGCCGTGGTTTTGATGGCTGGATCCACCCCATACTTAGCTTTCTGAGAGTCTAGCCTCATGGTAGAGGTACTGGACAGAGCCATGTTTACTGCCAATAGATGCTGGAGATCCAATCTCAAACTCTCATGCCTGTGCAGAAGTGCTTCATTAACCAAGCCGTCTCCCTGGCCATAGGTTGCATATTCATTTGATTATCTACTGGTTTCAGTGAGAAAATGAGATGTGATAAATAAAACTTGCCTTGCAGAAGTATTGTATATGCTAAAGGGTGAATAGCCCCTCATCTCCTCTTTTAATCTCTCTACTTGTGTTTTGAGGATCTTTGGTTAATACTCAGTCTAATGATGGTCCTGATCATTTGGATATTGCCTCCAGCCTATTAATTCCAGCAGACCACAAAGGTTTCTGTTACTCAACATGCACCTGGAATGTAGTATTAATAGGTGTTCAATAAATATTTGTCATCTGAATCATTAAGCATATGGTTTGCCTATAACTGTAATGTTACAAACAACACCAAAAGGCAGTTATTGGAAAGTGTAATTTGGATGAGATGCCTCTGTTGCTTTGATCCTATCAGTTATCTACTAATTTATGCTGAGTCAAGGAAAAAGTAATTTATACAAATGCCTATAATAATTAGTGTTAATTGTCAGTTTGACAAAACCTAGTATCACCCGGGAGATGGGGCTCTGAGCAAACCTTTAGGGGGGTCTCTTAAGTCTATTGATGTGGGAAGGCTCGTCTTAATTATGGATGGCACCATTTCATGGGTTGGATCCTGGGCCTTTATACTGCAGCCTTGGTGTGATGAGCTACTTCAAGATGCTACTGCTGGTGGTGGACTGTACATTGAACTTGGATCTAAATACACTCTCCTTCCCTTCCTTCGCCCTCTCTCCCTTCTTCCCTCTGTCTCTCCCTTCCTCCCTCTTTCCCTCCCTTCCTCCACTCCTTTCCTCTCTCCCTCTCTCCTGCTCTTCCTTCCTTCCATTACTTTCATCCTGGTATTTTTATTACAGCAGCAGAGAAGAAACCAAAACAAGGCTTACGACTTGAGAGACACTGTCACCCTGTTATATCTTTCTGTTCTTCACACCTTCCCTGTGAAGAAAAGAAGGCAGACAATTGTTCCCGGGCGTGGTACTGGCCAGTGTGTCTTCACCCAGGAATGGTGTCACCCCGAATAACACAAGAGCTTGAGGAATAAGTTCAGATTCACACTTCTCGTTATCACCCTTTCCTCTTCTTCTGATGGAGTCAAAAAATCACAGCGACACTTTCCAGGCCTCCGCTAGTGAACCTGGCAGCTGGCTCTTTAGCCAGGCTCTCCAGGGACCCTGGGGCCCTTTTGCAATGATGCCCAAGGCCTGTGACCCTAAGAAAGCCCTCAGCAAGTATGTCCTTTAGCTCTGCCGGGAGGAACCAGACTGTCATTGCCAGTATCAGGGTCTTTTCTGTGGAGCTCCAAGCTGAACTGGCAACTCTTTATTCCTAGCAATCCAGCCCAGCTAATTCTAAGGCCCAGACTCTCACAGGAGTCTGAACCCAAGATGGGGGCCCTTTGATATTGGTGATTCCAGTACCAGGAAGGGCGCATCTTAACAGACTCCTTTTCAATCTTCTTCTTTGATTACAGCTATGCAAATCAAGGCTTCTCTGAGTTCAGGATAGGTCCCTGGTCACCTAAGTCAGCTCAACCTCCTTCCTCCATATCCACATACCCCTAAGGGCCACCCAGGAGCTGGTTATATATACAGATTCTAGACCTCACACCCACAGGTCCTGATTCAACTTATGCCTGGAGACCAGTGTCTTTGGGGATTTCTACCCTAACCCCATGAGATTTTTGAGGGCATTTTGTCACTGGTTCAAACTCAAGGAAGCTCTGTCCTGCAGGATAAGAACAACACCACAGGTTCCAAGCTGGGTTTTGTATTTGTTTTTCTTTTTTTCTCCAAAGATCAATGTCAAAGGAATTCCCACTGGGTATGATTACACACATCGTGGGGTGCAGAGGAACAATTATTCTCAGAGCTAAATTTAACTAGGATGGGGAGGACTGTGAACTGTCAAATGGGCTCCAGGTGCACTGTCATGTTCTTGTATGCAAATCACAGGCCTGGGAGGGCTGCCAGGAGAGGGGTAGAGTAGGGGGAGTACCACAGCAGACAGGAAGCCTGCTGGAGACACAGAAGCCTGAAAAGCAGTGACTCCTGCCTCCAGCCTGGCTCTGGCCCGCTAGAGTCTGCTGATTTGTCTAAGATGGAGAGGCATGCGCCTCTGGGGTTGCAGGCTACAGGTAATTGTTTCGTACCGTAGTATCAGAGGTGTCTGGAGGCAGCTCTGCTCACAACTGGAGACTCCACTGGGTGACCTTGAACTCTTGACCTTGAATTGGAAGGTGGCAGTTGGACTGGAAGGGAAACTTGAAGTGCTATCCTTGTCCAGGGGGCAAAAAAGATTTTACTTGTTTTTAAACTCCGGAGGAGGTTTAAAATGGACTCACCATTTATTCCCCCATCTCTGGTTAGCTTTTGAAGTTTGCAACTTCTTACATATCTTTAAAATTGAAAAGGGGCCTAGAAACTGAGGGAGCCAGGTTTGGTAGCATACACCTTTCATCCCAGTGCTCCGATGACAAAGGCAGGCAGAGCTCTGAGTTCAAAGCCAGCCTGGTCTACTTAGAGTGCTGCTTACTGACTTGCTCCCCATGCTTGCTCAGTCTGTTTTCTTACTGCACCCATGAACACCAGCGCAGGGGTTGCACCTCCCACAGTCGGCTAGGTTCTCCTCTACCAATCATCAGTTAAGAAAATGGGTACTACAGACTTGCCTATAGGTCCATCTTTTTTAATTTAAATAACATTATTTTTTCATTTATTTTACAAACTGACCTCATATTCCCCTCCCTCCTCTACTTCTGTCACCTCCCCCCTTCCCATCCACCCCTCCTCCTCCATCTCCATTCAGAAAGGGGCAGACCTTCCACAACCTTGAAACAAATCCTAGCACGTCAAGTTGAGGCAGGACCTAGCCCCTCCCTTACTTCACGGCTGGGTGAGGGAATCCAGAATAGGGAACAGGTCCACCCTATAGGCCCACCTTAGGGAGGCATTTTTCCAATGGAGAATCCTTTTCCCAATTGACTCCAGCTTGTGTCATCAACATGTTATGTGCAGAGTCCCAGGTCCTGCTGGAGGAGAACGCTCAGTGATTTAAATAAATGAATATTAAACATGCGATAAAGGAAATGCAAATCCTGCCCTTGTTCTCTTGCATCATGGGAAAGGCAAAGACCAGGCTTCCATGGACCTAGGCCCATCCCTTGTGAATGCTTCCTTGAGATGACAGCCGGCCAGCTGTGACTGTTCACGCTCCCTACATGGCCTCCATCAGAATCACTGCGGTGTACGGACTACTGTGGATTCCGCCATCAGAACCCAGGCCTGGGGAACCTGTGTTCACAGTGTTCTAGGTGGTCCTCAGATAAGCTGGGATTTGAGATCTGCTGCCTCGAATGCTGAGCACTCTCGTGAGGCCTTCTGGCTTCCAAGGCTACAGTTTTTACCATTATCTCAGGGTCTCTGCGGTTCTGTACACAAGTTCATTTTAGACACATTAAAAAATGGGGCATGGCTCTGAGCACACTGATTGCTGGGCTGTGGTCAGCCTTCCGCAGTTCTCAACACATGTCCACGAAAACAGCAAGAGGAGAGGGGTTCTCCTCCTTGCTCTTAATCTGGTTAGACCCAGTGCCAAAAAGCACAGTGCCTTATTCTGTACATGGCAGTGATTTCCATAGGAACTGCTAATTAGGAAGCGTGGAGTTCCTTTATGATTTAAAATGCAGACGAAAGCTCCTCAAAGAGTAGCCTTGAGCTACGGCTATACTCTGCCTGCTGGAATACATCCATCTTGGTGCACCCCGTTCTGGGGAGAAAAGCCAACTGGTTGGCTAGTCTGGAAAACTGAATTTGAACATCTGATTTCCCTTGTCTTGTTCTCTGAGCTTGGGTTTCTGTGAGGCCAAGCAAGCAGAAAGGAACTGAATTAGCCTTAGCAGGCCAAGATGGAAGATTGTGAGAGAAGAAACTAGGGAGGTAGCACCTTGTTACATTTACTGAGACTCTCAGCCACCTTGATCATTTTGCCTCCCTTCCCTATTGAGGCTGTGAGATTTTGTTTGGGGGTTCTAGGGTCAGGCCGAAGCAGCTCTCATAGTCAGAGGGTCTCCATGGATAGAGCACAAACTAAGACCAACACCCAGCTGAGTGAGTCCTCCCTTCCCCTAATTGGGCTCACGTATCTAGAACATTACTTCCCCACAAACAAACCTAGGTTTCCATCTCTTCAGAACCCTCAGATTTGGTATCAAGGGAGCTTTGAAGGCTTTACTGAGAAATCTAAGTGCTGCTTCCCCAGAATCCCCATGACCCATGAGAGTTTACTAACTGTGTTCCTATGAATTCCTGGAATAATTAAAAATTTCTCTACCTATTTTCTAGGGGATGTTGGCGTCACAAAACACAAAAATGATATCACCTATCATTTCCCAGCTGATTGATGAGAAGAAATCAATGGAAAACGGAGCCCTGCTGCCTCTGCCACAAGCAATCACTCAGGCTCAACTGTGTCCCCCAAAGCCAGCTTCGGCCAGGCACAGCGGAATGAACACGTACAGGTCATTTGCTCCAGACAGTCTGGGAATTCTGACTCCATCAGATGAGCAAGGATTAGAGACGGAACCACTGTCCACAGGGGACGACCTGGGCAGAGGCCCCCACAGAGGGTTCTCATCTATCACCATCACTGCGCGACGTGTAGGCCCTCCGGCCAACTCCCTGGTGTGGGACACTGTTAGGGACTCACTATGTCCCAATTGCAGGGCCAAGGATGCTTTGCTCCAAGACACCCCAGCTCTGGCCAGTGGTACCCATCTATGTCAGCACAGCGGATCGTTCACCTGTACAGAGTTCCCCAGCAGGGGCTCCATAGAGGGGATGAAGGTACCCCAGGCTCATACGAGGCTGTGTGCGAGGCAGGAGTACTGGATCTCCCAAATGGGTGACAAAGAGGACAGTTTTTCTTCAGACAGTTCACCATCAAGAAAAGTGCCACTGGTGTTCAGTTCATGTGTCCACCTCCGGGTGTCTCAGCAGTGTCCCAATGCCATTTACTATTTGGACAAATCGCTTTCCGTCCCCCTTGAGCAACCTCAGATTGCTAGCCCCAAAGTCCACAGGTCTGTCCTGTCTCTCAGCCTCCGGTGTAGTTCCCACAGGTTAACAGCAGATGGCGTAGACAGCACAGCTAATGGCGAACCAATCAGCAGAGCCCTGCCGCAGGAGCTCCTGGAGGGAAAGCAGGACCTCCTAGGTCCACAATTGGGCCAGCCACAGGAAGGTCACTGGAAGGAGAGCCCAGCATTAGTGCCAGTACATTTGGGGAGTGGCACGTGCCCTCGGACTAGCTCCCCTCCCCTGGAAAAAGTCAAATTTGCAGATGTGAGAAGGAACCAGGTCCCAGTAAGAAAGGAGAAAGAGGAGCTTGCAACATGTACCACTAGCAGCCATGCCGACCAACTCTCCATCCATATTCCCGGCTGGAGTTACCGGGCAGGTGAGTAGATGTCCCCTTGATGGAGTGCCAGTGTTGGGCTAAGAGAGTGCTGTTGATTTTCTTCTGTTCACCCATCCCAGTAGAGTGTTCACAGTTAGCATTTGGTTGTCTCTGCCTCAAGTCAACAACTCACAAGTTGGTCTGATTGGGAACCTGTTCTCACATAGAGATAGTGAGAGACCTTCACTCAAGTTCCCTGTCCCAGCAAGATAGTGTCAGACCACACAGGCAACTGGCAACCCATAGCAAACAGTGGCTCCCATGGCAGCTGGAATAGAGCGTGCTCACATCACATTCCAGAGCAGGGTAAGTCAAATAAAATGCCACCCCACCCAGTTAGTTTTTAAAACTCTTCAGGGGTCCAACACCTGAATGTTGAGGGATTGTCTAGAATTTTAAGGTTTTTCACTTTTCAATCACGTCACTGATAAATGTGTTAGCTTCAACATTTCAAAACTGCGCCTGGGCTCTATAATGGAATGAAGTGTGCATGTGTTTGTGTGTGCATTTGTGTGTGTGCACGCGCGCACACATATGTAATAATTACAACATATTTTCTAATGGGAAAGTTGGAATGTTCCTTCCCAAACAGCAGCAAAAGGAATCGTGTGTCCTGAGCTGTGTCTGGAGGATCCTGGCTGGGATTTGTTTCTATTTCTGCGATTTCAGGGCCAGACAGACTCTCCCAGGTGGGCTTTCCTGAGACCCCTTGGCTTTCAGGAGAGGAAGTGAGTCTGTCAGAGGGAGGCAAGCGGCACAGATTTCTCTGTCTCTGAGTAAACTTCTATTTCCAGTCCTGTACTTTCTGTGAGAGTGGCTGCTTTATGAGTCATAGACTTTCCACTTGGGGAAAATATTTCAAAGAAATAATAGTAAAACTGAAAACGCAGCGTATGCGTAATAATTTTATAGTATGAATTTCTGTCCATTAAGGGTTTATTAATTAATAAAAAATGACCGTGAAACACTTAAAACTATAATGCGTGTGGAAATGTTAAATGATGCAATTAATTTTAACAAGGGCAGATATATTGGCTGCTGAGAGATTTGTAAAGTAAGTTCGATATAGCTTTTGAATTGATTAAATGATTGAGATGCCAGAATCAACAGGCTCGTTTCCATGCAGGAAGACACAAACAGCCAGTCCGCATTACAGAGATAAACTCCGCGTTAGTATTTAAGGCAACCACTCAAGCTGGGCACTTCATCTTCCTTATTGATGACGATTCCAGAAATAGAGAAACTGCACTCTGTGCTGAGCATGACTTGACGCTCTGTCTCACGGTATAGAATAATCACTTGGATTTTTAGAAAATTTCACCAAAGGCTCTTTAAAAAATAACTGGAGCTGGATCACAAAACACCCATCTCGGAGCAGAGTAGCTTCCCTCTGGCTTCGTAAAGAGGCTGGCTGTTCCCGTAAAGGGTTTGCTTAGGTGGGTTAGGGGAAGTTAGTTCTGCCTCCTGTGGAGCTGACATCCATCAGAATAGTAATGTATTGTAGAGACTCATGTTTAGAGCCTGACTCTAAATTATGGGGCCTCGTCCTATCATTTGAAGAAAGCTACAAAGTCTCAGGGAGCCCTGAGCACATTCTCTTATTTTTTAGCTCAATGAATATGGACAGCAACATCACCGCTCTGAGCTTGTGTCGTTCACTCAGTAGTTAGTGTTGGTGAATGTCTTCAAGCTGAATGCTCTTTCCCATTCTCTATCAGCCCCAGATAAACCTTTCAAAGGGAAGAAGTACTGTGTGAGCGTCAGCAATTTCTACCTGAATAAACAACAACCACAGAAAACATCAAGGATTGAGGAGATGTGCAAAGAAATAATTCCTAACCCTCAGGCCCAAATTAAAGCAGAGACCCATGTGTCTTTTAGAAAGAGTGGTGTTCCATGAAAAGAGAGGCTAGTTTGGTGTTTGGGCCACGTGTCTGTTGAGGATGTGTATACACACACACACACATGCATTTACTTACCTGGTTAGCATACACTCTCATCTCTTTCTACACTAATTTTCAGTGAGCGACATTTCTTGTTGAATAATGAGAAAACCTGCTGCAGAATTCCTGTCCGCAGTTTACGAGCATGAGTGGCAACCCACTAGTTCTAATGATCCCATTCTGCCCCAGTACAGGGCACACCATCATCCCAGGGTGCACTTGCAAGCTCAGCTGCGACCCTCGCAGAGCTTTTCAGCCTAATGCAAGCACTCTCAGACCGTGGCGATGCTCATTAAGACTCAGAGGACCTGTGCATCTTCCTGTCTGTAACTGGAACTGTATCTGAGGCATTCTTGATGGCTTCCTGTGGCTACACACACTATTAATGGGCATCATCCTTCATAGCGTCCGAAGCCAACTCCTTTCATCCAAACCCCTTTCAAGCAGGAGCCCCTCTGAGCTTGCTTTGCTGATATCCAGCTGCCTTTGTAGATGCTGCGTGGGAGAGTCCATAGACAAAGTCAAGTCAGTTTTGGCTGTAGTCATTAGGTCACTGGATAGAAATTTCTACAGATGTTATTCTTGGGTAAGCCTTGAAGAGATGCATGCGCTCCGGAAGACTCCTGAAATGAGGAGAGATGAGTTACATGCAGCCATGTCATGTAAAACAGAAGATAGTCCTGTCTGCCTGGGACAAAACATCCCTGCAGACACACGGGCGCCTGCTTCTCCTCGGGAGTGAGGTTAAGAATCGGTTTTCTTTTTGCATACAATGTTGGTCTTTGGTGCTTTGTCTTCACTGTTAGTGAGCATCCTGCTGGCACCATCGAGGTAAAAACCATACAAATCTCTGCCCCTGTAGCGAGGAAAACTTTCACCACGGTTACCACCCTTGTACTCATTATCAGCATCATGAATAATCATGGTGTGTGCTATAAAAATCCACAGTACCAGACCTTGGTTTATGGCCACTCTTTTAAATCATCTAGACAGTTCTGTAGGGAACATATCAGTGAAGCTTCTTTAATAGACAAGACAAATAAGGCTTGAAAATTAATCGACTTACCCAAGTCTGTGTATCCGTTCAGTGCCAAAGCTGTGTCCATGGCTCCTATTGTGTCCTTGCCAGCAACAATCCTCAGCACAGTAGTCAAGCATTGGTGGGGCCCAGTAGTGGGCCCGTCTCTACTGTTACCGTAGAAAGTGGTATTTGAAGACTGCTTAAGAACATATCTTGGGGTGGTGGCCAGTGGGCTACAAATGGGTTTCTGTGTTATTGATTTGTCTAAAGCTCATCAGCTCAGAGATCTTTCTCTATCTGAAATCTGGGTCTTGGTGCCACTCTGTGGGATTTCATATTGATCCGAACGGTTCTGACATCACCATGTGTATGATTGCTCCACTATTGATTAAGATACACTAAGTATTGCCTAGTTTGTCTTGTCCTGTGGTTCATCTCTGAAGCTCCCTTCTTCCCTGAGATATTTGAGTAGACAGAGAGCAAGATACAATGTTAGATGATATTGAAGAAAAGACTAAGGAATGTTCTGCCCACACCTGCTTGCCTGACTTGCTGCTTTGTGGCAGGCCTTCTGGACCAGTAGACCCTTGGCAACTGCATATGCTCTAAAAAAGTGGTTCTCAACCTGTGGGTTACAACCCCTTGGGGTTACATATTGGACGTTTATATTACAATTCATAACAGTAGCAAAACTACAGTTATGAAGTAGCAGTGGAATACTTTTATTGTTGGGGTCATTGCAACATGAAGAACTGAATTAAAGGGTCACGGTATTAGGAAGGTTAAGAACCACTGCTCTAAAAGCACTAGTCTGCGTAGCTGGAAGGAAGATGCTCCTGCCAGGCCACCACATGGATATCAAGTCTGCTTGTGTTCTGAGGCATAAGGTGTCTGTAGTGAGCTAGCTTCATTCTGTTTACACATCAGGCTTACCTGAGAAGAAGATAGGCTCTTGGATCCAGCTCTCTCATCCCAGAGGACTTATTTCCAGAGGGCTCAGAAGGCTTGGGAAGAAAATTTATTTTGAAAATGTATTTCCTTCCTCTGATGATCTAGACTTACGTGAAGCAACCTGTAGTTCTTTTTTTCTCTTCTCCCCCCTACTCTTCTTTCTCCTTCATTTCCCCTCTCTTCTTCTTTTTTCCTCCTTTCTCCCCCATCTCTTTCCTTCTCTTCTTCTTACATCCTCTCCACTCTCTTCCCTTTCCCTCTCTTCTCTGATGTGGGATTCCACTCTGTATGCTGTGAATACCATTGGTTAATAAAGAAACTGTCTTGGGCCTGCGCAGAGCAGAATAGAGGCAGGTGGGGAAAACTAAACTGAATGCTAAGAGAAAGAAGGCAGAGTAAGGAGCCACCACCATGGACAGACACGCAGAACCTTGTTGGTAAGCCATAGCCATGTGGCGATACACAGATGCATAGAAATGGGTTAATTCAAGATGTAAAAATTATGTATAAGTATGCAAAAGCTAACAGGCCAAGCAGTGATTTTATTAATATAGTTTCTGAGTGATTATTTAGGGAGTCTGGGCTGCAGGAAATGAATGAGCGGACTCCTACTACACTTCTCCTCCTCTCCTTCTCACTATTCCTCTCGCCCTTCTCCTCCTCTTATAAAGGAAAGTGTATTCATCTTCACAGACCCTCTGATTTGTATGGCATTTACTCAACTTTGCTGTTCTGGTGGGAAAGCACTGTGATGCATTGACTGATTTGGCTGTTGCCAATAAAACTTTATTTACAAAGGCAAATGGTATGCCAGACATAGTCTGCCTGTAATTTACTGATTTCTGATCTAGAACTTTTTGCCAGTATTGTATCCTGTGTTTTTAGAACTCAGACTCTGACAGGAAGATCAGTGGAACGTCTATATCCTAGGGAGTGCTTGTGAGAATGACCTGAATTGAAGGAAGAAGGAGAAGGCATGACTCTCTGGACAGACAAACAAGGCCATAGCAACCTCAGGGGTGTGAATGGTCCTTCAGTGTTGCTCTGAGCTGGATCAAGAGGGCTGGGACTATGGATCCCAAGGAATAGATGTGACCTTGACTGAGGAGCTTCACTTACTGGCTAGTTCTCTAAGGTGGACTGATGAGGGGTGTCTACCCAGAGTGTGCTGTGCAGTGCATGTCAGAGCTGGCCTTTCTGCCATTTTCCACTGAAAGAAGTCAGGAGTCTTCCTAGGCGCCATCCAGCACAGGACTGTAGCAGGCTACGGACTGTCATCCTCACCATAGAAAGATAGCAGTGAAATATTCCCTCTAGTTGACCTCTGTTCATGCACTCGGCTGTGAGAATGGACCCACAGCCTTGCTTGTTTGTTTTTTTTTTAATTTTGTAAACATTTTAAGCTAAAATATAATCACTTCACAATTCTCCCTTCCTTTTCCTCTAGCCCCTCCAAAGTCCCCTTCCTCCAGGTACTTCCATTCTCAAACTGACAACCTCTTCTTCCCTGAGTATACTCTCTCTCTCTCTCTCTCTCTCTCTCTCTCTCTCTCTCTCTCTCTCTCACTCACACACACACAAACCCACAAAAACACAGCAATATCACTAGACATGCTAACTAGGAAGGGGCAAAGTCTCAAGTCTCATAGGGTAACGCCTCTGAGTTACAGACAAATGCTGACTGCTGATAGAGGAAGAGCTAGCCTCTGCAAGGGAAGCAGAGCTATCCCTTTTGGTTGTCCAGCATAAAACGGTCAGCCTTGAAACTATATATATAAATGGACTCAGCAGAGGCATGTTTTGTAGGTGAGCCAGCAGGGCTTGCCAATGGACCAGATGGATTGTCAGCTGTAGGGATTGGGCTATCCAACATCATGTATGTCCTCTGGATGTCTTGAGGCTGCTCCTGTCTGCAGCACTTCCCAGTGAGATTGCCACTAACACTACAGCCACAACCTGTCCATCTGATAAGGTGTGTGCATGGTCATGACCAAGTAAACAGTCTTAGGTTGGTATTTTCTTACCTTTTCTGAAGCAAGAATGGGGGGGGGAAATGAGTTTTTGTTTGTTTTGTTAGTCACAGCATGAGACAGGGGCTGTTTGAGTGTGTATGTGAACGCACATAGAAATTGGAACCTCCTCTCACTCAATAGTTTGAAGAGAGCAGGTGTCAGCAGTGACTCGGCCCAATCCCGCAACCATTGATGTTTGTTTGTACAATGTCCCCTGGCTACTTCTATACATAGTGACAGAGCTGGGAGTTGGAAAAGAAACTGTGCAACCCACAAAGCCCAAATATCTGTCACCTGGGTCTTTTGAAAAAATAAGCCTCTCCCGTTCAAACATAATCTTCTTAGAAACTTAAATCATTTGCCTACAAGGACCTCCTCATTTCAGTGGGAGAGGTCAACCAGATGGTCGCTTGAATTCTTCTTTCCTAGTGCATTAATTCATTGCAGAGGGAACAAGGCTGGGGTTTTCTATTATAGTAGCAGTCAGAGAAACGGTATTTCCAGGGTAATTCTCAGAAGCTGCTTGGAGTGATGCCAAGCAAAGGGAGACATGCTTTTGTCTCTGACCCCCACCCACCATTGACTCTAGAGCTACCTCATAGCTTCTGGCCAAAGCCTGTCTAATTCTCTCTTGCTCTTTTCCTGTTTCCTAAACTGTTCATCATGGCAGCTATCCCAGATGCCCCTTTTATTGACAGCCACAAAGTTTGCCACCATGTGCCAGTCACCATTGTCACTAAGGACTGGGGCATCTGCTCAGCTCTAGCACCTTCTGGTGCCTCCATACCAGAGTTCTGCACACCCGCACACTTGTTCTCATCCCCATGACTTACTGTGTCAGCACTGGCTCCAGGCACCAGGCTGCTCCCTGATTCTATGGTGCTGAAACAAAACTCAGGTGTGTAGGTGAGTGTTTTAATGTGACCCCTTTACTCACCAGAGGCCCTCTTCCTTCTAGGCTGCACACTCTGAAAAGGCAGGAACTGTGTGAGCCATTGTTCCCACCCTACAGACCACCATGGGCCTCAGAGTGGATAGTCAGGGTCTTGGTGCTAGGTGGAGATCAAGCTATTCTGATGAGCCAACAAAGCAGCTCATGTGACATCAGGGCTACTTAAATGCCCTGTGTCGCTTCCCTTGTACCGCCTCTCCTCACACCTGAACCTAACAACTGGGGAAGGAAGGGAGCCATGTAAGATTCACCACCAACAGGTAGGTGGTGAAAACTCCAGAATCCCGAGTTGTTTTGCAAACTGGGAAGTGAGGATCTCCAAACTGTTTCCCTTAAGAAGTCAGCCAGAACAGTCAAATATTACCATGGAAAAAGTTTGTCAAAATTCAGGTGGTTAAATGAATGTGGAGAAAGAAGAAACACTGAGATGTGTTACACAAAGATGTGGAAGGTTTTAAGTCGTGTTTGTTTCATTACTGATAGGTCTATATGAGGTGGGGTCATCTCTTCCAGGATGAGAAATACACTTCTCAGATTGCTCCATCATCACCAAGGAGCCATATTTGCCCATTTTCATCACCCCACTCTAGAAGACAAGACCCATTTCTCCCCCCACCCCCGCGTGCTTTGTTTTCTGAGTAACACCTTCCATTGTGTGAATGGGCTGTGTCTCTACAATGTCAGGGAGAAAGTCGTTACTAAGGCTCCATTTGTTCAAGTTTGCCAGAGATTCATAAAGAGAAACGTATTCAAGAACTGAAGACTGACCAGATAATGGTCTGGATTTTTTGATTAGGAAACAGTAGAAACAGCTGTCTTGACAGGGATGAGTCACAACCGTGGTGAGGGCCACCAGCAGAGGTACCATGGGCTCTGGATGCAGGACCCACACTGCATTTTAATCCACTCAGTTCATTATCCACCACCTTCTCTAGGTGATTTACGTGTATCAAGCTACCCACATGAGTGAATTCACAGTGGGACTCCACACTGTCGTAGTTATCATTTGCCTTCAGTGTGATCTGAGCTGTTTGCCGGAAATGAACTTGCACACAGTCCTGGGGGGACAAAGTGGAGTAGCAATGGGTTACTTAAGGAAAAGTGTTTTAGGTACAGACAACCTGGAAACTGAAAAATCAAAAAGGTGAGAAATAGATGATACATTTTTTTCCTCTGTCTTGGTGAAGCTGTTCTTTGGCCTCAATAACCTTAGAGCAAATCTGAGACCTTTGGATGAGATTTGATCTTCTCTGGTGTTGATAGCCAACTTTGGAAAGCAAGAGACAGGTGAAGATGATGGAACAGGCTCAAATTCTTTTTAAACTCTGCTTTCAGAAGAGTTTGCAGTTCAATGTGGAAATGCTTTTCATATTGCTATCAGTACTCCATTTATTGACCATTAGAACATAGCAAAGTGGAAGCATCCATGTTGGTAAAGCCCTAGTCCACAAGTGGGGCACTTCAGTGCACAGTTTGGGGCTGTCTTTGGAGAGTATAGAAAATTAGTCTTACCCAGGAAGGACATCACATATACAACGTTGATTGTTATAGGAGGCCGCTTATTTGTTCCTAGCTGCCCAGCCCTGAAATAACCACATAGAAACTGTATTGTTTAAATCACTGCTTGGCCCATTAGCTCTAGCTTCTTATCAGTTAACTCTTACATCTTAATCTAACCCATTTCTATTAATCTGTGTATTGCCACGAGGCTGTGGCTTACTGAGTAAAGTTCTGGCATCTGTCTCTAGCAGGGCTACGTGGCTTCTCTCTGACTCTGCCTCCTTTCTCCCAGCATTCAGTTTAGTTTGCCCTGCCTACCTCTGTTCTGCCCTGCTCTGCTATAGGCTCAAAGTAGTTTCTTTATTAACCAATGGTATTCACAGCATACAGAGGGGAATCTGACATCAACTGATCCTGTGTAAGAGCCATTGCCTCCAAACCAGTGTTGTCTTGTTTGAGCCATTTGGGGAGATGAGTTTATCTCTTCTATGTGCCTTGATTCTTAGGGCTATTACAGACTCTTCAAGGTTGAGTTGTCCTGAAGGGCAGACATGTGTAGTAGTGGTGTTCTTTCTGAAATTGACACAACCCTTGTCACTACAATTGGGACTAGACTTTGCCCCCTGAAGTGTCTATCTGCTCTTGCCCACTCTGATTGTTGTGACACATGATCTGTGGGAATGTCCCTGGTCATAACCACTGGAAGAACTTATATATTATCTTCTAAGAGGTTGTCTAGAGAATCAGAAATTGAACACAAAAGCTACCAAAATTAGTTTTCCTGTAACCATTTTCTCTATGCATTATAATATTTGCATGTTTGGACTACATCCTTGGATCTCCTGTCAACTTGGATTCAACATTTGGTTGGTTGGTTGACTGGTTGGTTGTGGTTTTCTTGAGACAGATATCATTTTGTAGCCCTGGCTATCCTGGAACAAGCTAGCTGTGACTCTTCGACCTCTGCCTCTCCAAGTTCTAGGATCACCGATGTGTGCCACCAAAACCCAGCTTCCCTGTGTTCCTGTGGGTTCTCAGAAGCCTTCATTAAGTGTTTGATTATCATTTATTATATGACATTATTCATATGGGCACCACAGGAAAAAGACACTCAACATTCTCTTTCTCAGAGCTGTGCATTTTCTGAACAACTTGGGTTTTCTCAGACAGAGCCTTAGACCGTGCAACAACAAAGGTTTCCAAAATTTTAAAGTTGCTAAAAAAAAATCCAGTGCCAACTTTGAGATTCAGCTCTTGCAAAATGTAAAAACTCATGATGATGGCTTTTGTACAAAACATGCTTCCCTGGCTCTACCCTATCTTTTGTGAGTATGAACACATGGGTTGAATAGATAGAGATTGTATCATTTTATGTAATATATATTCACTCCTTACTCCAAGGATCAAACTGGCAGTTAAGTAAAGTGGAATGGTGTTTTCATTGACTCTGGAATGTTGTGGAGTTGAGGAAGATAGAGACCTATGTATTTTTGCCTGGACAGACTATGCTTGGATGTTTTCATTCAAATGGCCCATGAAAATGTGAACATGTGATTTTCTCTGGCACTAGCGGATCAGCATGAAAGCTCTTGGGCTTATAGGAGCAAGTGAAACACTTGGAATTGTAGAGCAGCAGACCCCACCCATGGAATTTGGAGAGATGGTCCACCAAACACATGAAATGTCACAGGGTGGTGCATTTGGAGGTCACTGAATGTGACCTATTCTTCTGTGTCCAAGCCCACTTGGAGCATCATTTAAACGTGCTTAGGTTGTGGCTCTATTGTTGGCTATGGTTTCTTCCAGGTTTAGCATTCTGTGAAAATGATGCTTAGAAAAATGCTTAGATATATTAGCTCCTCTGCCTTTTCTATTTTACCATTTCATTTCTTATTGAAAAAAGCAAAACGTGCATTGTAAAAAATAAACTTGAAGTAAAAATAGAAACATGAAAGTTAACTTTGACTCTGCTACTCAGTAAGTCTTCCCACCGGTTGTGTGAATTCTCTTGTTAATGCACCAAGCTTTTCTCTTTTCTAAATATAATGCTTTCTTTCCTTTCCATTTTTTTAAAACAAAAATGAAATCATATACATGAATTTTCCACTTATGTTGTACGTGACTCCCTGTTAAATACCTAATTATTGCAAAGCCTTCTATTGTATAATTTACTTAACATTGAAAGCCAAAAATTTATTATTGAACAGATTATTTTTATTAAAAAATTTTAGAACAATGTGTTGATGAATGTCCTTAGAAAGAAATATGGACGTTTCGTGTGGTTTTCTTAGGAAGATTTCTAGGAGTTTGGTGAGAAGAGAGACAACATCATGAGGTTCATGAGCGCGGATTCCCAAAGGACAGCACTGCTGTCTCCACATGAACTCTGGCTTCACTAAGCATCCTCGAGTACCACACATTGCTCTTACAGAACTCTCCACACATTTTAATGAGTGAAAATGGTATTCATGATGAAAGTTTGTAGCTGTTAAGATGTCTAATTTTTAAATAATTTCAGATGAGCAGAGTCCCAAGATAGCAAGAAAGGTTTCCAAGTAGCCTTGACAAGCTTCTAACTCCTTCTGGGCACATCTTCATCCCTCACCCACAATACACTTGGCTAGCAGCATCTCAACCTAGATATTGGGGCATTTTATAGCTGTCATGTAGCAGTGTTAGGAGCTTTCCTGGTCTCCATTCATAATTGCTCATTCATAGTTGCTAACGGTGTTTCTCCCTGAACGGCTAAGGTGTGCGGGGGGGGGGGGGGGGAGGGGGGGACGGGACAGATGTCTACAGACATTCCCCGGGGAGTAAAACTGCCTCCTGTGGAGAATCCCAGATCTAAAGTAAGACCTCAAGACTGGTTCCATCAATAGGATTAGCGAAGTGCCAAGTGATGCTAGGATTCCTGGAGTCCTCACTAACATCGCTTTTCTGTTCCAGGATTTCTCCCAGGATGTCATCTTGCCTTTAGTCATCATGTCTGCTTCTGGTAATTTTCCACACTCAGATTCTTTGTTGCTTTAACCACCTACCTTTGTCTTTTCCCCAATAGGCTTAGAGAGGTTTCCCTGGCCCCGATTCTTCTCTGTATTTAAATCTATGCTCCTTCCACTTGAATTTCCTGTGTGGTGTAAGACAGGAACCTATTTTTCCTAGAGGCTGTATGCCACTTATCCTGTGGGGACCATTGATAAGAAATCTGTTATTTTAGAACTGGCTGGCAGTACCACCCCAGTATGGAATTCTTGTTTATGCAAGGATTTCCCTGTCTTTACACAGCTGTTTCCTTGTAGGAATTTCATGCAACGTGAATAATGTGTGAGTCACAAAGCTCCCATCCATGTATGGAAAAGATGGGGTAATGCTTTAGCTATTCTTAGTGTGTGCCCCAGTGGCATGGACAGATCTAGCCATTGTGGGAGTCAGCTAAAGTGTTATCAGACTTTGTCAAACATTTATTTTATACTTTAAGGAAGCTTGCCCAACCTAATTCTGTACTTTTATACACTGTCCTGAGACATTATTTACTTACAGATATTTTATGTATATGTCTATGTAGGTAGACTGATAAAGAAAACAGATAAAAGATTCTAAGATAATCAGTATGTTTAAAGGCATATAAGATGAATAAATAAAAATATGAGTAAGCAACAAGAGAATATAAAAATATCCAGACTGATTTCAGAAGCTAAAAAAAATCTTTCTAGAAATGAAAAACACATTAATTGAAACTTTTTTTAAAGTCATGGAAATTTGGATACAGTTAAAAGCAATGACACAAAGATATTAAATATTTCTGTCACGTCCAAAACATGCAATCTTTGATAGTCAGTGTTCTACCACCCCTCAGTCCTGTGAGTCAATATTGATATCCATATTAATGAAACCAAATCTTTGGTCTTCCATTATATAGGGTCTGGTTTCCGGCATTTTTTTCTTAATGTCCCTCATAAGTGTTTTCTAATTTTTCAATGTAGATAAAATAGTTCCTTCCATTTTTCATATTCTGAAAGCTACTACTAATTAATTATTAATTTTTAAACAATCCATTTCTCAATACATACATAACTGATTTCTGTAGAGGGATCTTTAATGCTAAGTTTCTCTTCAAAGCTCTTACAGTGGTGTAATATAGATGCCTTAGAATTGTCCACATTCTATTAAATCTACTTGTTCTTTGACAGTTTCATACATGAGGGCTTAGCTCTAAACAAGACACTTATTTGTTCTACTCTGCTAAAACTCAGGCAGTGCTGCAAAATGGAAAGTGAAAAGAATATAAGAGATGGGGAAAAGGCTACAAAATGCCATCTTCTTTGCATACCTTTGTTTTTCTTGCTTTATTGCACTAGGCACCATTGCCAGTAGCATGTAAAGGGAGATACTAAGAGACAGCATCTTTGTCTTATTCCTTGTTAGGTATAAGGACTTTTAAAATGTAGACCCCATCTATCTAAAAGACCATTTATATTTCCCCCTTCACTGTGAAAAATTTTACTAGTTTTTAAGTGAATAGTTTCATGGCATTATGCAAATTAATGATGTTTGGCTACTGTTGCCACACCCCACCTCAAGAATTTTGCCATTATAAATAAAGACTCTTGTCTCCATTAAAACTGACACTCCATCCTCTGGTAACCAGAATCTATCTTCTGTCTCTGAATTAACTACTCTGGGAATCTCGGGTGAGTGGCATCACGTATTATCTGTCCTTTGCAAATGGTTCATTTTACCTCCGCCCAATACCTTTGAGTTTTATCCATTGTGTAACATCTGCCAGTCTCCTTCTTTGTTGAGGCAGAATAACATCCTCTTACATGAATATGCTCTATCGTGTCCATTCATATTATGATGGATGCTTGGATTATGTTTACCGTTAGTTGATTTCAATTAAAGCTCTCATAAGCTTAAGTGTGCAACTATTACTTGGAGGCCCTGCTTTCCCTGCATGGAGGTATGTACCAAGAAGTGAGATTGCTGAATTATTTGTCAATTCTGTTTGTAAGTTTTAAAGAACTGTCATACTGTTTCCGTGGCAACTGCACTGCTTGACATTACTGCTGGCAACGTACAAAGGTCCTTATTTCTGTACACCCTCGCCCACTTGTTCTGTGTTTACTCTAAATATCCATTCTAATTAGCATGAAGTGCTATCTCATTGTGGTTTTGATTTCCAGTTCCCGAATGGTTCTCTAGTGGTTGGAAATTTTGTGTGTGCATGCCTGTTGACCATTTGTAGACCTTTGGAGAAAAGCCTATTCAAGTCCCTTGTCCAGTTTTAGTCAGTCTATTTTTTCCATCCCTGTTACTAATTTGATGAGAACTCTTGTTTTGCCTAGACATTTGATTATTGACAAGTTCTGTTATGCCCTTATTTGCATAACAATAGGACTTTATTTTATGAACCTAGGGAACTGCATTGATTGTCATGCTAATTTGGGATTGCTCTTTGGTCATGATATATTAGATCATAAAAAATAATATTGCTAAATTCCATTTGCTAATATTTGGGGATATATTTTGTGAGACACTAGTGTGTTTGCTTATGAGGTACTTCTGGCTTAGGTGTCTTGGAAACACCAGCTTTTAGAAAAGGAATTGGATGCTGTCCTCTCCTCTGGCTCTGAGTGTTGAATTGGACTCACCAGAGCAGCTCTCTTGGCCTGAACTTCAGTTAGAGGGAAGGTTTTCATTACAAATTCAGGGTTTTTTTTTTCACTTGCATTGTATCTTAGGTTTCTATTGATGTGATAAAAACACCATGACCCAAAGCAACTTGGAGAGGAAAAGGTTTATTTCATCTTACAGCTTAAGCCCATCATCCAAGGAAGTCAGGGCAAAAACTCACGGCAGGAACTGGAGCAGAATCCATAGAGGAACACTGTTTATTGGCTTGCTCCTCATGGCGTGCTCAGCCTGTCTTCTTATAGCATCCAAGACCATCAGCCCAGGGATGGAATCACCACAGTGAGCTGGGCCTCCCATATCAATCATCAAGAAAGTGCACTATAGTCTTGCCTTGCAAATCAGGTGGGGACATTTTCTCAATAGAGCTCTTCTCTTCACAAATGATTGTAGCCTCTGTTGGATTGACAGAAAACCTAGCCAGTATGCATCGTCATTAGCGAGGGGTTCCACATCTTAAGCCTGTTCTTGGAATTTGTGTCTCAAGAGAATCTACCATTTTAGCCAAGTCATTTGTGAAAGTCACACAAAGCTGACAGTAGTATTTTCCAGTGTGCTTGATCTCCAGTAATGTCTTTGGTTCATCTCATATAATAGTGGTTTACCCTTCCTTTCGGTCAGTCTCCTGAGACATCTTTCACTCTATTATTTTTATTTCCCCCAGATCCATGTTTTTATTCTATTGATATTTTCTATTTGCCAGTTTTCTACTTGGTTGAGCATCTCTAATCCAAAATCTAAAATGTGCCACAACCTAAATATATTGAAGCATTGATACCGCATGAGGAAAATCCTTCACTGTGGAATCTTTGTGTGGACAAAAAAATATTTAAAATGATGTTTAAAATTCCTTTGGGTTATGTATATAACATATATGTGAAACATGCGTGAATCTCCTATTTAGACTTGGGTCTTATCTCCTCCAAATGTCTGGATATGCATTTACAAATATTTCAGAATTCCAACTTCCCAAAATGATACATCTCTACGGTGTTAGATGTTCAGAGTATTTCTGCATAAGCTTTCCTGGCTGTCACTTTATGTTAATTGTGTCTTTATGATGAGATGTAGAGAGAGCAAGACTGTGCCCAGTACTTTTTTCTCAAAGCGTTATAAGCCATTCTTAGATATTTCAACAGGAAGACGAGGAGACTCCGTTTTCTTATTGATTTGTGCCCATTTCTATGTCACATTATTTAAGTTTCCTAGGTTTTTTTTTTAACCTCTGTCTTTTTTTAAAAAAAAAGTCTCTCTCATGGTCATACATTAAATGATTTTGTTTTTCATCCTGCTTCTTATCTCTGCTTGTTGAAGACTGTTCTCTTTATCTTTTACCATCTTAGTGACCACAGGAAATGCTATATGAATGTAACAAAGTCAACGATTAATGAGTATTTTCACTCATCTTTCCAATGATATGATATTGTGGGATAATCTTCTTCCATCTGGAAGATGCAGCACAGCTCTTGCCTGTGAGGTCTATCTACTTCTGTTTTGATGCTAACAAACTGATCATTCCTTTTATGCAGTGTTTGCCTGTGCCCTGTTTACCATAATCTCTGCTTCCTTTCCATTGTGTGTGTCAGATCCATTTTCACCTTCCTAAAGCATTCTCAGAGGAACCTTGATGCCAAACTATTTCAGACTGGCATGAGACTGAGGGAAGAAAGGGTTCTAAGATGTGTATAATCCATAGTATTGAAAGACTTGATGAGAGCTACCACCCTCTGCCAACAGTGATTTCTTCTCAGTCCTTGGAGACTTTATTCTTTGTGTTTTAGACTTCACCTGTTAACATGGAAAAGGTAGCTGTAATGTAAATATCATCACTTTTGTGCTTTTCCTTTAGGCTACATTGAAGAAGTCTCTGTGCTATATTATACTTCATGGTGGATTTAAATGTCAGTGACTTATTTTTTTTTTTAAAAATTATGTCATTTTTTTTAATTGAAAGTAGATTCATTAGAGAGGATTCCTGAACTGTTCTTCCCCTGTAATCAGATTAATGACTACTCTAATTGTCATCATAGAACCTTCATCCAGTAACTGATGGAAGCAGATGCAGAGATCCACAGCTAAGCATTGTGCTGAGCTTCAGGAGTCCAGTTGAAGAGAGGACCGAGCAATAATATAAGAAAAAGGGTCAAGACCATGATGGGGAAACCCCACAGAAACAGTTGATTCTAGCTAATGGGAGCTTACTGACTCTGAATTGACAGTGGGGAACCTGCATAGGACCAAACTAGGCCCTCTGAATGTGGGTGACACTTGTGTGACTTAGGCAGTCTGTGGGGCCACATCCCTAGTGCATGTCCTGGCTCTTTGGAGCCCATTCCCTGTGGAGAGATGACTTGCTCAGTCTAGATGCCGGTGGGAGGGCCTTGGTCCTGCCTTAAGTGATGTGACAGACTTTGTTGACTCCCCATGGGAGGCCTCACACTCTCTAAGGAGTGGATGGGAGGTGAGGTGGAGAGAAAATGGAGGGTAGCTGGAGGAGGGGAAGGAAGGGGGAACTGGGATTGGTATGTAAAATAAAAAAGATTGTTTTAAAAAGAAGAAAAAACAAGAAAATAGATTCTTCTCTCATACAATACATCCCAACCAATTTCCCCTCCTTCCAACTCCTCCTTGCTCCTCCTACTTCTCCCTTTTCCCTCAGATCCACTCCCCCTCCACTTCTTCTTCAGAAAAAAACAGGCCTCCAAGAGATGACAGCCAAATAGGACAAAACAAGATACAATAAAACAAGGCAAAAGTTTTCATATCCAGGCTGAACAGGCAACCCAATAGGAGGAAAAGGCTCAAGAGCTGGCAATGGAGTCAGAAACACATCCCTTCCCACTGTTAGGAGTTCTCCAAAAACACCAAGCTAACAGCCATGACATATACACAGAGGACCTTGTGCAGAGCCATGCAGGCCCTATGCTTGCCATTTCTGTCTCTGAGCACATGTGAGCCCTGCTTCATCGATTCAGTGGACCATGTTCTCCTGGTATGCTTCAACTCCTCTGACTCCTATGGTCTCTCCTCCACATTTTGGTTGATGCCCCTAATTCATTTCATGGACCTGATGGTTGTTGTAATTGTTGTGAAAATTTCTCAGATGTTTGTTTCCTTCTTCATTTCCTCTGTTGCCTCCTTTCAGGTTCTAATTAGATGAGTTTTCTGCGGACCCCTTCTACGCTGTTCTCTCCTAACCTGTCTTTTGCATTGTCTACTTCTGGCTCTCTGTGTTCAATAAAATTACAGTTTCATATTTTACTCAATTATTTCACTCTTAGCCGTTTCCAAAGTTGCCTGAGTTTTAAAATTCCACTTATATACTCTTCGTGTCTAGGACTTTAGGCTCTTTTGAAATCAGCCTGGCTGTTTTTTTAGACTCTTGTTTCTCACTCATAACTTTAAAGAGTTCTTTTATGTGCCTTTAAACATATTGTTTATTTTTTATCCTGTACGTTATTATTATTATCTGGGATATATGTGACTCTTAGTCAGAAGTTCATATTATACATACTACATGCACACAGACACACATACACACACACAAACATGCATGCACACAAACAACATTATAACTTCATGTACATTGGAAATTCCTGGGATGGGGATAATTTCATGATCCCCATGTTCCCTTCATGGTGTTCATCTTCTGTGAACTCTTCAGCTTGTTTGTTCCAAGCAGGTTCTGTGGTCTCTGCTGCTGCCAACTTTACTCAGTTGCCTACAGTTCTTTGTGTATGGTTGAGGCCTTGTGGGCTTTTCCCCATCCGGTTTGCCATGCTTGCTGGTATACTCTTTGTTCAGCTCATGTTTGGGTCAACTCTACCTTTTAATATCACTGGACTAGGATTAGAGTTTCAACGTGTGGATTTGGGAGAACAGACTACCACCCAGGGCTGTCCTCTGTCTACACCTAGTACTGTTCTCTGCCTTTACCTAAGGCTCTCCTCTGTCTATACCCAGGACTGTCCTCTGTCTATACTCAGGACTGTCCTCTGTCTATACCCAGGGCTTTTCTCTGCCTCAGAACTCTTTTGCTAAGGTTATTAGGGCTTTGATAATGCTGAAGTTTTTGCAAAGCCAGAAATCAGGGTAATATACTTTCTTCCATTGCTTTGGAAAGTTTTCCATAACCATGTAAAATAACTGATGTATTAGTTAGTTTTCTGTTACTCTGATAAAATACCATGACCAAAGCAACTTATGCAATAAGAAGTCAGTTTTGGTTTACAGTCTTAGAGGTATAGACTCTGTCATGGCTGGGGAAGTAGGGCAATAGGCAGCTGTGGCATCCCACAGGATCTGAGAGCTTATCATCCTCCACTGCAAGCAAGCAGCACAAAGTGAGCAGGAAGTGAGAAGTAGAATGAGACGAAGTCCTCAAAGGCTACCCCCAATCTCTTACCTTCTCCAGTGAGGCTTCCATCCCTGAAGGCTTCACAACCTCCCAAAGAGCACCACCAAGTGGGGACCAAGGGTTAAACACATGAGCCTGTAAGGGGGCATTTCTCATCCAGCTTCCACAGCTAATTTTCACCTGCTATGGCCATATAAACTCCCTGTCTATATCCCTACTTTTGGAAATTGAGCTTGATTCCTGTTTTCTCAACATTTAAAATAATATTCACATTATATCTGTGGGTGAAACTTTAGCCACATGTCCACTCATGTTCTTAAGCCACATTCCTGGTTGGAGAATTTTAGGGTAAATTGTTGGAGCATTGCTAAGACTTTTGATTTATCAGTTGCTTTTGTTGAGGTTTAGAAACATACTTCAGAGTATGGCGACTGGACAAATTCAATCAAGGAACAATCTCAAGGTTAATTTGGTTCAGTTACAAACCCTCAGAGGGCATGTTTGAACTTCCCAATGCTTGGTAAGGCACTCCAGCTATGTACTGACCTTGGACTTTGAATATATAATATACATATAATATACATTTATATACAATGGATATATACATATATTTGTTTTGCTAATTTTATTGGAAAACTAGCCTCCTTTTTATAATTTCAATTAATAAATAAGTTTAGTTTTCTTTTTATTGACTATATAAATTTTGTACTTTGGAAATTGCCTCATGTCCCCCATCCCTTGCATCTACTTGCTGGTACAATTTCCTGCCTTAGAAAATGAGTCTTTAGAGTGTCAACTCTTTCGTGACCCCCAGAGACCATAGTGGTTAGCCTTTATCAATTGAGCTCTTGTACAGTGACCCCTGAACAACCTTGAACTTGTATTGTATACTTCTCTTCATTTAGTCTAGTTCCTTTGACTTTAAGAGGCAGGGTGTTTTTGATCTTTCAAAATAACGGTGTTTTCAGAGGAAACTGACCCAAGCATGAGGGAACCTGGGACACAAAAATAACACATTTTACAGTTCTCTCAAATATAAACTACACATGAGTACCATACTCGGCGATGCTGTTGAAAATGGGCTGTCTTTCTTCATTCCACCCTGTACACAGAGAGAGGAAAACATCACCAACTACCAGCAACAAGAGTCACAGACACCTTAGGGAGTAGAAGCTCCACACACAGTTGAGGAAAATGCAGCAAACAGAACAAGTCCTTGGGTCCTGTGGGGCTTGATGACTTTAAAACGGGAGCAAATAGTTTAGGATGGAGCCAGGACAGGGGGTGGTTGGGAATGTATTATCCCAAGTGATGCCTTCAGGTCTCACTCTGAGGCCCCTGCAAAGCAGAGGAGAGGTTAAGGTACCTGTATCCACTTGGCATGAAGCCTGTGTTTTACAGGGAGAATGTTAATGTCTGATCCCCTTATATTCCTCCATTTTCAGTCTTCCCATACCGAAACACATCCCCTGATATCAATTCACAACCCCAAATCATGCATGCATTTTCCAACTGATGCTGGCCAGTGAGCTTTCTGTTTCCCTCCTGAGCAGTGATCCCGCCCCCTCACAGGAGGCCTGGGTCCTGGATTAGCAGAGAAAGGATTGAGAAAGGATTTTTTTTAACATGATGTAATTGGATGTGAATCGTTAATTACATTATGAAATGGCAAAGCTCACAACCTGGAATCTCTGCAGCTGACTTGAATCAGTCCTTCCACCAAAGCAATGAGGGTGCATGCGAGAGAACTCGCAGGGACTGGGATGACAAGTGCACAGCAGTCTGTAGCCCCTAGAACCACCTGCCCGGCAGGAAATGCCTTCGGTTTGTAGCTGCATGGGTCCCAGCTGTGTGCCTTGTTCAGCACCAGCTAAACATGCGCCTAACTGTGTGTGGCTTTTTTAAAAGGTTTGTTTAGCTTTGGGAGAGAGCTCAGCCAGTCACGTGCTTGCCTCACAGTCAGGAGAGACTACATTTGATCTCTAGTGCCCATAGAAAAATAAATCAAGCATGGCGGTGTGTGTTTGTCATCCCAAGCCTAGGGAGGTGGAGCCAGGCAGATTTTCCGGTTTGCCTGCTAGCCAGCCTGGTTGTATCTGCAAGCACCAGTCCCTGGTCCCAGTAAGGGACAGTGTCAAAAACAAAAACAAAATGAATAAAAAAAAAAAAAAACACCAAAATCCAAACACAAACAAGAAACCAAAGTGGGGACTAGAGATATGACTCAGAAGTTAGAAGTACTTGCTGCTCTTGCTGAAGGCTAGAGTTTAGTTCCCAGCACCCACGTTGAATAGTTCAAAACTTCCTGGAACTCCAGCTCTCTAGGAACTCTATACCCTCTTTGGGTCTACAAAAGAACCTGAACACACTTGTGCACATTTAAAAAATAAGATGATCTCTGGTTGACCTCTGGCCTCTACACACATTCACACATGTGTACATGCACACTACAAGAAGAATGAATGAAGTTTTTTTGTTGTTTTTGTTTTTTGAGATGGGGTTTTACTGTGTAACAGCCCTGGCTGTCCTGGAACTAGCTCTTGTAGACCAGGCTGGCCTTGAACTCACAGAGATCCACATATCTCTGCCTCCTGAGTGCTGGAATTAAAGACATGCGCCACCATCACCCAGCTATGAATGAAGCATTTATTTATAGCTATCATAGATTCATTCAGATATTATTCACATTCTGATCAAGTTGCTCTGTTGTGCTGCATGTCATCTGCCAGCAATGTTTTCTAGAAAGTCTTCCTTTAGAAATGTGTGACTTTCAGCCAGGCAATGGTGGCGCTGTAGAACTCAACATATGTCTATACGGTTTGGAGAAACCATTGACACAGAAGCTGTGGGGCCTCACACACTGGATTTTGCACTTTTACTATCTAACATAATTTTCTGTACTTATTTATCACCACAAACAAAAGTCTGTGACAGGTTTAAAACTAGAAAAATAATTTTTCTTTTTTCTATGCTTTATAATTTTTTATTGTTTTTATTGAGCTGTATGTTTTTCCCATTCCTCTTCCTCCCTTCTCCCCTTTCACCCTCCTACCTACTCTTCCTGTTGCCAATTCTGGGAGCTGTGGATTGTAGTCTGGTTATCCTTTGCTTTGTGTTTTTTTTATCTTCTATCCACTTATGAATGAGTGCATATGTTTGTCTTTCTAGGTCTGGGTTACCTCACTCAGGATGGTTTTTTCTAGTTCAATCCATTTGCCTGCAAATTTTATGATGTCATTGTTTTTTACAGCTGAGTAGTACTTCATTGTGTAAATGTACCACAGTTTCTTTATCCATTCTTCAGTTGAGGGGCATCTAGGTTTTTTTCTAGGTTCTAGCTATTATGAATAATGCTGCTATGAGCATAGCTGAGCAAGTGTCCTTGTGGTGTGATTGAGCATCCTTTGGGTATATGCTCAAGACTGGTATTGCTGGGTCTTGAGGTAGATTGACTCTCAATTTTCTGAGAAACCACCATACTGATTTCCAGAATGACTGTATGAGATCGCACTCTCACCAGCGGTGGAGGAGTGTTCCTCGACTCCATCCACATCCTATCCGGCATAAGAAGTCCTAAGTATTTTTTATTTTAGCCATTCTGATAGGTGTACGATGATATCTCAGATTCATTTTGCTTTGCATCTCCCTGATGATTAAGGATGTTGAACAATTCCTTAAATGCCTTTTGGCCATTTGAGTTTCTTATGTTGAGAATTCTGTTTAGCTCTCCACCTCATTTTTTAATTGGATTATTTGGTATTTTGTTATCTAGTTTCTTGAGTTCTTTATATATTTGGAGATCAGCCCTCTGTCAGATATGAATTTGGTGAAGATCTCCCATTCTGTAGGCAAACTATTGCTTTTTGCAGATGATATGATAGTATAGATAAGTGACCCCCAAAACTCTACCTGGGAACACCTGCAACTGATAAACACCTTCAGTAATGTGGCAGGATACAAGATCAACTCAAAAACATCAGTACACAAATGATAAACGGGCCAAGAAAGAAATCAGAGAAACATTGCCCTTTACCATAGCCTCAAATATAAACTATCTTGGGGTAACTCTAACCAAACAAGTGAAAAATTTGTGTGACAAGAACTTTAAGTCTCTGAAGAGAAAAACTGAAGAAGACATTAGAAAATGTAAAGATCTCCCATGTTCTTGGATAGGTAGGAGCAACATAATAAAAATGACAATCTTACCAAAAGCAATCCCTATCAAAATCCCAACACAATTCTTCACAGACTTTGAAAAAACATTACTCGACTTCATGTAGAAAAACAAAAAGCCCAGAATAGCTAAAACAATCGTGTACAATAAAGGAACTTTGGAGGCATCACCATCCCTGACTTCAAGCTCTACTATAGAGCTATAGTAATAAAAACAGCTTGATATTGGCATAAAAACAGACATGTGGATCATGGAATTGAATTGAAGACCCTGACATTAATCCATGCACATATGAACACATGACTTTTGACAAACCAAAAAGTACATAACAAAAAGGTGACATAACTGGATATCAACATGTAGAAGATTGCAAATAGACCCTTATCTATTGCCTTGTGCAAAACTCAAGTCCATGTGGATCAAGGACCTCAACATAAAGCCAGTTACATTGAACCTGATAGAAAAGAAAGTGGGAAGTAGCCTTGAATGCATTGGCACAGGAGACTGCTTCCTAAATAGAACACAAGTAGCACAGACACTGAGAGCAACAGTCAATAAATGGGACCTCCTGAAACTGAGAGGCTTCTTTGATGTGGGAGTGTCATATATCAATCTGTTGATTTCATTGGTTAAGTAATAAAGGAACTGCTTGGCCCTCATAGGTTAAAACATAGGTGGGAGGAGTAAACAGAACAGAATACTGGTAGGAAGAGGAAGTGAGCTCAGACTCGATAGCTCTCCACTCTGAGACAGACTCCATAGCTCCTCTCGGAGACACGCGATGAAGCTCCGACCCAGGATGGACGTAGGCTAGAATCTTCCCGGTAAGCGCACCTAGCAGTGCTACACAGATGATTAGAAATGGGCTAAATTAATATGGGAGAATTAGCCTAGAAGAGGCTAGATAGAAATGGGCCAAGCAGTGTTTAAATGAATACAGTTTGTGTGTCGTTATTTCGGGGCATAAGCTAGCCAGGCGGCCGGGGTGCTGGGGACACAGCCCCGCCGCTCCTATTACAACACTTCTTTAAGGCAAAGGACACAGTCAACAAGACAAAACGACAGCCTGCAATTAACTTTTTTCTAACGAAAGAAATGTGGAGACTGGAAAGCAGATCATCAATACTCTAGGTTTCATAGAGGAAAAAGAAATCCCAGCAACTTTATACCAAGGACATAAGACTCATGTTTTAGACAGAGTCTTCCTCTTGGTCTCCTGAGTGTTGGGATTGCAGGTGTGAACACAAAATCCATTTTAAAGAGATACACTTATAATCCGTTCTCTGGGAGAAAGAGAAAGCTCAATGGTGAAGGATGAAAGGATTAGCACATATTAGTCTAAAATCAATCAATACAAATAAGTCTATGCCTGGGTAGAGAAAAGCTTATACACACATACATATACATATAATGTTTTTCGAGACAGGGTTTCTCTGTAGCTTTGGAGCCTGTCCTGGAACTCTGAAGACCAGGTTGGCCTCAAACTCACAGAGGTCCACCTGCCTCTGCCTCCCAAGTACTGGGATTAAAGACGTGTACCACCACTACCACCCAGCACAAAAAGATACTTTAATTTCAACAATAAATTGTTAAATCTTACACAAAGTTAGGTCACATGCAAAGAAGTTAAAAAAAATCAGATTGGTCTCTGATAGCTATGTAACACTGGAAGCCAAAATACAAAATTTCTCTGTGAAAGTCAGAGGAGAACAGAGTGATAACTCACAAATACAGTTTTCAGACCAGCATCCTTGTGTCAAACAGCATCCTTGTGTCAAATGGCATCCTTGTGTCAAACAGCATCCTTGTATCAAACAGCATCGCTGTGTGGAGCAGCAGCTTGGAGACATTCCTGTGGCAGAGTACCCCAGCATCTTTTCTGAGCACAATGACATGCCCTACAAAGAACAAACTAGTTAAGTCCAAGTGCTCTTCCTTTCCTCGGTTTGGTCCCAGGACTAGACATTTGCAGTGTGTGTCGCATTGCAGGCTCTACAAAGCACACACTTGGCTTTACTGAAGCTCCCGGCCCTTTTTCCCCCTTTTTATTGAAAACAGAATTTTTCCTCACATACTATATCCTGATTACAGTTTCCTCTCTCTCCCTATTTCCAGTTCCTCCCGCTCCCCTCCCATCTAGATCCACTCCCTTTCTGTCTCTCACTAGAAAACAAACACACTTCTAAGAAATAATAATAAAATTAAAACAATATAAAATATGATAAAACAAAAACAATCACACCAGAGTTGGATGAGACACACAGGAGGAAAAGAACCCAAGAGAAGACACGAGAGTCAGACACCTACCTGTTTGTACACTCATGAACTGGAAGCTATAATATATACACAGAGGACCTGGTGCAGGCCCATGCAGGCCTTGTACATGCTGCCTCAGTCTCTCTGAGTTCATACGAGCTTTGCTTATGTTGATTTAGAGAGCTTTGTTCTCCTGGAGTCTTCCCATCCCCTTTGGCTCTTATACCCTTTCTGCTTCCTCATCTGTGGGATTCTGGAAGTCCTAGGGGATGGATTTGATAGAGACATTCCATTTAGAACTGAGTGTTCCAAGATGTCTTACTCTCTACATAATGTCTGAGTGGGTCTCTGTATGTGTTCCCCTCTGCTGCTAGAGGAAACTTCTCTGATGATGGCTGAGAAGGACAATGATGTACAAGTAAAGCAGAATGTCATTAGGAGTTTTATTGTAGGTTTTGTGTTGAGGTCTTTGACTTGCTGAAACTTGAGTTTCGTGCAGGACGATAAGTATGGATCTATTTAGATTCTTCTACATGTAGACGTCCAGTCTGACCAGCACCATTTTTTTCCAGTGTGTGTTTTGAATTCTTTTTCATATAAAAAGTCAGTTGTTCATAGGTGTGTGGATTTATGTCTGACTCTTCAATTCTACTGATGAAAATGTCTGTTTTCTGTTCCAAACCCATGCTGTTTTAATTACTGTAGCTTTATACAATAGGTTGAAATCAGTGGTGGTGGTCTTCAGCAGTTCTGTGATTGTTCAGGATGGCTTTAGCTATCCTGAGTTTTTGTGTTTCCATAGGAAGCTGAACGTTGTCCTTTTAAGATGTGTGAAGAAGTGTGCTGGAATTTTGGATGGGTATAATATTTGAAGCTATTGTAAACTTCTGTCTAGTCAGTTTGTCATTTGTATATAGCAGGACTAGTGATTCTTATGAGTTGATTTTGTAGAATTTTTAGTGTCAATTATGTATATTGTTATATCATCAGGAAATATAGATGTTTAACTTCTTCCTTTCCAATGTTAACCTCTTGATCTCCTTCAGTAGCCTTAGTGCTCTAGCTAGAACTTCAAGTCCTATATTGAGAAGGTATGGAGAGAACAGAAAACTTTGCCATGTTCCTTATTTTAATGGAATTTCTTTGATTTTTCTCTCCACTTAAGTTGATGTTGGCTATGGGCTTGCTGTAAACTTCCTTTATTATGTTGAGGAGTGTCCCTAGAATCCCTAGTCTCTCCAGGACTTTTCTCATGAAGGGGTATTGGATTTTTGCCAAAGGGCTTTTCTATAGCTAACGAGATCATCGTGCAGTTTCTGTCTTTGAGTTTATTTATATGGTGGATTATATTTATGGATTTTCAGATGATGAACCATCCATGCATCTCTGGGATGAAGCCTACTTGATCATGGTGGATGATCTTTTTGATGCCTTCATCATTTTCAAACAGATGAGATGCTGAACACACAACTCTGTGTTCCCTAGTCCCTGGGGACAACGTCCATAGGCAAGCAGAGGCAAGGCATGCCTGAGGTTTCCCAAATTGTGCTTGGGAAATTTAAACTGCTTGTAAATTCTGACAACACGGAAAAGACTCCAAAGAATGACAGGGAAGGTTAGAGAGTCAGAAATGATAGTATACAGACAAGCTTGCCACATACAAAGCCTATCATTGTAGGAAACAGAGTTGACCAGAAGTTTATTTTATTTTATTTCATGTTATTTTTATTGAATCAATAATATTTGGGAAGATTAGTCTAACTAGTTGGCATAAAAATTATGGGGTAATGTAATTTTTAGGACCAGATATTTCAACACAAGCAATTATATTTCAGAACAAGAGGTTATGACAAAGTAAATCTCGTGAAGAGAAGAGTTATCTGGAATTAGACCAAGTTCACATATTCATTTACATAGAACATTCTAGTTTCTAAGCAAGAAAACAGAAGTATCATTTTGGAATGAGTCTAGAAAAAATGTAATTTATTCATATACACTTGAAAATGTTATAATTCCTATGAATATTCTTGAAATAATAGTTTTTAGCCCCTCTCATAATATGTATTTTTTCTTTTTATTATATCTTTATTACTTAAAAATTTTGAGTTGAATATATTTTGATCATATTTTCCCCTTCCCCAAGTCCTTCCAGATCCTTCCCCTCTCCCTACACACCCAATTTTAACTTCTTTCTCAAAAACAACATCAAAAATCCAATACAATCCATCTCCCCAAACCAAGGCAACAAAATAAGACACCCAAACAGAAAAAAACAAAATCAAACAAAACAAGTAAACTGTAACCAAATAAAAGCACACATAATATTTTTTGGTCAACTACTCCTGACCATAAGATCTGTCATGAAGGCGTTGATAGTCCTAGTGCCATTCACTCTGTTGAAGAAAGCTGACTTCCCTCTCACAGGATATATAACTGACAGCTCCACTGTTAGCCTTTGCTCTAGTGGCTAGGTTTTCATTCATTCATTCATTCATTCATTCGTTCATTCATTCATTTTTAAAAATATAACAAAATAAAATAAACAAAAGCTATCACATCAAAGTTGGACAGGACAAACCAACAGAAGGAATAGAGCCCATGAAAAGGCGCAAGGATCAGTGACGCAGTGGTTCAAACATTGAGGATCCCCTAAAAACACTAAAGTGGACGCCATACTGTAAGCATAGAGGACCTGGTGCAAACCGATTCAGGCCCTGTGCATGCTATTTCTGTCTCTGGGAGTTCATATGAGCTTGGTTCTGGTTGGTTTAGAGGGTTTGGTTTTCTTGATGTCCTCCATCTCCTTCAGTTCTTACACGCTTTCCACCTGAGCTCTGAAGGGAGGGGTTTGGTGGAAACATCCTATTTAGGGCTGAGTGCCGAGGCTCATTTTAAACCTTGCTTTTCAGTGACATTGGATGTGGTGAACGGTGGCATTAGTATTTGTTTAGCTCTTAATTAGCTTTCGATTAGCATTTTGTTACAGCTTTTTCCTTACCTGTGTGTCTTGAGAAGCATCTCTGTATTTCAAGTGTGTTTTCCTCATATCTGACTAACACTTCCTTTCGTTCTTGCTGTCGCAAGTGAGTAGCAGAGTCATTGAGAAAATACAATTCGCATTTTTAGAAATTTTCTCTGCAGTATACTTTTCTGGAATGTAGCTCATCATCTGAGCCAACATGTAGGAATCATTCCTAGTCAACATACCGGGCAGAGCGTACCAGTATCCTAGTCATCCAAGAAAAATGGGGCGTGTTTGTCAGGGGGTTTTTGAGTGAGTGAGAACACTTGGTCCCCAGATGGTGGTACTGTTTGGGGAGAGTCCGTAATGGTTAGAAGGTGAGGATGAGCTGGAGGATTGGGAATGGGCCTTGAGTCTCATAGCCCTGCTTCCCTATTCTGTCCCTGCTTTCTGACGTGCTCAAAATGAACAAGCAGCCACACCCACTGCTATGCCTTCCAACCCTGATCGTCTCTACCCTCAAACCGTGAGCCAAGTCCTTCCTCCTTTAGGCTGCATCTGAGCAGAAATTCAGACACGACAATGCGAAAAGCAGCTTGCAATATACTGGCACCTGAGCACACCGCACGCATTGTCCCACCTATAAACCTGCACACACCTGTAACCACGCTGGTGTCACTACCAAGAAGGGACTAGATCTCCCGAGTTCCTTTCTGTTTGTGATTTTACAATCCCAAATAAAAACACTGCATATGTTTTCCTTCTCTGCAGTGTATTTTTAGAATATCTGGGAGATGAAGTGCCTTTGGTTCAGCCATATGACTGCCATTAGGACTAATGGGAGAAAGGCATCTTCATGGACAAAAAGGGCTAATCCCCAAGTGTATAAATAGCAGCAGGCTGTGGCCAGAGGGCAGCCTTGACATGGTGACTGTCACATGCTGTGTTCTTGAGGGGGTGGCCCTGTTCAAGTCAACCTTCCACGTGAGGTAAGCTGGACCACAGCTTGGCAATTCAGAGGTTCTTTCTCTGGCTGGCACAGCCTTTGACCCCCACATCTGGACAGGAAGACCCAACCATGCCTGTTAGGAGTCTTGTGCCTTTTGATTGAACTTTGCCTCTCTCTTTGTATGTTCTCCCCCCAATTCTAGACAAAACTGGGGGATCCTACACTTACTCTAGTGTCTGAACTTTGCTGAGAAATTAGTGCAATTGGTATTCAATCCCGACAGCATGTGTCTGAGCCCCATCTCTGTAGATGCCACATCTGGAGGGCCATTCACAGGCACAGGGGTGACACTTCCCCCAGTGTTTGCAACCTTATGATCCAAAGCTCCAAATGTCTTCTGCAACCAGACTTTGAATTGCCAAACTTCTCTATCACTTCTGGCAGGGTGTAGAAGGAAGTTGGGCCCCAATCTTACTATAAACCCTATGGCCCCCTTTCCCAGCCTAGTGCAACTATCTGACTAAAGTGTTTAGGACATCTTAGAGGTGAGGGGGATTAAAGTGTGTTCACAGGAAAGGAAACCATCTCCATGGAAGGGAAGAGCCAGAGGCTCTTGTTTTCACTTTAGATCCGACTTTGCATTTCAAGTACACTTAAAGGTCTCAGGTCTTGTTTGGCTCCTATAGGGAGCTCCATCCCTCTCTCACCTATTTCTGGTGATCTAGATGCTGTGGTGCAGCTGTCGTGTCCAGAGTTCAAGACTGAATCCAGAGGGCTGTCCAGCTGGGCCCCTCCCACAGGGCTGCCTGCAGGCTCTGAAGATGGTTGGGTTTGCCCTGCTGCCATGCAGGCCCGATTTTAGAAACAAAGACAGGCATACTTGTGTCCTTGAACAATGTCAGAATTCATTGAACAGTGAAACTGGTGTTAATTAAGGATTTCCTTTGGTAGCTGGCCATTGGCAACTAAAGATTCTTATATTCCAGTCCTAATTATGAATATTAATCTTAACTATTAGTATCTCTCAGGTTACAAATCACATTTCACACAGCAAGGTGTGTGTGTATATGTGTGTGTGAGTGATTATAGGTTATAGAATTATTGAAAAATTATTGAAGAACTTGAAACTGGATGGGCAGGTGGTTTGTTCATAGACACATAGTTGATGGGCAGCAGAACCAGGATGGGAGTGGCTTATAGCTCTCTGGTGCTATATTCTAAGTCCTTCACTACCCATGTTTCTATATGTTACAAACTCATCTATTCTCAGAGATTTGGGGTCATAGTATTTGAGGTGTGTGAGCAGGCAGAAGTGGTTGGGTCCTGGGTAGCTGGTGGCTTCTCTCTGTTCACCAGCATATTGACTGAAATACTGAGCTCCATGGGGCACCCTGAGTGTTTTAGGAACTGCTACTTTACCTGTGTCTTTATGCCATATCTGGTAGCTCATGAAGTACAGAGATGTCATTTTGAAGTTTCTGGGAAGTGACTTCATGTGAAAAACTGCTCTGTTCAGGACTTTTCTGAATCTTTCACCAATGAGCATTTAAAAAACAAAGCAAAACAAACAAAAAACCCCACTAAATTTTAACCAGAAGAAATGAGATAAAAAGTCCAAAGACATCCTTTGTGTCTAGGTAGTTTCTCATATAACATGTATATTAATAAGGACCATTTCAGCATGTTTTTCATAAATCAGTGAGTACCAGTATTCTCTGAGGGCATACTACTTAAAAACTCACTTTTTAACCATCATTAGCCAGCATCAAGGAGGAAAGGTTTGGTCAATTTTGCCCTTCTTCAGGCTTGTATAGTAAGCCTTGGCTGGGGGTGGTCACTTTTTGGTGATTTTCCTCATGATTTTACACACACACACACACACACACACACACACACACACACACACTCACTCACAATTTTCACCAAGAAAGTCCTCCCTCTCTAAGGTATATGGGAAATACTTTCACAAGATAGTGGCTTTTTAGGAACCAGTTAAAGACATTTCTAGTTTTCCCCGCCTAAGTGGTCTCCTGAGTGAAGTCATAGACTATTCTGTTTCCTGCAGAACCTTCATAGTGGAGAGAAATAAATAATAACCCAGGAATTCTCCACAATATGAAAGGGATCAGAAAGCAGAGCTTTGGTGAGATGCCACCTGTTCATGTCATTGGACATGATGCTCCTTTGGGGAAGAGATGGAAACGTCAGGATGTTAAGTGTCCACGTCTGAAAGTCTCAGGAGTGGAAGGCAGAGGGATCCAGCCAGCCTTGCTGATTCAGCTCCCTTCTGGGGCTTGACTTTTCCTGGTTTCTATTTCCACATGCCATGTGCCTCTCTGTGGAGGCTCTTGGGATCGTCTCCAATTCTGACTGTCAAAAATAGCCTTCAAATGGCAGGGCATTCTTCGGAGAGGCTGCATGTGGAGTACGTGCTTCCAGCTGGGTTGGGTTGACATGACTGAGGCACGTGAACCACGTGATTGAACTAGAAAGCTGCAGGGACCCTGGGGAAAGTCTCTGACTGCTCCAGAAGCAATTCTATTTGCCCCAAGCAGAACCAAGAAGCCCACAGCCTTTTCCATGGGAATCCTCTAACCCTGGAATCTGCTTCTTCTTCTGACATGGGATCCTCTGAAGTACTTTTACTCTCAATATGGGAGATGGGTCTTACTGGTTCGAAGGAAGAACTGGGGAAGGAGTGGGAGGGGAATAGAGGGTTAGCATGATATGCAAGGTTCTCCTTGTTTCTTTCCCTGTCCCAGCTCTCCAGGCTGCCGCAAGTAATAAGATCTTAGTGGAGAACTGTCCTAGCTGGTGGGATCTGTTATCAGAGCCATCAAAGTATTATGAAATCCTTTGTTTTCTATGTCACAGGTTTAGGCAACCATCTTGGCCATGTATATTAAGCATTTCTCATCCTGCTTGTAGCCCTTTCTATTCTCCTCATCACCAAGCACAAAACTGGGCAGCTTCTGACTAATCCCGATGATCTTGAGGTATGAATGAAGGTTCTCTTCCTCTAGCTCCTCCAGAGCTGAGTTCCCTTTCCCTCCACACTATTGTTAAGTCCTGGCCATGTGCATTCATTAGCCAATTGGCTTCTTCCATAAAAGTAGGAAACGGAGGAAGTGTTCAAATTCTTGCCAGAAAACAACTTCCAGTCAAGAGCCTTGGTTTTGCTAATGCAGGAGACATCACGGCGTGACAGGGGCTTGTATTCATCAGTGACATGTGGACTTTGAGAAGTAACACGCAGAAATTGCCGTAATGTTGTTCTAGACACAAGGAGATTGACAGTAGCAACACCCAGACCGTAACCCTAAGCATGACTGTAACTCGAGATCTAGCTCGACAGGGAAACATCTAGCTTAGCAGTGAAAGAAATGAAGGGCAGGGTCACATCCAACGCCCAGGAGAAAGGCCTTCCCTGCCCTACACAGCCACTGTAGGCATTCCATCAGAGAGGCTCTGAAAGTCAGGTTTTACAGCTTTGGAAAGATAGTTCTAGAGGTAGACTCCTAGGCTTCGGGTACTCTAGGCAAGAACTCTGCTTCTAAGCCACACCCTTGCCCCAGTATTTTAATTTTTACTTTTCTAAGTTTCAGATATTGGCAGTCAGCATTTGTGGCATTTTTTTTAACTGAGGAAAAGCTAGTTTAATGGGAAGAGATTTTAGTGAGACATAAAGATACCTCTTCAGACGTGACCAAGTTCTGGGAGATGCTGAAAATGTTTGTTCTACACACTTCTGGTTCGGAGGAGCCGCGCTTTGGGATGAGGCCTGCGGAGAGACAGATGCTCTGGAGATGACAGCTGAGGGGATCACAGAGCCTGCTCTGATGAACCTATGTTCCTTGATGGTGCTTGCAAGGCAGTAAAATGTTCCTGTTGTCGAGAGGGGCTGTGCACACACAGGCGTGAGTCTGAATTACAACTCTGCCTCCTGTATACATTTTGCTTAGACTTTTTATCATTAATCTCACAAACTTCTAGGATTGCGATATGCTGGGAGATGCAGCACCCTTTCTGGTTGCTCTCTGGGGGAAGTACGCATTATTGTTTTGCCATGATTACTAAGTGCAGGTGTCTTATAGTAAGTGAAAATTGCGTACACAGTTCTCCAAATAGTGTGAAACTTAACCTTCGAATAGTACCAGTGAATACATCAGGTTTTTTTCTCCCTCTTTCTTTCAATGCAAAGGACTTCTTATTCCTGGACTTTCATGTTTGTGTCCAAACACCACAGTGAAGTCTCTGCAGCATCTCTTTTCCTGCCCTGCCACCCACCCTGACTTCCACAGGGCGCAGGCTCTTTCTGCTATCACCAGTGAACACAAATCCTTTGCCTGCCTTTTCTGGTCATTGGTCCCTCCTCCCTTCACCTAGTCCTTCAGAAGGAAAAGCTGCAGATATCCACATGGATAGAAGAAAGCCGTTTGTGTCTAGGGCAGAGCTGGCATCTCCATAAAGCCTAGTTCCTGCAGGGGAAGGACTCTTTCAAAGCCTCACCTCTGCATGCCCCCCAATCCCAGCACCCCTTCTTTCTCTTGTGTGTGGTGTGTGTATACACATGTGTATGCATGTTTATATATACAGTGCACTTGTATGTATGTGTGTAGAAGCTAGTAGTTGATGAGGGTGTTTTTATCAGCTGCTCCCCACTTTGCTTACTGGGGGGGGGAGGTCTCTCACTAAACCCAGACCTTCGCAATTCAGTCCACCTAGCTATCCAGCTTGCTTCAGGGATTCCCTATCTTTGCCTCCCAAATGTTAGAATTTCAGGCTGGCTGCAGTACCCTCACCAGCATTTACGTGGCTGCTGGAGAGCCTCATTCTTGTCTTCACACTTGCATGGCAAGCCCTTTATCCACCGAGCCACACCAGCTTCTCCTCCTGATTCTTTTTTGTTGATTCCCTCCCCAGTGGTAGCAACTCTGCTTCTACCACAGGGATTGCCTTGAGGGTCTTGTAGGTGATGCCACTTAACACTCCCCTGCCTCTCGGGCAGGAGGAAGCTGTTTACTCCACTTCCTGTCTGCCTCCTTGCCCTTCTCCTTCCCTCCCTAGTCACTGGGATTCTGTACAAGTTCTGTAGAGACTGTACAAGTTCTGTAGAGACTGAGCAGAAATATGTGGAAGCGATTATTGTCTGATTGTAAACAGAAGCCTGCAGCACCGCCACAGGGAGACCCTTCAACCTGCAGCTAAAGGCTGGAGCCTGGGGCAGAAGAAAGGAGAGGGAATCCCCACCAGCCATCCTCATGGAAAGAGCTCATTCTATGTTTTATTTCACCCTTGTTTCTTGGCAGCTCTTTCTTTTGCTTCAACCTCCTTGCATTGTAATGGAAGGCATAAAGGGAAAGAATAAAGCAAACCTACCTGCTGGGGAAGTTGGACACTTAGTAAACCACCATCCATCCTCCTTTCTCCTTGGAGGCATTAGCATGCCTTGAGCAAAAGCCTGCTCCTCCTGTTACTCTGCATCAGCCTCCTCTCATATCCCAGTGCCAAGAGAGGAGACTGCAAAGTCCCATGAGCAAGTTTGAGTCCTCCCTGCAGGACCTGCATCTGCTTGTCTAGTGGCTGTCTTTCTGGTTGAGTGCCCACTCTTACCAGGTTCAATTACCTAGTTCCCAGTTAGATACTGTGGTTATAGGGTTCACTGATCCAGATCACTCCATATTATGCACACATATAATGGCAAGGGTAGTCCGGGACCACTTAGAGTAACAGCAGAGAGAGGACCTTCAGGATGCCCTGAGATGACACATCCCTTGCAGTTGAATTTAGAAACTGAAGTTTCTGCTAATGGTCCAGAGACATCATCACAAGCTTCAGCTGCTGTATATCTAAGATGGATGCAGTTGAACAATGGCCTGACTTTTGGGGGAATTTATGACCATTGGATGCAAATAAGGAGAAAACTCCTAGGCTAGACTTAAACGAGCCTGCACTCCCTGGAGTCCCTTTGGTAGATTAAGAACCTATATAGTCTGTTTTAAGGAGGTGGGAAGCTGTGCTCTGACTCCCAAATATGATGTCTACTGGGATGAGTGTTCTAGAGAGCCGAAAGTTCTTCTCCAGTCTCGCAACCTCGTAACAAGATTTAATCTAGTGCATGTATCAATACCCAAAACACGAGTTCTGCACGTGAGACCTGACCTGCACTGGGGCTATTCCTGCAGCTGTCCCTTGTGGGCTCTTGAGACCACTTTTCCTGGATATCATTTTCTGCCTTGGACATCTGGCTGGCAGAGACCTGGTGTTGTGTGGGTCTTTATAAGTGGTTGGTGTTAGGCACTTTGTTGTTGTATGCTGTGATCCAGGGCACCTCAGTCATCACAGCTCCAAGATCTGTGTAGCTCCTGAACACTGAATATGACAGCATCGAAGAGTGGCTTTCTCTATCGAGTCAGTGTGCATGGTGGTATATTATGGCCCCTGGAGGTAAAATATCCAGAGAAATGCCCACCCTGTTCTCCTGCTGTACTGAGAACCTGTGTAAGTCGGTAGTGCCCTAGTCTGGCCACATATGTCCCTTCTTGACTGATCTGGATGCTGTATTGCTGAGGCCCTTCCTATCCTATTTCCATTAGGCTTCTCCTGTTGAGGGCCCTGGTTTGCTTCAGGGTTCCCTGTTCTGTCTTAAGGTCTGCTGCTAAGCATGGGTAGGTCAGGAGCCAGGGTAATGGAGCAGCATACACTACCAACCCCACAGCCGCTAGCTGGCAGGCCTGGCCAGCCACACAGCAACCCTGCCCGGTCTCATTGGGGTTAGCCCTGTGTGCTTAGGATATAAGTTGCTGCTAACTTGCCTAGAGCTTCTGGCCATGCCACTCCACTGAACTGTCTCCTGGAAGCTTTTGCATAATAGACACAGTGAAATGACAGTGGCTTTGTGTATAGTGTGCAGAATTTTGGTACAGTGAGATTGATAAAGTTATAAGTAGATCCTGCATGACGGTCCAATCTCCTTCCCAGACAAGGATATAACATCAATAGAAGCATATTTGTTACTGCTGGGCAAAATCTGTTGGTGTCTGTACTCAGCTCAATAGAATTGAGGGCAGGCAGGTTGCCTAGAGATAGAGCCCCAACGTACCAAGCAAGACCACGAAAGGGTTCTGGTGGTGCTCTGTTTGAAGGAAATGTGTACTGCCAAAGCCTCTCCATATATAGACTCAGAAAAAAAACACAAAAATCACAAGACCTGGCATAGATGCTGCTTTTTTCCTGTTTCCCTTACAACAGTAGAGCTTGCAGTAGTGAGGTACCAACTCGAGAGAGTCCTGGTGTGGCCAAAATGTCCCCGACAGGCTCCTCGGTTAGAACAGCTGGTCCCCAGGTGGAGGCACTATTGGGGAAGATTGCAAAAGCTTTAGGGCATAAGGATTCACCGACATATACAGGGTCATAGAGGTTGGACACAAGATCTAAATGTTGCTTGGTTTTGGACTGAAGTTCTCACTATTCCTAGTCAGTGAAAGTATGGAGGAAGTTGTTTCCCAAGCTCCTATGGTCTAACACCAACTGAGCCCCTGGTGCTTCCCATTGTGATGCCCCTCAAATCATAAAACAAACAGAATAAACCCTTGTTTCCATAGGTATTTATTCAAAACTACAAGAAAATGAATATAGGATGTGATTAAAGAACCTGAAATCCAACCTCCCCAGTGTATGGGAAAAAAGACCATGCATACTGCCTGCCTGTGCAGTAGACACTTGAGGAAACAGAATGTGAACCACCTAACTTTCATTGTTCCAGTGATACACATTCTTTTTTTCCATGCCCCAACACATAAATATTTTGGGGCCCTTCTCCCAAGTATGGCTTTCAAGGCCATGTTTCAGAATTCACAAAAGAGACTCTATCAGTAGGGTACTCACAGAACTCACAAAAGATACACGATTAAGAAGTTACCCAAAATAGAAGTTGTATTCTGCTCTCTGGAATTGCTTTAGCCCTTTCAAGTTACAAGTGAAACATTTAACTCACACTGATTACATTAGAACATCTAGATAGACAGACAGACAGACAAAAAGGAAAAGAGAGGGACTGGGAAAGGCAGATACTAGATGGATGGGAATAGCGACCCATTACACTCCATAAGTCTGTAAGTAAATGCATTGATCCAGATGTGGATGGTCTTTGTCAGCAGGCCGGCAGAGATTGTATCCCTGATAATTAGTTGGTTTTTGTATATTTTTCTGAGAGTCTCTAATGAAAGGAAGCCATGTAGGAAGGCTGACTGTTATAGGCTATTTTCTGCCTACGGTATTTTATAATTAAACGTAATTGGTGATTTTTGGAGGAAAGGTTTATAAACATGTTTCCATACAATTTAGCGAAATGCAGCTTTATTGTATGTGGGGATGTCTGCACTCCAGAAACAAGGTCTAGCAGCTGCCACACATTCAACACTTGGGCCTGAGACCAGGAGAAATGTTTTCCATGTTTTGCACAGAACACAGGTTCACCCATAGTGAACAGGAATCGAAAGCAGCCAACTAGACTCCTCTGGGCTGGACCCCAAATTCATAAAGGTGATTTTGAAGGACCCTATGCCCTAATGTTGCTGCTTTTCACAGTGAGCTGTATGACCCAGCTTTGTCTACTATGGGCTGTTCTCAGATACACAGGGGAAAGCATGCCATAGAAACTGGGACCTTGTTGGCAGGTCACCAGTGACATCCTCAGAGCACCGCCATGGGTTCATTCTTTCTTATATAGGACACACTTGAGAAAGCAGAGTTGTGGCTCTCCTAACTTTCATGACTCAGGGGACAGCCACTACTGTCCCCTTCCCTACCACATAATCATTTAAGGGCCTGTTTCATTTACCATGGTTGCTCCCACCTCCAGTGGAACTGTTCCCTTTAGGCACATCAGTGTGGGGAGATGGTAACTCAAGAAGAGTCACGGTTCTATTTAAAGCAGGCATCTTTTTAAAAACTTACAGAATATTGGGAAAGAAAGTTTAGATTTTATATCTAAGCCTATTAAATAGACATCAGAGAGAAAGTGTTTTCTCCCTTCCCACTCCTGGCCTTCATTGTGCTTTCCCTGGTCATTGTATCTCTCCAGAGGTATCCCAAGCAAAGAAGGATTTGCTATGAGGAAGCCTCATTTTGCTTTATCTGCTTAACAATATAGTTGCAAGATGTGTGCACATTTACTCAGCAACACCTGTCTCTTTAAGCTGCTGCAAATCACAGATGCATAAACTTCTTTCCCTGGTCCCTGTGGACAAAGGTGTCTGAGGAATTGGATGTCACACTGTAGGAACAGCATTGCAACACATCTATAGATCCATCTCTTCCTCAGAGCTTGACAAAGGCATGATGCTCTGCCTGCCACATCTGCGCTCTCTATAACACATGGATTAACATCAGTATCTGTAATAATAGGAATAAAGCAATGCCTAGTGTGTATCAGGTGCTCTGTGCATGACTATTTTCTTGTTACCTGTTTTAATATTTGATATTTACATAAATATTGTTACTATGTATAGTGGATATAATTAAATACATGCATTCTATAGTATATATTCTAGTTCTATATTTGCTATGTAAGACCCAATGATAGAATATCTATGTATAGTATCTAGTATTCACTCATTCTATTATCATCTCACCTAGATTTTATAGAAGAGGCTGTGAGTTTAAATGGTAGAGCTGGGATTTGAACTCAGGTACCATGGGTCAAGCCCAAATTGAAGATGTCCCATCCCTTGCTCTGCTGAGAATGATAGGAAAGATAATAGGACTTCCCAAGAGCAGCACTAGGCACAGTCCCTTTGTCACTAATACATAGTAACAGTGTATGCAAATGAAGTCAAATTCATGGTAACAATGTATACAAACAGAGCTCCTAAACTACAGTTCAGAGTTAAGGATGCTGACCTTTTGCTAAGGCGTAGCTATACCAACTATCCACTGTTCCCTGAAGCCCTGCTGTAGGCCACTAGCCAGAAGAGCAATGGGGTAGCCATTAGGCACCTGAGAGGCAGAAGCATCAGATGTTTTGGGTCAACTCTCATTTTATTTTGAATAGAAACAAAAGTATTTTCTGGAAACAGCAAAGAGCAACAAGAAGAAGCTCAAGGAACTCTTCCTCCTTCCCCAGTGGGACAGAAGCCCATTAAACACCTCCCTCCTGATGGAGACAGTTCACCAAGCAATGATGGGCAGTCTAGCATCTTTTCTGAGTCCCAAGAGAGACAGCACCCGTACTTCCTGACACCCAGAGTCCCTTTGTCTGTGTTTCTTTGCCCTATACAAGTCACATGTGCCTTTCCACAGGAAGATGATACTGCTCAGATAGAGAAAGAGTTCCCCAAAGGTAAGGAGTGAGGGTGGCCATCCCCGGGCTCTTTCTTGATGCACATAAAGAAAAAAGCTCAGTGCCTTTCTGGGATGGTTCACACAGCTGGCATTATAGTAGTGTTGGGGGGTACAGGGAGAAGGAGCAGGACTACCAAGTAGACATAGTGAGTAGGCTTAGGCTCAGAAGACAGCCAGGAACATGGCAGACTCTGTGACTGAGCTTTGGAAGGTCTTGGGACCTGGGGCAGCTGCCCTGAATGTAGCATGCCCCCCCCCCAGCTGCCCAGGCCCCCAGTAACTGTCTGGCAAGGATAATAACTAAGGGGTACAGTCCCCGACACATAACTACCACTTTACATGACCTCCTTGGGCCCCACAGTGTCCACAGGCAAGCAGCCTGTCTCCATTTCCCACAGAGGAAATAACCAAGTGGGACCCAGGAATCCTAGCCCTGTAGGTCAAGCTGCTGACCACTCCTAGGTGCTGTAGTGAACAGTTCTGTGTGAAAAGACAGGCGGACATGACAGAGAATGGACTCTGGTCCCCAGTACTATCAGGAGAGAATCTGGACTTCTGATTGTTCTGAAGATTTTCTTTTTCTTAAAGAACTTGGAACAAGACAGAAGGACATATATGATATCATATTGTTTGGGGTGATAAAAGTTAAAGTGATTATGGTTATTGGTCAAAGTAATGTTACTGGGAGTTGGTTCTTATGTTTTGAACCATCAGTCGGTGGCAGAGCAATTATTAAACACCTGTCGTGACCTGGGTGCTGAGGTCAATAACTCTCCACAGTGGAGAAGGCACAGTGTATGTTGAATACTGTGGAACCTGAGAAAGCCCTTACTCAGAGACGGTCAGGGCAGAGGTGTCTCTGTCCAGGATGATTCTAAGCTGAAACTTGAGATGTCAGTGTCTTTGGAGTCTTAAGATGAGACTGCAGGAAAAGAGACACAGAGGGGTGGAGGGGAAAGTGCACATAGCCAGAGCTCCAGGGAGGCCTGGGCTGCTTTGGAGAATTGTAAGAGGCCCAAGAGACCAACACCAGAACCAGGGGCTTCCGATTCTTCAAGGACCCTGTGGTTTAAGTTGGAAGAGGCAGCTTCTACACCCACTGCAAGATTCTGGACTGCAGGCAAGACCAAGACTTTGAAAGAGAAGAATCTCAGTGGGATTTATATTCCAGGTGACTATCCCATGAGCTGTATGTGGACAGATAAGAGAGGGGCCAGGCTGGGACTGAGAACCAAGCAGGAAAGAGAAAGGAGGTTTCTAAGGTGGGAGAAGCCACAGGAGTGGAGACATTCTGGATCTGGAAACAGATGCCATGAGCTTTGAGGAGACAGCATGCCTGGACCAGCCCCAGAGTTACCATTTTTCACATGAGGATGAAGGAGGAAAAAGATGCAAAGACCCTGGTTTCTCTGTGAGCTGGGGAAGAGGTCTTCACAGGGAGACACAAGAACCGTGCACTAGAGAAAGGGTCTCATTTTGGAAGAAAGGGTGCTGGCTAGTCACTAGACTTGAGGTCATCTGGGCTACTGATTAGGCCTAAGGAGAAAGTGGGACAGTGAGGGAATCCTCTAGACGGAACAAGAGAAAGTGTTTGAAGGCTGGGAGGATGGTCTGAACTAAGTAGTGTGATATTGGCAGAGAGTCACGTGACATGGGTGGTAAGAGCCAAGGGAGCCTGGGTCATCTGGGGGGCAGAAGGATGTAGGGAAGCTGAATAGAGAAGGATCCAGCCAGAGAGAATACAGCTATAAATAATGGTAGGAGGGGTGTGGATGAAATGTCTCTGGTGTCCAGGAAAGCCTCCTCCTAGCCGCCTCCCTTTCCAGGCCCTATCCCTGGTGCTGTGAATACATGTAAATTAAGTAGTAGATGGTACAGTGTGGTTAAAGCCTGATCCTAAACCCACCTTATGATTAGGCTGCAGAATGTAGGCAGCAGGAATGCATCCTGTCTTAGGAAGGGAAGGAGGGGCCCTGACAGTCAGGACTCAGCCTGGAGATGAGGATTCGTGAGGCAGCAGAACCAAAGGCACTTAGTGGAGATCAGAGGCCATTTGGGGCAAGAAGATGCTGGGTTGGGAAAAAGAAGGAGTTAGGTGAGGCTGGGGCTGAGAAGGTGCGGTGGAGAGTTCAGGAGTTCAGAGGGGGAGGGCAGGCTACGGTGATAGAAGGGACCTATCCTTGCATTTGCCATCAAAGCTTAGTCAGGAAGTAACCTGGGACAGCTATTCATTCTATTCTACTCACCCCAGAAATGGCCTCACCTGGGCTGCTAAGGGGTCAACTCATATTCCAACTCTTTGACAAGAGGAAACTAAAAGGGCCCCAGGAAAGGGGCCCCACCAGCTTTGAGAGAGAAACCCCTGATTACTTATGTGAAGCAAGTGGTCGACTCTGGAAAATTAAGGGGAGGGCTGCATAATTGAACAACATCCCTGGTCATTATATCATTAGCGTGGCAAACACAAGACAGATTAATATGCTGTCTTGAAACAAGTGAACTGTAATAATTACACGCTTAACATGAAATCCAGACTAAAATAGTCTCCTCTCATCTTGAGCAAAGGCATTCTGAACACTGCAATCTAAGAAACACCTCCCTGGCCTAACTAGCCAGTCGTGGACTTGGGCTGACTGCCAGGGTGACAAGGGCAGTCGTGAAGGTCTGTGATGAGACGGGATCCCATGAGCTTAACAAGGTCCATTAATAACTCACTGGCATCTCTCTTTCCTAAACTGCCTTGTGTGTCTTCTTCTTGTGTCTGGGAGCTGGGCGGGAGAGCCGCTGGGTGCCCTCTAAATGGGCTGTAAATCTGCCCTTCCTAGATTACACCTGCTGCGACTTGGTTGTAAAACTAAAGGAATGCAAGAAGCACGAGGACCTCCTTGCCGCTCCTGAGCCCTCGCCAGCAATACCCTCTCCAACAGCCGCAGAGGAACCACGGAGCTCTGACCCATTGGAAGGGAATTCTGAGCCTCGACACCTGCTGGCAAGCTCCATGACATTGCAGGTAAAAGGCCATCAGCTCCTCCCCATCCTGCTGGACTCTCTCCCAGGGGAGACTTCTCCTGGGGAGTGTGGCATGCACCTTGACCTCACTTCTGCCTGTGACTGCAAGTCTCCCTGTCTGTGTCACTGGCTCCTCCCTAACCCTTTCTTACCTCTCTTCTGCTGATTGCCTCCTGGAGACAAGGACACAGGTGGCTCTGCCAGGTAACAATAAGGACTATGGGTACTAGCAACCATGGCCATAGCAATGAAAGAATGCCCAGAGGTCACATGGATCACTTCACATTGGATTTTCAAAAAAAATCCCTATCAGATGAGAGTCCATAAACACCCCGTAGTCAGATGAGGGTGCACAGTCTTTAAGAGATTCCCAAATCATGCAACCGTGAGTTGAAAGAAATGAAAGATTTTTCTTTTAGTTCCTCCTCTGATTATAGAAGTAACATACATATATCGATTAAAGGTATAACATTTAAGAGGGCGGATGACCTCAGAGAAAATTGCCACCACTAGCATTCTGCATAGCCAGATGTACTTTTGGGGGATGCCCTGGCCGTGGGGTGCACCTCTCCCTGGATGAGAAGAAAGCTCCATTGGCTCACCGCTGCAGCCCTGAACCTTGATGAGCCTGCGATAAACATCCAGGGTAGTCCCCAAATCCTGAACCACTAAGATGTCTGCAGAGGCACGGACAATGAAGCAGCAACCACACTTGGGCCAGCAGCCCATTCTTGGGATCTTTATCTCCAGCCTTGACCCTTCCCCAAAGCTTCTGAACATTTAGTGACTGGTGCATCAGACACTTGGTAGCTGATGGCTCACATTGCCAAAGAGACTCCTTGATCAGTGCAGCTGCCAGGGGCCCATGCATGATGTGGATGGAGCTCAGAGTGTGTTCCTCTCTGAGCCTCCAGTGGCAGGAAGGGGACTAGGACCAAGGAGCACTTCTAGCCTGGCAGCATACCCAGCAAACCTGTGCTGAGCCCCTGCTGTAGGCAGACCCAGGACGGTACCTGTGAGACACACAAAGTTATTGAGATGTGGCATGTGTCTTCTTCTACAGCTTAGCATAGAGACAGCCATGTGGGACTCACTCTTGCACAAGGCAGTCTTTGAGGGTACCACGATGCTCTAGTTGGCCTTGAAGACCCAGTAGGACCTACTGGGAGTGGCTGCCGTTGGCACGCTTTCTACTAGAACAATTTGAGCAGAGACATTCAAGGGTTCGGGAGTTGGTACAACGAACGGCAGCAGGGAATAAGTGTGAGGTGTATACTACTGAGCACCAGCACAGTGTCCACTAAGCTACCCTGAGCCCCGTTGCTTATATCTGTCCAATAGGAACAAAGATGACTGACTTCCAGAATCCATGTGGGGATTCACAAAGAGAACGGGTACAAGTGACTTCCCCAGCATCTGCCATGGCAGCTCTGCAATGGTGCTTTGTGCAGGGAGCACAGGAGAGACTGCTGTGGAGATGGAGGGGATTCTGATCTCTCCTGGGATGCTCACAGAATCCCTCAGTCTCGCAAAGACGCCTACCCTTTTCTACCCAGGAGAAGCAGTTCCCATAAGCCACAGATAGGACTTTTGAAAAGCCATTTTCCATGCCAGGAGGACCATGCATGTGCTCCTTAAGACTCCCCGTCTCCCAGCAGAAATGAGTATGCAACTGTCTAGCACCTGCATTCCAATCCCACCCATCTCTCTTAGAATGCCGAATTGCAGACCCCTCAGATTTGGGTTCCTCGGCAGTGAGTGGTTTGGCAGCGTGAATTCACAAGTGGACAGATGTTGGTCGTTGGTAGTCAGTGACTTCAATGCTAGTTATTGCTTGGTCCTGCTGCAGTGGGGTCTGTGCTGCAGGCTGGAACTGACCTCCAGCAGCTTGTCATCAATGTGCCCGTACCATCTTTACACATGGGCATGGGGGGTGGGGATGATGACATGAATTTACACTGTGGCTTTTGCCCGCTGAGGGTTGTGTTCTTGATTGGCTCCCGCTGAGTACATGGGATGGATTAGTTGTTTCCTGGTCTCCCTTCTCTCAAAAAAATAAAATCTGAAATCTGTTCTTGGTCCCAATTAGGAAGCGCTGGAAGTCCATCGACCTCAGTTCATTTCTCGCTCACAAGAACGGCTGCAGAAACTTAAGCACATGGTACAGCAAAGGAAAGCACAACAAAAGGAAAACCTGGGGCAGAAGCAGAGCCCACTTCCTGTCCGTGCCCACAAGAAGCAGTTCACCGTTCCCCATCCTCTTAGTGGTAAGCTACAGGTGGCTCAGGAGGCCTGAGTAGAGGGGGGACAGGTATTCACCGAAGGTTCAAATGATGATCTCGATGATCTCCAATGATACCACTGGCATGCGCAGACCTCAGCATCCTGAAGCCTTCTCTGGGAGCCAGCTCATTGTGAGAGGTTACAGATGGGCATGCAACTCAGCAGAAATCACTTGGGACGCAGATTTGCCATTCCAGCTGGGAAAGGAGCCGCATCACTGTAGGAGCCAGGATAGCAAGTTCAAATTCTTGACTCCTAACGGATGTTTGCGAGCGATCTCCTCTGCCCTTTATAGATTGCAAAACCGACCTTGGGGCGAGAAGTTGACTCCAGCTTGTCTGCATCAACATTTGTCATCTTGAGACCTCTTCCTGCTATGAGCTCAGAGGAAGGATGGCCAGCTTGCCCAGCACTGCGAAGGCCAGGGTCGAGTCGACCCTGAGAGGCAGGGCACTCTTCTCAGAGCAGGAGTTAGCAGGGACTTTTACTGGAGCCAGCACTATGTGTGTGGGGGGGGGGGCGGCGGCTGGGAACATGACCGTGAGCAAGGCTGACCTCAGTCTTCTTCATGGACCTCATAAACAGGCCCTTGAACTAGCAAGAATAACAAGAGATGAAGGCAAAGACTGGAACATCAGAGTACTTACGAAGGGGCTGCCAATCCAAATCTTAAAATCTGGAGGCTTGGAGAAGCCTTTGGTTTATGACTGTGAATGCAGGAATGAGGTCTCTAGGAAAATGTTTTGGACCCCGGGAGGTGAAATCATGAGTGTGGTTCTGAGTAAAAGTCCTCTGGGGGAAATAACCATCTTCAATAAAGTGCAGCTTAGCAAGTTTACCAAGCTCTCGGGAGGAGGGAGATGCAGGAGACAGAGAAGAGGGCCTCTGTAATAGGTTCCTATTAGACTCATCTGTGGGTAGACTGGCTTCTTCCCGCCCTCCAGAGCACTTCAGGAGAACTGTCTAGAGATCCCAGCAAGGGCACCCTTGAATGCATTGTTGTTAGGCAGGGGATCTGGCAGGTTACCTGCTGCTCCCATCCCATGACACATTCTAGGATGATGAGAAATGAAGACAGCCAGAGAGATGTGCAAAGGGCTGGCCCACTGCACACTGGGTGTCTAGCTAGTGTTCCAAGCTAGGTGCGGGCACAGGCTTAAACTAGATGTGTTCTCTAGGGGACCATTAAGTCTCTAGCTCAACAAAGAGCAGCTGTTTCAGGCACAGCTGTCTCAAGGCGCTGTGAAGACCAAATGGCAGCCACAGTGGGAGTAACTCCTTGGAACATTTTACACACACAAAGCACAAAAGATTTTACTTGGTCAAAGTGTTAGGCTACCAACACCGATGTCAACTGATAATCACAGCAAGCACACACACACACACACACAGGATGGCACTGGAGAATCTCCATTTTCAGCTTTCAGTGTGTGTGCAGGAAGCAGCAGAGACCTGTTGCTGTCGGGAGCTTATTCAGTATGGCGATGTATTCGTTCACTTTACATCACTATAACAAATAATCTGAGACAAATCAGCTTACAAGGAGAAAAGGATTGATTCAGGCTCAGTTTTCGAAGTTTCGGTATCATCAGTAAGCACCATTGCCTTTCGGCGTACAGCAAGGCAGGAGCGCATCACGGTGAGATGTACAAAGTGGAGCAAAGATGCTCATGGCCCAGCAGCCAGGAAGCAAAGGATAGAAGAGACCAAGATCCTACACTGTCTTTCAAGGGCACATCTCCAATGACCTGAAAATGCTCACTTTACTCCATCTCTTAAAGTCTGTGCTACCTTCCTGCAGCTCCAAGCTGGGGGCTGGGCCTTTCCCCACACAGGAAGACATACTACAGATCCAAACCATAGCAGGGTGGGTGTGGCTTTGGGCTCCTCCCCTTCCTGTATGGGAGGGGACATGGCTTTAATATACCTATGTTACTTTCTTGCCGTGCTGTAAGAAATTGCTACATACATTCCTAAAACGACGAACATACATTCTTTCAGAGTTCTGGGGACCAGGGGTCAAAATAAAGGCACCTGCAGGGCCAGTCCTGTCTGGAGGCTCAGAGCAAAAGCACGCCACATCCTCTCTCCCAGCTTTGGTGGCTTCTGGCCATCCCTGGTGCTCCTTGGCTCATGCATGGTCCCCTGCAGCCTGCCTTTGTCTTTAACGACCTTCTTCCTATGTCTGTGCGCCTTTGAATCCAATTTCCTCTTCTCATACTGAGCTGAAGTCCACCCATCCAGTGTGACCACATATTAAATTGATTATATCTGCAAGGACCAGATTACCAGTGACAAGGTCAAAAGAAGGTCACAGTCACAGTTTTAGGAATTTAGACTTGAATGTATCTTTTTGTGTATATGTGTGTGGGGAGGGTACAACTCCGATTGCAACATTAGTCAGTTTTGATGTTTTTCCCAAACAAATCTAAGTTCATGTGCCTCTAAATGAACATTTTAAAACTGTATATAATAAAAGGGGCCCAGTCTAGATGCATAGTATTAAATAACCAGTCACCTTTTTATTCCCCAAATTCCAAGACAGTTCTGGCCACTGGAATGCTCTTGAGGGGACTTGACCAGCACGGATTTTATGGCCATTTCAACTGTCCCTGTGGTACGGACGTGTTGAGGAGAGCTTTATTTCTGTGTTTGTTTGTGTTAAGTCAGATCAGACAAGTCCTGAAACCAGAGCCTTGTGTAAGCTCAGGCTAGCGAGAGGGAAGGTTTAAGGCCCCATTAAACAAGTCTACAGTATGCATCTTGTCTTCAGCCTGTCTGCTGGCAAGATGATAAAAGCAAAATGCAGATGTTTCCTTACATGCTAAATTAGTTCATAAATCATGTGTGCGAATGAGCCCTGGCTGCAGCGTTGAGACGTCTGATGGAAGGAAGGCTCAGGTTTGCTTTTCCATGCCGGGGTAGCTGCCTCTGATCAGAAGCAGTCTTGGCTCAGGGACAGACCCAAGAGCTTCAGGTGGTGGGAGCTCTGGCACCTGACAAGGCTGGGAGAGGCAAGACCCTGGGTGTGCAGGAGCAATGACAGAAGGGACCAGGGGCCAGCTGTTTCGTGTTGCCTGATAAGTTCTAAGCAGTCTCAGAGGCTTGCGAACAGATTGCGGCATGTGTGTATGTGTGTGTGTGTGTGTGCACATGTGCACACATATGGGGGTGTAAGTGCTAATTAGGGCTAAGGGTCTCTGTTTGAAGGGCAGGGGAAGTTTTATGAGCCGCTGGGCTCATGAAGTAGCTTTATAAACTCCTGGCTCCGGTCCCCAGCTCCTGGTGGGGAGCTTCCCATTGCATGGAGATGAACAGACTCTAAGCAGGTGGGTTCTAGTGCAGGCCGGGTGGGAGGAAAGCACGAGAATGAGAAGTGATGGGAGATGCTCACTGTAGCTATGAAGACGTGGTTAAGGGAGATGGGAGGGCCAGGAATCAGTTCAAGAAAAAGTGACCGCAGAGAGGCTAAATGATACAGCCACTAAATTCGGTCTTGGGCAGGGGTCAGAAGATGGAGTAGCTTGCTGTGTGGAGGGGCTGAGGGCCAGAAGCAGTAAAGGCAGGGGCTAGGGAAGGTCCTGGGGCGTAAGGGGCAGGAAAGGTTCTTAGGTGGAAACGTAAGTAACAGGTGGCAATTGTTGAGCAATGTAAGAAAAACTGAGATGATAAATACTCTAGCCTGTGGGCTTCTGTCTTCCTCCCAGGTCAGCGCTCTATCAACTCCCTGGGGTCACCTGGAACTATAAGCAAGTCTTCCCCATCAGCTCTTTGCAGGATCATGAGAGGATTGAGTCATGCATAGAATCTTAGGTAGACTGAGCCTTGTACAAAAGCTAGCCATGACCTAAGGGTTGAGTGTTTTTGGAATTAGCTTTTGCTTCTTCCTTTCAAACAGAACCCCAAGCAGAGTAGCCTGACTGTATATGGGAAACATCAAGTATAGCCACGCGGGCACCTGCGATTAGCAGGGTTTGTACCTGGAACAGGTGGGTGGTGGTCCTCGCCATTCCCTATTGACACATTCAGGACTTCATCCTGTTCAAAGCTCCCCACGCTTGACCTTGACTGTCTTCCACTGGAGTCTCGGATTCTCCCTGGGTCGCGCCCCCATCCTGTTCAGATCCCTCCACCACATCTCTGCCACCTTCTCCCTAGTTAGTCTCATTGCCTATCCTTCCTGCACTCCTGGAAGATGACAAAACACTCGCTGGAAGCAAGTCTGCCCCTTCTCTCGGTAGCACGGCACTCTGCCTGAGCTCATATCCAGCTTCTTTAAACTCTTACCCCTAAAATCTCCCCCTTGACCCCTAAGCTGGTGTATGAACGCTTTTGCTTCTCCACTGAACTCTTTTGCAAAGATGAGCTACTACTGCTACCTCAATGCTACAGACTCAGCCTGGCAGGGCCCCATACAGCCAGCTGCATGACCTCGCTACTACTTCAGCCCCTTTCCCAACCTCTTATCATGACCTTCTTCCATGGCTCTTCCTAATTTGGTTATGTATCTGACCTTTAGGCATGCAGAAAATCCACCAGAAGCCTCTGCTTCTGCTTCCGTAAGCCCCTTTTTCCTCTATGCCCCCACTGCTGTTCAATTCTTAAACCACTTCTAAATCTCCTCCCTCCGTGCCTTCTCATTTTGGATTATCCTCTGTGGGTGTCCTGGAGGAATGTCCCCAATCAGAAAGAAACATGGGTGGCCCCATGGCACACCAAGACTCCCTGCTGGATCTCATGAATCAGACAGACTTAATCTGAACTTCATTATCCACACTTTCCAAGGTGAGCCAAGCCTTTCAAATCACGGGCCAGCAGAAGGATGGAATTCTCTAGAAGGCACTTGTAAATTTCCTTTCCCAGAAGATTGTTGACAGTGCTTGGCTGCTTTGCATTCTCGGAGCATCCAGGGGGGAGATGTGACTCAGTAGATAAGCCATAGAAGCAGATGCGATCGCCACAGCTCCTGCAGCCAGCCTAGCAGGGCTACAGCATCCTTTACTTCTGCCCCCATCTGATCCCAGGAATGGTTTCCCATAAAACATTGAAAGAAATATTTGTGGTCAGCTCTCCCAGTGTTAACCTCAGAGGAATTTTAAAATGTGCTTATCAGAGAAAAGTAAATTTTCCTTTATCAGCTCACAGAAGGAAAAAAAAAAAACAGGAAGCCTGAGCTACTTGAAGACTCCTGATTCAGAGCCCTCCATGGGCAGACTTAAGACCCTGTGAAGGGATGCCCTACTGCATTGCTTTGTGCTTTTAAGAAGGGTGGGAATCTACAGGATGAGGTCATTTCCAATCACAATAATAAAAAGTCGGAGCCCTGGTCTACCAGGGGTAGGAAAAATGGCTTTCTAACTGATTTGCCCAATGGCCTAGGTTTTGTTTTCCAAATGACTTCCTTTGGGCTCCACGAGACCGTTAAGTAACAAACTGTGTGGAAACTCTAAGGAAATTGTTTATGAAGTTTATCAATAGTCTGTAAGTCTCTGCTTCTTATGATTCTCAGAGTGGGGGGAAACAAGTGGAGAGCCCTAGAATCTGAGCAAACAGTTTGATAAAGTTACTGTTTGACTAGCAATGGCTGAGGTGGCTTTGAAGGCAAGGGGTGTGATTTGTGTTTGAACTTGTCATTTAAGAGCACATGTATTTTGTTTTAGCTTTACTCCAGCTTTGTTGGCAAAAACTATACAAACTTGTGCTGTGCATTGGCCCTTCATTAAGAAGTGTACTACAAAATAATAAGATGACTGTCATGTACACAGTCTGCACCAGCCTACTTATTTTTTGTGGTGAGAACCATTAGATGTTTCAATGAACTTGAGGTTGAATGCTTCCTGATACTCTCTGGTCACCTCTGTGTAAAGCAGGTCTTCAAAACATTCTTCCTTTTAAATAACCCAACTTTTATCTCCTTGGCCAGCCTCTCCCAGACCCTCTTCTCCAGGCCCTGAGACCTCCACTCTAGTCTGTTCTTCTGTGAGCGCCATTGCGAAGCCCTGCAGTGTTTATCTTTCTCCAGCCTATTTATTTCATTTATTGTAAGGGTTGTCCATTTTGTAATGACTTTTTCTCTTTTTAAAAAAAAAACAAAAAATATAAAAAATAAAAATAAAGCTGAAACAGTAAATCCCTCCAAAAATAAAATTTAGGCCATATCCCCTTCTACCCTGGTCTCATTTTCATCAGATTCCTCTGCTCATTATATATTGTTGTTATAAACAACATTTTATATATACATATGTGTATAAAATATATATTATACATGATTATATATGTGCACATTATATATTATACATAATGTATTATAGATTATACATTATGTATAATTGTATATTGTGCATATAATATATGATGTATAATATATATCACTACAAGCAACGCAGCAAGAACACAGGAGTGCAGATGTCTTTCCTACATACCCTTCGGTCTCCTTTGAAATGCAAGGAAATTGACACCCCGCAGTGTGAGGGCCACATCTTTAGACAGTTCATTTAGTTTCTCAGGAGTCAGTTCCTACCAGCAGTGTGTAAGGGCCCCTCTTCTTCATGCCTCTCCTGCAGTTTGGATAATTCCTTCTTTTTTCCCTATTGTAGCTATCCCAACAGAGATCAGTGATGTCTTAGCGTGGGCTCAGTTTGTATTTCCGTGTAGTTGTATATTGTGAGCATTTTTTCCATACATCTAATGGCCACTTGAGAAATGGCTTTTGAGATCTTTACACATTTGAATAGTCAAGTTCTTTTCTTGATGTTGGTGGAGTATTTTCCTCATATATTTTAAAAATTAACTTTTTATCGGATGTATGGTTTACAAATATCTCCTCCTGTCTTACAGATTATCTCTTCATGTGGTTAATTTTTCTCTTGGATGCACAAAATGTTTTAATTAGAATCTTCTAACTAAACTTTTTGGTTCTTGTGCTTTGGCAGTCATAATCCAGAAATGCATTGTCTGGAACAGTGTCATGGAGCCTTTTCCAAATGTTTTCTTAAAGTGGTTTTACTCTTCAAGGTCCTACCCTTAAATCTTCAGTCCATTTGAATTGATGGTGGGAGATAGGGTTCATTTTTATACTGCATATCACAACACCATTGATTGAAGGGACTGTCCTTTGTCCACTGTGTTTTCAGTGATTTTGTCAGAGACCAGTTGAACACATGTGGAGTCATTTCTGAGTTCTCTATTCTGTTCTGCAGTCTGTATGCTGGTTCTAGGCTGGAGTCCTGCTGTTTGATTACTATTGCTTTACAGTAGATAGTAAAGTCAGGTAGCATGGTGCCTCTAGTGGGTTCTTTACTTGAGGTGCCTTTGTCTAGTTAGGGGTTTTTGTGGATTCATGTGAATTTTAGCAATTTTTCTTGTTTTGTGAAAAATGTCATCTTGGGAATCATATAGGCATTGCATTGGATGTGTAGATCATTTTGAGTTATAAAGGTATTTCAACAATATTCTTTAAATTCTTGAGAAAGGGGTTATATTTCCTCTTACTAACTTCATTTCCAATTCCTCAGCATTTTATAGTATAAACCTTTCCTAACCTACTTAAATTTATTCTTATTTTCATTTTTGGTGAAGCTATTAATATGGGAAACTTCTTGATTACTTTTCCATCTATTTCATTGATAGCATATGGAAACAATGATTATGTATGTGCTGAATCCAGTTCTTATTCCAGCAGTTTTAGCTACTATCTTTAGGAATTCCTTTATGATAAGGTCATGTCTTCTTCATACAAAGATAATCTCCCTTCTGGATGCCCCTTGTCTAGTTCTACAGACAAACGGAAGTTGCGACAGTGGCCATCCTTGCTTTGTTCCTGATCTTAGTGGGAAAACTACCACGTCTGTGGTGTTCATTGTGATGTTCACTTTGTCGTTTGCACCCTGAAGTATGCTGAAGTATATTTTCTCTTTACTTCATATCTTAATCGTTGAGTTTGGTTTTGTCTTGTATTATTACAGGATGTTGAGATTTGTCAAATAATGGTTTTTCTCTTTGGTTCTATTAATAGTGTGCAACACACACACACACGAGGGAACAATCAGACTTGACAAGTGAACAAGCCTTTAAATCACTGAGTGATACTGAGTTCATCTTACTCATTGTTCATGAAAGATTTTTGCCACAAAGTCCATCACTCAACTATGTTTGTCTAGATTGGGTGCTAAGGTAACACAGCCACTTAAAATTAATTTAAAGAATTCTCTCTTCAGTTGTCTGCAAGTGCCCAGGAACAAAAGTGCCTATTGGAGCTCACTGAGCTCTTTGGTAGACACCAACAATGAAGCCTTCAGGTTTCTCTTTGGTGGGATTTAAAAAAAAAAGTTTCTTCTTGAATGTCTTCACAGGCTATTAGCCTGTCCTGGTTTTCTCTTTCTTCTAGACGTATTCTTGGTAGATTTTGTCTTCTCGGGGATTTATGCCCTTCTTCAAGGGTATCTGAGTTATAATTGTACACAGCCGTCTCTCAGGATCCTTTTGTATTTCTGTGGTATCAGTTGCAATGTCTCCCCTAATTTCTGATTTCATTCTTTTGAATGTTTTTTAATGTAAAGGTTTGTCAGTTTTCTTTATCTTTTCAAACCCAACTCACATTTTAAAATTAATATTCTGTGTGTGTCCTTGTGTGCGCGCTAGCCTCTGCATGCATGTGGGGGTAAGATGAGAACTCCGGAAATCCATTCTCCTTCCTACCTTTGCATGGATCTAGCAATGGAAATCAGGCTTTCTGGCAAGCACCCTTACCTGGCTGAGCAATCTCATCAGCTTTCAAACCCAACCCTTCACTATTTCAGTCCTTTGTGTGTTTCCAATCTTTACTTCATTTGTTTCTGCTTTCATTGTTGTCAGTTCCTCCTCCTTCTAACTTTGGTCTTAGTCTGTTCTTTATTTCGTTCTTCGAGCAGAATGTTACATCTCGTGAACTCTTCATGAGTGTAGGCATCTGAACTTCCCTCTCAGAGTTGCTTTTGCCAATCCTGTGTGTGTTGGTCAGCTCTGCCACTTCTTTGCATTCTTCTTCAGCCCATTGGTTGTGCTGATTCATCTTATTTAATCTCCGTATATTTGTGAACTTTTCTACAACTGATTTTCACTTTATACTACTGTGACTATAGAATTTTAGCCTTATGCTTGCTGAGGTGTGCCTGTGGCTGAACACATGATATGTCCCAAAGCATGTATTTCATGCTCTTAGAAAAGAATGCGTTTTTTGATGTTTGGAGGTAGAATGTTCTATGTATGTCTGTTGGGTCCATTTGATTTAAAGGATAGCTAAAGTTGAATGGTTGAATGTTTCTGCATTGATTTTATGTTTTTTGACAGAATCCACTATTGAAAGTGAGATCATATATAATCCCCCAATATTGCATAACTCTCTTCAGGCCTGTTACTTACTTGGTACATTTAGGTATTCCTACGTTTAGTGCACACGCATGCATGTGTGTGTGTGGTGTGTGCATGTATATGTGTTTTATGCTCTTCATGAATTGCCTCCTGCTCTTTAGCAATATTGCCCTTTATTGCATCATTAACCTCATCTTTACATAAACCTTCTTGTCTCTCTCCCCATGTTTAGCTTGGCCTATTTGTCCTGATCTAAGCATAGCCTCTCTTGGTTGCTTTGAGTTCCCCTTTACATGAAGCATCTTTCCCATTGCTGTCCTTTTAGTCTACGTACCATTAAAGCTAGAGCAAGTTTTCATAGGCAGTATACATACAGGTCTGTTTTGTTTTGTGTTTATTTATGTATATTTATGACTATTTTAATTTTTGTTGACCTGGGAGAAGGCCTTGCTATACCCCAGGCTGACATTGAACTAGAAATGCTCCAGAGTCTACTCCCCAGGTGCTAGGATCACAGACATGTGCACTAGGCCTGACTGTTTTTCATCTGTGTTTTTCACTCTGTGACTCCCGCCTCCCCCCCCCTTATTTTAAGCATATGGATGTTTTGCCTGGATGTATGCATGTTATCACATACATGCAGTGCCTGCGGAGGCCAGAAGAGGAGGTCAGATCCCCTGGGGCTAGAGTTAGAGATCATTATGAACTGCCGTGTATGTGGGTGTTAGAAATTGAACCCTGGTCCTCTGGAAATACATTCACAGCTCTTAAACACTGAGCCATCTCACCAAACCCGACTCTGACATTTGGTAGAGAATTTAATTCATTTACACTCCAGATAATTGATGAAAAGTAAGAACTTCCTAAAAATTTTCTCCTATATTTTATAGCTTCTTGGTGGTTTTCCTTTCCTTGATGTCTTCTGTGTTGATATTTTGTAGTGATGGAATTAGGCTTTTTTATTTTTTAAGTAATGTTTCCATCTATTCTTTGAGAATTTCATAATGATCATTTTCATTGCCCTTCCAACTCCTACCCACCTTCCTACCTATCCAATTTGTGTGTGAGTATGTGTGTGTATCTTTTAAACCAACCAAGTCTCAGTTTGTATTGGCTGACTCCTACTTGGGGTGAGGCCTGTGTTGGAGTGTAGTTGAAATACCGAATGTCACTCCATTGGAGAAACTGACTTTCCCTCTCCAAGCAGCAATCAAACACCAATAGCTTATTAGCTAGTGCTAGGACCTCGTGTCCACCTCCCCTAGCTTGCGCCTGTATAACAAGCTGCTTAAACTAGTAGTAGTTCAACCTTACTTGAATGTTAAAAAAAGCATTTATTTATAAAGTTTGAGGGTTCATGTACTTGGAATACTGGAATAGGAAAAATTTTATGTCTCAAAACTACCCCTCCCCACAAAACGCCTCCAACTATATTTTTCTTCCACATTACCAATATTTTACTTTTTGGTGAAATCACTTACACAGTTCAGATTGCATCTCCCTTACCTTACCTATTTTTAATCATCCCTATCTTTTCACCTATTAGAGGTAAGAATCACTTTTGTGGCAAGCATCGCAGCATTAGAATCCTCTGATTTGGGCTGCCTCTGCACCTTCTCAGTGGTGTTCACACCATGGGTTTTCCTGTTGAGTTTGCAGCCTTTTGTTTCTGTTTGAAGAATGTCCTTCTCCATTTGCTGCAAAGCAGGCTGAATGGACTTCTTCAGGAAAAGCCTTTATGCGTTTATTTCTGGAGTGCTTTGTCAACTAAAGTGTATTGGGTCAGCATTTCTGCTGTGGCTTCTCCTTAGGCTTTGAGATGTGTCCATCCATCGCCTCTTGGAAATTGATGTCAGCTGAGAGATCTGAATGCCCTGGGTAACATGAGCATCTTCTTTCTCTGTCTACTTCCAGGACTCTGTGTGTTTGATTTTGGAAGTTTCACTGTGTGTGTTGGTGTAGTCTTCTCTGAGAGAACTCTGATTGAAAGCAGTTGAGACCCCTGCACATAGGCGTTCATAACTTTCCCCAGACTTTCAGCTTTGTTTTTTAAATTAACTCTCTGTTCCTTTCTCTTTCTCTTTTGGAATCTTATAATACAATATTTTAGGTTTCTAAATGATGTCTCCTAAAGCATGGAGACTTTCTCTATTCTTTATTTTCCTATGACTAGATATTTTCAAATAACCCGTTTTTGAGTTCAGAGTCTTCCTTCTGCTTGATCAGTCTGACTATTGACAATCTAATACATTTCTCATTTTATTTATTGTAGTTTTTAGCTTCAGAATTGCGAAGCTCCTTCTCTTTCAAAAGAACACATTTCAATCTAGTAAACTTTTTGTTTATTTGTCATTTTCCTAATTTCATCAAATTGTTTCTTTGTGTCCTTTTATATTATGGTGAGCTTCCTTCAATCATTTTGAATTCTTTTTCAGGAAATTCATGGATCTCAGTCTCTTTGGTGTCAGCTTTTGTACAATGGTTGTATTCTTTGGAAGTGTGTGTTTCCTTGGATTTTCATGTTTCTTGCCTCGTATTGATATCTTCACATGTAATGGAGCGGTAACTATCCCAGGCTTTACAAGCTGGCTCTTCAGGGTTAAGGGTAGTCGTCTCTGTGGATGGGCGTAAGGGAACTAGTTGGGTGGCTGTACCACCTCTGGACCCAGTGACAGCACAGTGAAGTAAGTCTGTGTGGCTGTTAGCTGAGGTTGGTTATACCTCATTACTTGTGTCCATAGTGGCAGCAAGGGCTGTTGGGGTCCTCCTGGTCTATCTTCTATTGAGGAAACCATAGGCAAGGAGCCTCTCTTGGCACTTGGTCTGGCTTTCAGTAGTGATAGCAACAATGTTATTCATGATGCTGTGCAGTTGCCATGGGTTCAGGGTCTGAAACACAAGCACTTTTTGAAGAGATCAAGGACTAGAACCTGCATATTTTCCAGAAAATGTGAAGTATACCAAACTGTATAATAATAATTATGATTATTATTATATAACAATTAATAATAATAGCTATTGTTATTACTATTCACAGCAGCAGCAAGGTTGGGTTTTGCTATGTAGTTATGGCTGACCTGGTATTCAGTATGTAGCTTAGGCTATTCTCAAACTCATGGCAGTCCTCCTGCCCCAACTTCTTCAGTGCTGAAATTATAGGTATGTGTTACTTGACTAACCAGGTTTTCTTTGATTGATGAAGATGAAATCCCATCCAATGAGCACTAATACTTTAAAATATAAATTACATTTAAAATTATAAATAATAAAATATAAATTAGTAAATATATAAATTATATGTATATAAATAAAATATCAATTAGTAAAATATAAATTAGTTAAATTTAATGGTTAATGTCCTGGAGTTGGTTTTTCTCTTTTCTCAGTGTCCTCTAGTCCAATGCTACCAGAGGAGGAGCTATATCTCTTAGAGTTATTTTGAAAAATGTTGGTGCTTTTTTTAGTGTTTTCTCTCAGAAGTTCATAATGTCTGGGGCTGTTAAAGACACTTAAAAATCCTGCACTGAAGATAAGTTGATTGATAATCTTATTAATCTTGGACTCTTTCAAAAGTCCACTTTGGAGACATAGTTCTGAGATTTTTGTTTTTTTTCTTTGTTTATGCCCATCACACTTACTAAAGAAGCCCCAACTAGAGCTGCAATTTTCCTCTTTTCCCTTGGGGATGCAGGACTGTGAGGAAAGGTTCTCCTTGTCACCCCGTGGTGCTTTGATTCCAACAGTGCCTAGAAGGGATGGCTGGAGCCCTGAGGCCTGTCTGGCCAGCAGACAGTACCGGGCCTATTTCTATCAGTGACTAATTCTTCCTCACTGGAAGGTTGCCTAGCTCTTGTCCTTGCCCAGAACTGTGTCCATGCTGGCTCCCATGTAATCTGTGATGGTGCCCAACGTGAAGTTTCTGGAAAAAGAAGAGTCTGTCGCAGACCCTTGGGAAGTGCTTCGAAGATGCTAGCATACAAAATAAGCACAGAAAAGAGAGCCTGCCAGACAGAGCAGAGCCTGAGCTGACAAAATGACCAGAAGATGGAGTGGATGGTGGAGACCTGATCTGTGTTGCCTCCCCCTTCACATGTGGCCCTGGGAGTGGGGCCTGATGCTGTGTTGTCATGGCATGGGGAAGTTCTGTGACTACACAAAGCCCAGCTTCTAGACTCAGCAAATGGAAATGTCTGATGCTGGTGGGTCAGTTACTTTTCTCATTCTGGTGTTCAAATAACTGAGAAAAGAAGCTCCGGGATGGACAGGCTCCTCTGTTTAAGGGTGCAGCCATTATGGTAGGGAATGCATACTGGGAGAGCAGAAGGTAGCTGGGCACACTGCATCTGTAGCCAGGGTCAATATGAGCTCTCACCCCAAATCGGAGTGGCATTTCAGATCCACCACGGTTAAGTTCTTGCATAACTAGGTTCCATGGAGCATCTAAGATGTTATCTGTAATTCAAGGGCTTTGTTATTGATCATAAGTGCAGATTTGACTGGGTATCCTATGTCTGGCATTCCTGTCTCAAGGCTGCAAAGTCCGTGGGGGCTTGGCTAGCTTCTTACCCTTTACACTACTTTTGTCATAGTAACATGTCCTCACATATAGGTGTCTTAGCTCTTTGTCAGCTTGACACAGTGAGACTTAGCTATGATTCGGGCAAGACCAAAGAATCACCCTGTGTACATCACAAAAGCATACTACTTAACTTATGGACGCTTATATTACCTTTATGTAGGATCTCCTGTGTTATTGAATTAGATCACTAAAGACTGGGGGTCACTAAATTTCAAGGTCAAATGAAGCTTCCCATCTTCCAAGTGGAGTTTCTTCTATTTCCTAGATGTTATGGAAGCTCCTGGGATGTAGCAAGCATATGCCTTCCTTTGGAAGTTGCCAGGGGCCCTTTGGTGTTCACTTTGGGGTTTCTGGTCTCAAGGAAGGTAGGGATCTGGTTTAGTTTGGCAGCCTCTGTTGCCGCCAACACTAATGAATGTGAATGGAATTTCTCTAAGTGTGACTTATGGGCTCATGTGTCCTTTGAAATCTTTAGAAAGTGTTACAGGCTAACCTACAGGCTAACCCTCTTTGACAATCCCTCTGGCTTTCATAGGGAATGACTGAAGGTTGCTTGATCCGTTGCTGGGCCACGCACTAAGTATCAATGTGGGGCATCTCATGTCTGATTGGAAGGATAGAGTGTGGATAGGGAGAGGAAGGTACTGAACTGGGCAGTGGGAAGGGATGGAAAAGGGACTCTCCTTGCCTTTGGGGGTTTATATGGTTCTTTGGAGAAAGGAGGCAGGTAAACAGCTGTAATCCAAATGTAGACTCCTATAGGAAAGGGCCTATAGATGGTGTCAGGGGAAGGATGACAGGGTTGGTGCTCACGGGTCCCAGAAGAGCAGGATGGCTATGGAGTGCATCAGGAGCCTATTTCCCTGCATAACTGGTCCTCAACCTTGTTCTTCATGTGTGGTTGGCAGCCCTGTTACTGCCCGCTGCAGCAGGGAGGTCCTGGCTGCCACAGTCACTCACCCTTTCCACAGGACACTCTGCAGCTTAGTCTTTCACCTACCTACCACCTTGTCTTCTCACAGGAACCCTCAGATGGTGGCCCAATCCCAGCTTGAGGGTGACTCTCTGCAGAAAGAACGCTTTTCCCAGTCCGCCTGGAACCTCTACCCCATCTTATGTCTCAATACCATTTGTTTTCTAGAGATTTTCTTGGGATTTTTTTCTTTCTTCCTTTAGTCCAGAAGGGCCATGGAGCTATTCTGCCCTTTGAAACTCTCATGTGTGTTTGTATGATAGTGGGCACACAGCTTCATGTTCATAGCCACAGCAGCCTCTCTGGGGGCTTGCACTTAGATCTCGTGCTCCTGGATCAAGTTATTCACCAAGTGCAGCTGTCAGCAGGGACAGGATTCCGCATAAGCAGGACAGGACTCTAGAAAGGTATGGTTAATTTCTGAAGTTCTCTTTAGACCAAGATAGATCACCCCACTATTGTCAACTTCAGATGAATTAGTGGCCCCACAGTGATGAGATAGACAAACATGATGCGGGCAATCAAACTGAACTGAATCTCAGAAACCACGGTGTGATGGCTCCAGCCAGCGGCTTAGCAGAGATCACTCAATGAGCAGCCCTCTGAATATATGTAGACGGGCCCTAGAACACACCGCATACCCACTATCCCCAGAAGGCCAGTCTTTAATGCTTTTATAGAAGACTTCAGGAGGTGCAGTCCAGGCACCTACTCCCCAAGGCAGCTTATTGGCTCTGCTGTGTTCCAATAGGCAGGACTTGGTGTGAGTATTTCTCAGGGGAAGTAATCATATCTATAACATTCTTTCAAGAGCTCAGGGTGACAAAGGAAAGGCTCCTGGGGATTTCTTGTTGGAACAGATCTTGTAAGGTTGACTGTCACATAAATGACTGAAGAGGGAAGGTGACGCTTTGCCATCCGGTGGGAGCTGTAAATGTTTGCGGGAGGCAAGAGTCTCAACCCCTGAGCAACCAGCTGTGCTGGCATCAGGGTGGTCCTGGCTGCTTACTGGTGACATGACACTGTCAAGAGGCTGCGTGCTGAGGCTGCCTGTCCCCATATGTGCTCTCACACATAACTGGTGTAGAGATTGTAATAAATACCTGCCCATGTTTATACAAGTCAATGAGATTTGGAGACTTGGCTTTTACAGAAACAGCATCCAAAAGGGGGCTTGGTACCTAGTTGCCTGTTGACTTTGAAACGAACAGGGGCTTAGGAATGCTTGGCCTTGCTAAATGATGTCAGAAAGAGGGCCTGGTAGTGATGGTGGTGGTGGTGATGTGTGTGTGTGGTTGTGTGTATGTATGTGTATGTGGTATGTGTGGTGTGTGTGGTATGTGTTGTGTGTGTGTATATATATGGTATGTGTGGTGTGTATTATGTGTGTGTGGTATGTGTGGTGTGTGTGTATATGTGTGTGGTGTGTGTATGTGTGTATGTATGTGGTATGTGTGGTGTGTCGTGTGTGTGGTTGTGTGTATGTGTGTGTGTATGTGTGGTGTGTGTGGTGTATGTTATGTGTGTATATGGTATCTGTGGTGTGTGTAGTGTGTGTATGTATGCACGTGTGGTGTATGTGTGGTGTGTGTGTTCTCCAGTATGTAGATTACCTTGGATATTTTAATGGAGAGAAGTCCCCTCTATTTGAGTGATACTAGAGTAAATATAATTGTGGTCTCTTCCCTCCAAAGCCGTCAGAATATACACAGCTCTAAGAAAATCCGTAAAAGATCCAGAAGGAAGTTGAAAATGGTTCTCACCAGTGCCTTAGTTTTATAAGAGGAGAATTTCTGTAAGCAGGAATGAGCAGATGGGATTTCATCCGTATCTTTGAGCAAAGCGTACATCTCACAAATCAGCGTGAGGGAGGAAGGCTTTATGCTGGCTCTCAGTTGGAGGATGCCAGCCTTCGTGGCCAGGGAAGACACATCAGCAGAAGCAACTCACAGCTGTGGCAGTAAGAATATGCAATGATTTGCTTTTACCTGGGTGGATCAGGAAGTAGAGACCCAGCGGGAAGCCAAGACAATCTATAGAAACTTGAAGACCAGCCCCTTAGCATCCCATTTCCTCCAGCAAGGCCTTACCTTCAAACGTGCTACCAAGTAGTCTAACTCATGAGTTCCTGGGGAACATGTACCATAATCTATCCCATGAAATGAATCCCACATGAGTCATACTGTCTGTGTCCTTGAAGAGCTATAAAAGGAAGAGTGTGGGGGAAAACGAATGTGGGATTCATCTCATGAGAAATGGAAGAACGCTTGTTCATAGTTCTCAGAAAACAGATTCTGTAGCCACAAGTGGGTGGCAGTGTGTTGCAGTCAAGAGTGCCCGTGTAAAGCACTAGGCTAATAGAGACTGAAACCCAGACTTGCCTCTCACTGATGCACAGTGAACCGGGCAGGTAAAACTTTGGAAACAAATGGACCCTGGCCCTATAAACACAGAACATGGCCAACGTCACAGGGTTGGGAGGAAGAGTGCAATCTTGGGAGGACACTTCTGCAAGTGCAGACAGGATCATAGTGATCACTCAGATACCCAATGTCCCCACCTCTGCCTGCCCATGTGCCCGCACAAACTGCCAGAGGCCATTTAAGATACTTTGTCAATTTACTGCAACCAAGAATCACCAGCAAAGAGAGTCTCAGTGAGGGACTGATCTAGATTAGTTTGGTGTGTGTGTGTCTGTGTACACACACAAGCATATTTGTATGGTACATGTGTGTGTATGTGTGGTGTGTGCATGGTGTGTGTGTAGTGTATGTGTGTGTAGTGTATGTGTGTATGGTGTTTGTGTGATGTGTGGTGTGTATGTGTGTGGTGGGTGTTTTTGTGGTGTGTATGTGTGTATGTGTGTGGTGTGTATATTTGTGTGGTGTATGTGTGTGGTGTGGATGTGTATGTGTATATACATGTGTGTGTGCATGTAGGATTGTCTTGATCGTCTTAATTGGTATAAAAAGGCCTAGACTAAAAGTGGGCAATGCCATCCCAGGGTCTAGGGCCCTGGCGTATCTAAGAGTAGAGAATATAGTTGAGCAGTAAGCGACCATGCCTTTCTCGTTATTCTTTTTCTGCTTCTGACTATGGCTATGACTAGCTGCCTCGTGTTCTTCCCTCGACTTCCCTGAAATGATAGACTATAACCTGGAACTGTAAGGCAAATAAACCCCTTCTCCTTTAAGTTGTTTGGTTTTGTTCTATCGGGATGTTTTATGACAGCAACAGACACGAAACTAAAACACTGTACAAGGCAGATGGAGTCTTCTTCTCAGGCGAAGTTAGAGCCACTCAGAACACATTTGCTGCATATATTCACTCCCTCCAGGGAGATGTACACTCTGCCTTCTGCCCCTCCCTTTTCTCCTGGCTAGGAGGCCCCCATCACTTATCCCACTTACCAGAAGAGCTTGGTGATTTTAAGCAAACTCAAAATCCACAGCAACCACCTCCCCCAGAGTGGGCGTGAGACCACCAGCCTTGAGCCTTCTTGGTTACATACCTGTTTTGTTTTGTACCTATCAAAGACCGCTGGGTCCAGGATTTGACCTCCTGCCCTCACGCGGCTGCAAACAGTTCAGAAAACAGCCATGCAAGTGTCTGGTGGCTTGTCTCTCCTTTGGTTTCCTCCTGGAAACAGAACCAGAGCTTAATTGTGGTATTCAAGTGCCCTGAAAGAAGAGACGAGGGGGAAATGAACATCTGATTTCCAGAATAGACCCCATACCAGTCGACTGGAGATTATAAAACATCTTACAAGTAGAACCCCCCAGGATACAGTGCATAGATCTACACTGGCCCCACCCTGGCCTCCAGTAGCTCCGAAAGAATGCTAATCCAAAATTGGGTCTGAGACTTTGTGTAATGCTTCCTCTCCCTCCCTGAGGGAAGTCTTCAAATCTGCACACATTTGCTTGCCCACAACCCAGGACCCAGACAGACTTAACTGGTACTTCATAGTGATACTCTGTTCACGCTGGGAAATTCCAGGAGCCCCATCTGGGGTGGAAGCCTGGGTGGGGCACCAGGAGGAGCTATGGCTCATCAAGTTGACATCATGTGGTGATGTCTTCTCTCCTCTCACGGTCTCCACCTTTCTGAACAGTGGAGACTTTACCCCTTACTTGGAAATGTTGGTGTTTCTTTCTCTTCTGTTTCTCCCGTGACTCTTTTCCTCGAAGTTCTTAAGGATCCCATCTTCTTTTCTTTAGGGATAGGTCAGCATGCAAGCTTGTCCACAGAGGTGGTTTCCACGCTGTGAACCAGGGACTGTTTTATTGTCCAGAGGGGGAGACATTGCTTAATAGCCCTGTCTCCCTGTACCTTCATGGAAACCTGTATGCTTAAGCTGAGTGAAGGCAGTCAGTTGGCTGTCCAGGCTTTCCAGAAAGCATGACAGCTGCCCAGATAGACTCCCTTGTGACAAGCTCTGTAGGAGAACTAAACGAGACCAGACTCTTGGCTAAACGAAGGCCGAGAGTCTCATGGTTTCCAAAGTCACTGCAAAAGGGCCTTATCAGGTATAATCAACAGTAGAAACTATTTTTTAATATCCCATTTTAAAGAGATTATGCGTGTATGTGTGTGTGTGATATGAATGCATTGTTTTGCTTGCATTCCTGTTGCCATGATAAAATATACTGACCAAAAGCAACTTCAGGGAAAAGGGGGTTTATTTCACCTCACAGTTCATCACCATGGGGAAATCAAAGCTGGAACGTCAAACAGCAGTTCCTCTCACAGCCACAGCCCAGAGCACAGAGAAATGAATGCATGCCTGTTGACTTGCAATGCTTGTCTACGCTCAGCTTGATTTATCTACTCCCATACTATTCAGAACCCCCTGCTTAGGAATGGTGTCACCCACAGTGGGCTGGTTATTCCCACATCGGTTAACATAGTTAATACAGCCCACTGCAGACCAGCCCAAAGGGCAGCCCAATAAACAGTCCCGCACTGCACTGAGGCTTTCTTCCCAGGTGATGTTAGGTTTTGTCAAGTTGCCAATTGACGCTAACCATTACATGCTGTTAAATTACAAAAGAAATCCAATCTTCTGATTGTTTCCTATCCTAGTGTACTTTCTTAATCAAAGGGCACTAGTATATGTGACTTTGATCGTGTCCCATGTCTTTTCCAGGATTAAGTGGTTTAAGAGGGCCCTCATATTGCGGAGACTGTCTCCTTGCTGAAGGACTGCAGGCAGGAGCCAGACCGTCCACTTTCAGAATGCTGTGGGGATAGCTGGGAGGGTCCCCTGTCCTTAGAGCACTCTGAAACATAGTATAGGGATTTTCCTTTGAGCAGACAGCCCTGTACTTATTGTTTCTCCCAGCAAGACATGACATCTTATTTTTTTTTCTCTAAAAGAAGCATTTTGGTGGCACAGTTGTCTATACAATAGTTCAGGTGCTATGACTAAAAAAAAATCTTGTCAAAAAGCAAAGTAAGGTAAGCAATGGCTTATTAGGCTTATAATTCCAAGTTTCAGTCTATTATTGAGGGGATGGTAAAATCAAGAGCAGACAGAGTCCAGGGACCCTTGCCTGCTTGTATATTTGGTTCTTAGCTAGCTTTCTCTGTTTTTTTTTAAGGATTTATTTTTATTTTATACATAGAGCAAAATTGTTTGCATGTGTACTCTACATGCATGCTTGATGCCCATGGAGACAGAAGAAAGGGTTAGATCCCTTGAAAACGGGACTTCCAAACTGTTGTGTGTCACCCTGGGGTTCTAGGAGCTGAATCTGAGACCTCTGCAAGAACAGCCAGTGTTCTTAACATGTACAGGGCCCAGCCATGAAACGGTACCAGCCACCTTCGGTGTGCGCCTTCCTACTTCAACAATCAAGACAGCCCCTCACAGGCATGTCCACAGAACAGCCTCATCTAGAAACTTCCTCATGAAGACTTTCTTCCCGCAGTGATTCTAGGTTGTCATGTTGACAACTCAAACAGATGCTGAGGTTTTTCTGCTGCCCTGTTTAACTCTCGCTAAGACCAGCGGTTGGCTGGTCAATTGGAAACCCGGAGTCTTTGTGGCAGCCCACAGCTCGGAGGAGGGCACAGTCGGGACCCTGCTCTGGATCTACCTCCGGGTCGCTCCCTACATTGTGCTGTTCTGTATCTCCTGAAATTAAAGCTCTTTCTGTTTCTTCCAGATAACTTGTTCAAACCCAAAGAAAGGTGCATTTCAGAGAAGGAGATGCATATGCGGTCTAAAAGGTATGTGGCTCTTGCGGGGAGGCTTGAAGGGCTCTGATGCTGCTGCCCCTTGGGCCAAGGCTTCCAGGCTCACATTGAAGGGCTGAGGTCATCTTGGCGGCTGAGGTAGGCAAAGTTGCCAGGCTGTGCATCGGAATGTTTATGCTGCTCCTGGACCAACCTTAGGAAAGCGGTGGGTCTTGGATTCGGGAGCGGGCCCATAATTGGTCCCTGAGTGATCAGCAGGTTCTGCACTGGAACTCTACAGATGCAGTTGCCTCGTGGCGCTGGGCAGAAGCCATGAGCCCATGAGCAGCGGCAACTTTGAAAGTCTTTTTACGAGGAGCATAGAACCCGTTTCTATGGAGGGCCTTGACTGGGGCGGTCCTGAGGAAAAACTTCCAAACTGGAAGCCAACAGAGCATGGGAGCCAGAGGGGCCTCGGAGGGGCCACAAACCGGCCTCTCTGGCTTGTCTGTCTCCGGCAGTGTTGGCAGGGGCCACCAAGGTTCTCCCTGCTCTGCCTGGCTAGTCACTATCTAAGACTCCCACTGACTCTTACCACTCTGGGGCACACAAAGGCTACTATTCTTTTTAGGACCTGGCCTCTTAACCAGGACACAAAAGCTCAGCAGGGTTGGCCATGTTCACACACATAAAATGTCATTAAGCTATAATAAAGTGCCTCGCCCTGGGAGAGATTATAGTAATTAAATCAAATTGATAGTGCACTCAGAGACACCACCGAAATAGGAAGAATAATTTTGCCCCCATTCCAGACCCTAAATCTCTGCTTTTATCGTGATTATGTTGTTTCCATAATAATTAAGTAACTTTTGGTTACCTACAGGGAACCTCTCTGAAAGTAAGAAAACAAGAATTGGGAGGGGGCATACCATTAATGATATGACTCCCAGCATTCTAGCCGGGGCTTATAAAGGACCCCTCAATTTGAAGACTCACTGTTCTCATAAATGAAAAGTTGTACATACCTTGCAACAAAAACATTCTCTTCAATTTAATGGGAAAAAAAAGAAAAGAAAAGAAAGAAAAGAAACAATTTCCCTTATTGATCCCCAAACCTAAAACTGCTATTACAAGCCCTTGCCCACCAAACAATTTAATTAATGGGCTTCAAAGCAGCATTGGTAGACAGAGATCTGTCCTGGCGTGTCTCTGAAGAAGAAACTGATGTTGAAGGAGCACCAGTAAGCTAGGTGATGCTGTATCTACAGTCTTCCATGGCCCTTAACTGGTATCCTGGGATGGACTAAGCAATTGGATCTCCTTGCTAGTGGAATGTTCTGGCTGAGCTCTGACCCTGGCTCCCCACAGTCACCTGAAACTGCTTTTTCTCCGTATTCCTTGTCTTGGATTATGTTGCTTATATTTTCATTTAAACCAAGCAGTAGAGTAAAACTGAAATTCCCTCAAGATCAATGTGCCCGCTGCCTTTGGCTCAGTCCCAGACCTATCTGCTAGGGTGCTCACAGTCTGTCTTCTTTCTCTTTCCCTTCAGAGCCTGCCATTTGTACCTTTAAGCAGACACATGGTCTTTAACCACATGTGGTATCGTGCTGTACTTGCCTTTCCTTCTATAGCTTGCTATTTCCTGGTGTCGTCCATGAGCTTTTCCAAGAGGCAGATTTCTGTCCTCCTAGGTTTTGCCTGTCTGCTCAGTGTATTTTAGGTGGGCATACTATTATATATCAGGCTCTCACTGGAGGAAGCAGTGCAGGGCCAGGGGTGGGACATGGAAGCTTTTGTTTCCTCTTCCCAGTTGAGTTGGATGGACAGCTCAAGGAGAAAAGTTTCTGGAGCTAAGGAACTGCCCTCTTGAGGGCTTTGGAACCAGCCCCTCTGTGACCTTCTTTCCTGGTGCTTGTTCAAATCCCACCTGACTGCAGCAAAGGTACATTCACACATTCACTGAACAACCCTCACTCTTACCCATGAAGTGTCAGGCACTGTCAAATCACAGGCCTCTGCAGGGCTTTGTGAGTAGCTGTATGCTACGTAGTTGGGGCACAGTGGCTCACAGTGAGTAATAAGCATTCAACTTGAGGTCCCAATGCCAGTCCACCATTAGCCAGCTGAGGGCTGTACCCAAGCCTCTCACTCTTGGTGGGACTCATGTTCCTTAGTGCATAACACAGGGACCCTATGTACCTCTTCCAGCTCTTGTGAGGGCAGAATGTGTTTACTCATGTCTAGTGACTAGCCAGATGTGACCTGCTCATACTGCCATTGTCCTTTCATACTCTGCACTTGTGCTTCTAAGTGCTGAACATCGTAACTGTGTTCCATCTGACTTTCATACAGAAGAGAAAATGAAAAAAAGGGTTTTTTTTGTATTGCTATATCAATATATCTCTGTCTATATCTATATGCCTACAGGATCAGGGTGCAGTGAGTCCAATGTGTTAGAGAAAAATCAGGTAGCATCAGTACTGAACAGTTAGTGTCGGGGAGGAAGAAACCTTCTAGACAAGGGTCCCTTAGGCCCTGCTGGTAACTCAGAAGTTTGTAATTTACATAGGGAGAAGGACAAAATATTTGAGTCCAGAATGTATTTAGAATCAGCTTTAATCAGACATGCCATAGGCTAAGAAGAAACTTTTTTTTCTCCAGTATATGATTCTTGCTATTGCCATCCTGTTGTTCTTTGTCGAATCACAGGAAACCAAACATTGAATGGCCAAAAAGGGGTTATGTAGGAAATGTTGACATTCAGAATGGCAAACCAGTAGGTTAAACAGTGTTCAGAGGGAGACTGCTCATTCATTTCCTGGCCACCTAGACCTGAATAATAGCACAGAAACTATATTAATTACAACACTGTTTGGTCAATATCTTAGGCATATTTCTAGCTAACTCATCTCTTAAATTAACTCATTTCTCTTCATCTGTGTATTGCCACGAGGCTGTGGCTTATGGGGTAAGGTTCTGGCTGGCATCTGTCTCCTTCAGCAGCTACATGGCGTCTCCCTGACTCCCCCTACTTTTTCTCTATATCTCTGTTCAGATTTTCCACCTGGCTTTACTCTACTAAACCATTGACTGAAACAGCTTCTTTACTAACCAGTGTGGTATTAAAACATATTCATAGCATACAGAGGGAAATCCCACATCAGAACATCCCTCCTTTTACAAGTGAGTCATTGTCACTGCAAATACAGGATAAGAAGTGACTTCTACATAAATATCTGGACTCCCCAGCTTGCCTGCTATACTGCCCAAGTCCCATCATTGAAACACTGTCCCCAGAATGCCTACACCCTGGGACCTCAGAGAAGGTCTTTTTTCTTTTTCAGGACAACTATGGATTTAATAAGGTTTATAAATATACTTAAATCTTTTTATTTCTTAAATACAATAAGAAAAAACAAAGCCATCACATTGAAGTTGGAGAAGGGAAACCAACAGAAGTAAAAAAGCCCCCGAGAGGAGGCACTAGAATCAGAGACCCACTTGTTCACATAGTCAGGAGTCCCAAAAAATACTGAACTGAAAGCTGTGATGTTGTAATAGGAGCGGCAGGGCTGCGTCCCCAGCACCCTGGCCGCCTGCTTAGCTTAGCTTATGCCACGAAATAACAACACACAAACTGTATTCATTTAAACACTGCTTGGCCCATTTCTATCTAGCCTCTTCTCGGCTAACTCTCGCACCTGGACTAGCCCATTTCTATCAATGTGTGTAAGCACACCAAGGTGCGCTTACCGGAAAGATTCTAGCCTATGTCCATCCTGGGTCGGAGCTTCATCGTGCATCTGGCTCTGAGAGGAGCTACATGATTTCTCTGCGGAGCTGCATGGTTTCTGAGCTCACTTCCTCTTCCTCCCAGCATTTTATTCTGTTTACTCCTCCCACCTATGTTTTAACCTATGAGGGCCAAGCAGTTCCTTTATTACTTAACCAATGAAATCAACAGATATATGACACTCCCACATCACTGTGATATTTATTCAGAGGACCTGGTACAGACCCAAGCAAGCCCTGTGCTTGCTGCTTTAGTCTCTAAGTTCATATGAGCTTTGCTTGGTTGGTTTAGAGGGCTTTGTTCTGGAGTCCTCCATCCCCTCTGGCTCTTTCTGCCTCCTCTCCCGTGGGGTTCCCCATGTGCTCTGAGAGGAAAGGAGTTGTTCTTCAAGACGCCACCTTACCTGTGCGCGCCTTCCTGCTGACGAGCCAAGCTGCCCACACCCCTACCCCAGCACTTGTTCCTCATCCTGCCCTCTGTCTGTTTCAGAATCTATAATAACTTGCCGGAAGTTAAAAAGAAAAGAGAAGAGCAAAAGAAAAGAGTGATCTTACAGAGTAACAGACTCCGAGCAGAAGTCTTCAAAAAGGTAGCTCGCCTGGCACACGCAGGCGTGATGGGGGTGGTGGGCAGGAAAGGAGAACTTGACATCTTTGTTTCCTTTGTTCCTCCAGCAATTACTGGACCAGCTCCTTCAGAGAAATGCCGTCTGATCCCAGGTGGCCCTGCTAGCCACAGCCTAAATCTGGGAAGACGTCCGACGTTGGATGACCCATTAAACTTAACACTATCTTCACATGTGAAAAATACTTTTATTTTACTTTTTTTTTCTTTCTGAAAAACCCAAGGAAACAAAAGCAACAGTCCCAGAGTCAATAGATCAGCAGTCCATTGCTGGGACTTCTATTACTCGGAACCTGCTTGACATACCACCCCACCCCCTTTTTAATTATTATTATTATTACTTTGACTTGTGAATTTTACCATTGCTTCTGAAGTTTCCAGTATACCACCATTTCCACCCAAGCAGGGAAGCTTTATATATTCAAGTATGCTTTAGATGTTTTTTTTTTTTGGAGGGGAGGGTGCAGTGCTTTTTTTTTTTATTAAGTTTTTGAGAAGCAAAAATCTACCATATTTTAATTCCTAATCTCAATGGCTGCCAATTCTGAAATCCAAAGTATGGCTCAAAGTCTGCTTATCATACACACCTTGGAGCACCAGAGGCTGACTTTGAAATGGACAAGCGAAGAGGCAGCGCACAGGCAAACCCTAGAGCCCTCTGCCTCTCCTCCACCCCACCCCACAGTGCCTGCTTTTGTCAGCCAAAGCCCTTGTTTCAGTAAGAGCCTGAGAATGACTGGGTGAGGACATCAGTGGTTTCAGCACACACGCACACACACACGCACGCACACACGCACGCACGTACACATGCACGCACGCATGCACACGCACACTGGAAGTTATCATGATCAAATGGCCTAGCAATACCCACCCTCATATTTTCTTTCAAGTATTATTCATAAATATGCATTTGTGGAGTTAAGAACAAATTAGTTTTTGCAACAAAAAATGGAAATAAATACAGCTATTTGAAATCCATACATTTCTCTGCCATGTATTCTGCTCAGTGTGATAATACCTGCTACAACTCTCGGGTGACACCAAGTCTCTTTCTATTCCACCTCTGGTCACCATAAAAGTCCCTGTGTTTCTGAATGCAGGGCGGAAAAGGTTGCCTCTCAGGGGCTGGTGCAGGAGATGCAGGGATGACTGCCCAGGCAGCTTATAGGAGCCTAGAAACAGCAGGGACTTGGAGCATGGCACAGGAGCTCTGGTGACACCTCTGTCCCTATTGTAAGGTGGCTCCCTTCCTCCCTCTCCCACCGCTGCACATGGCCTCTCTTTCTAGACCACTGTCTTTTTTTGTATCTGTTGGCAAACTTACAAACTCTACCCTAGGGACCATCTTGTCCCTGTGCTCTCTCTGCTGTGCCCTCCAGCAGCCAGCGTCTTCCCTTTCTCCTTCCTTCCTTCCTTCCTTCCTTCCTTCCTTCCTTCCTTCCTTCTCTTCCCTTCCTTCACCAGCTCTTTGTTTCTTTGTGTGTATCTGTCTGTGTGTGTATTCAAATATGTGTGCTCACATGTTCAGATGTAGGTGTGTGTAGGTACATATGTGTTTACTTGAGGAGGCCAGAGGACAATCTTAGGTATCAAAGTTCAGGCACTAGCCATTAAAACAAAACAAAACCAAAAAAAAAGTTTTTTTTTTAATAAAAAAAAAAAAACCTTCACTGATCTGGAGCTTGCCAAATAGACTGGGCTGATATCCCCTGAGCCCCAAGTATCTACATATCTCAGCCTCTTCAGCACCGGATTATAGAATGGCATTAAAAAAAAACACAAAAAGCAAGCAAATAAACCAGGCGATAATAATACACTTCTTTAATCCCAGCACTGAAGAGGCAGAAGCAGGCAGATCTCTTGGTTCGAGACCAGCCTAATCTACAGAGCAAGTTCCAAGACAGCCAGGTCTACAAAAAGAAACCCTGTCTTAAATGAACCAACCAACCAATCAAACAACACCAAAACCATAGGCTATGGGGATCCAGCCCGGTTTGGTGTGTTTTCCCTGCCGTGAGCAAATCATCTCCTCTGCCTAGACTCTTCCTTTGTGTTTCATTGTGCCTGCCCCTCTCAGAGGAAGCAACATGACAGAATCGTTAGGACCAGAGGCTCTGCCAGGCCACTATTGTTCCTGGTCTGTGGCTTTGGGTGGAGGTGCCAGCCAGTCAGGTTCTAACCAGGAGAGAAGCCACAATTATCTGGGAATTTTCAGTGGATTGAATTATTTACTGAGTAGAAAATTGTCTAGTAAGAACTGTAGCAGATCTGAGGAGCCCAAGTAGCCACAGAAATAAAGGAGCCGCTCTGGAAAGGTTGAGGTGTGACTCCATAGATGACGGATTTTTTTCTGAAAATCCATTCTCTGAGGTTTGCCAGAACCCTGCCCTGGGATGTACGAGGTTGAGCCCCTCTGCTACAGCAGCTGTCGGGGGAGGGGGGGGGGGCTGGGAGGAGGGGTATGGGGGCTTTGCAGGGCCTGGCCCAGGAGCCCGCAGAGCTGTATCTCTTCAGCGCCCCCTACCGACAACGTTTAGCATTTTCCAGCAGCCTAAGGGAGACTCTACAAAGGGCTGGAATCCATTTTAACAGAGCAAATAAAAAAGGGTTGATTTGGAGGTGAAAAGACGAATACAGTGAAGACCTGGCACAGTTGGTTCTCTAGCATTGCCTCAGTTTCCTTAATTGCCAGATGCAAAGTCAGTTTAGTGCCTTCTGCATGCTGTTGCTATGGAAATAAAGAGGATGTGAGTGGAGTGTGTGGAAGGATGCCTGGCCCAAAGCAAATACACCATGAGTGTTTCCTGGCATGCACAGAGGTGGGAGGAGGCGCACATGGGCCATGAGATGGTTGAGAGGGCTTGGCAGTGAGATGCTCCAAAAGGCCATTGAAGGCTTGGCTTTGCTGCAGCTGGTCGGTCCTGTAAGCAGAAAGTCTTGTCACAAAGTTTGGTTGGGGGCTGAGGAGGTGACTTCCTCTGTAGAGGCTTTCCCTAGGCCTGACAACGTGGGACCCACAGAGTAGAAGGGAGAGCCAATTCACACAAGCTGTCCTCCGGACCTGCTCATGGGCACCAGGGCATGTGCTTGGCATGCCCAGATGCACACAAAAACAGTGAATTAATAAGTAAATAAGTGAAAAATGTTTGGAAAAAGTAAATCTTGGTTAGTTGGCTTTCGCTTTTTGAGATACAGTTTCATGTAGCCCAGGCTAATTCTGAACTCTCTGTGTAGCAGAGGCTGGCCTTGAACTCCTGATTGTTCTGCATCCACTTCCCAAGCTTCCGGCTTCTTGTAAGCTTACACAGGCTTTCCACGTTCCTGTCACCTTGGGAACCATTTCAAAGCAGCTCAGCAAAGAGGCGCTTGGTGTTTTTTTTTTTTTTTTTGTACAGTTGGGGCCTCTTCCGGTGCTCCAGTGAATTCCTATGTTCAGCTTAGTCACTTTTTGAAAAACACACATTTTAAGTCAAATTTCTGATAGTTAAGGGCAGTCTTTCTTGGATGAAGATCTTGAGACATCTGTCCTTACTTTTCTTTAGTATCTTCAGAGTATTTCCAAAGCTTTTCCCGTGCATTCAAATTCAGGGCCCAGCTATTTCCAGACTGTTCGGTGATCCTTAAGGAGGTGAATTTGGGTCAGCTAACGTTTTAAAGAAAGAATGCTAGATGAAACCAACTTTTGCAAGAGTTCATAAAATCCTCACCTTCAAGGCAGATGTGCTGCAGAGACTTGAAATGTAAAGAAGCAAGTGTCAACCATAAGTTAAATGATACTGAAGAGTGTGTCCAAGGACAGCTCTTCACTAAGGTCCCAGGAAGGGGAACTGGGTAGGAATATGGGGTCTGGTGTAGGGACGACCATTTCCTCTGGACCAGCTGGCTCAGCACAAAGCAAAACATCAAAATTTGGTTTTCTGTCGCACTTGGTTTCTTATTGTAGAATTTCTTCTAATACTGATGAATGAATTTGACACGGTCTGAGTTTCTCTTCTGTCATAAAGTAGTAACAGAAACACATGATGTTATGATCAATATGGAAATCAAGGCCTGCAGAATTAAAACAGCCATCCCTTCCCTTCTCTCGGGAACTAGGGCCTCAAGGAAGACTCTAGAGGAATTGAAACTTCTAATTAGACTTTGCCAAGTAACTTTAGTAATCAAATTCTTCTCTGACTGTGGTTTATTTGGATCTGAGGATAGTTTGGGCCCAGGACGGAGACAAACTTTCAGTGATGCAGGAGGCAGGGGGCTGAGGGGTTTCTAAGGAGTCCAGACCAGGCGACCTTTGAGATCCTTAGAGGTGTCCAGGTGGTAAGAGAACCTCACTGTCTCCCGGTGGTCCCCAGGACTTCCTGTGGAAGGAGCAATTCCGATTGGGGTTATGCATCCTGCCTGCCAGCTGGTAATGGAATAATGGGAAAACAATTGTCTTGGCTCTTCAGCCAGCGTCTGTTGCCAACCCAACTTCCTGGAAGTTGTGAGCTCCCCGGGTGAGTCAGCAAATGCTTGCTCAGAAGAATGAGACTCTTTGAAAGAAGTGCTTGTGGGGCAGTCAGTCATGAGAGAGTGGGGGAGATTGCTCTGTCTCACAAAGTTCCAACTTTTCAACACTTCCTGGCCAAAAGAAAAAAAAATAGGCAATGGATCTGGCCTCTGAGTGTATCCGATGACCCACAGTCTGAGTATGAGGCACAGTGGATGCAGGGTGACGAGAGAGGAGGGGGCAGGATGTGTCTGCCCAGGAGGGTGATCTAATCATTGCTACAGGAGAGTTTCTGGGTCAGGCAACTGAGAATGTGGTAGAAAAATGACCGCTACAAGTTGATGGGAACTCACTTGTGTGCACTCTCACCGCCGAAGAAGTGATCTGCTAAGCGATTAAAATGTGTCCATCAGCAGATCATTCCACAGGATAGGGTTACTTGAATTTGTACTTTCATCAAAATTGCCCGCAAATGTGTAGTTCCGTAGAAACCTTTGAGCTCTGCCACCACGGGCAGATGCAGCTCATTCCTGGAACTGACGTGCTTTAGAAGTTCCTCTCGCTAGCTCTCTTGCCTTGCCCCGTACTGCCGGGGCATTGCTGGCTCATGCTGCCAGAGCAGGCTCTGCAGCAGTTCCTTGTGATTCTGTGGCATACCCTCCCCCTGTCACACACACACACACACACACACACACACACACACTGTGACTTATTTCAGAGGGACAAAGCCCTCCATCAAGGCAGACTCGTAGTCACATGGACCTCAGCAATGACAACTTTACAGGTCTCTTCACAATTCCAGGGCTTTTCTTCAAGTTGCATTTGTTGTCTTGGTTGAATATTTGACCTGAGGTCTTCATCTGGAGTGTGTACAGAGGAAGGGAAGAGACGTGGGAATTCTCCCGTTTTGTTCTCTTCTCTGAAAATGTCCCTGGACACATCCTGAATAGCACCTGCCTGGCCCATGGTACAGCCAGAAAGGTGACTTCGACTAGTAGCCTTCCTCCCAGATCTAAGCACCTCAGGACCTGGGAGGGGACCTTGGAAAGGACCTGGGAGGATATCTGGGAGGGGACCTGGGAGTAGGAGACTTGACTTACTCAAAGTATGTCCAAAGAATGCAGTATTATTAAAACAAACAAACAAAACTTTCTAAAATTCTTTAAAAGAGGGGATAAGAAAGTGACTCAGCAAACTGCTTGACATGCAAGTATAGGGACCCGAGTGCTACCCCTAGAACCCATATTTTAAAAAAAGGCTGAGCCCCAGCAGCACACACCTGTAATCCCAGTGCTGGGGAGGAAGCGACAGGAGGATCTCTAAGGCTGTCTGGCTAGCCAGTCTAGCCAAGACAATGAGCTCCAGGCTTAGTGAGAGACCCTGCCTGCCTGCCTCAAAAACTAGGGTGGGGAAAAATTGAAGAGGACATTCATTGTCACCCCTCCTAGCTTCATACACATCATACACATGTACACAGAGACATGTACACATCACAGAGAGAGAGAGAGAGACAGAGAGAGAGAGAGACAGACAGACAGAGACAGAGACAGAGACAGAGAGAGAGCTGAAAATAAGAGGAAAAACAGGATGGTTATTCATGGTTGTGAACTTGACTATGTCTGGAATTAACTAAAACCCAAATGACCGGGCACAGCTGTGAGGGATTTTTTTTTTAATTAAATCTTTTACATCTGAAGTGGGAAGACTCACTTCTAATCCAGATTTTTAAAGTGGGAAAATCCACCTTTAACCTAGACCACATCTTCTCTTGGCAGTCTATATAAAGGACACGGAAGAAGAAGCTTGCTCTCTCTCTATCTGCTGGCTCTCACTCTTGCTAGCAAGTCTATTCCTTCACTGGCATCAGAGCCTACTTCTCTGGGATTCTGGTGTATGCTGAAGACCAGCTGAGACATCCGGCCTCATGGACCGAACAGCTACTAGGTTCTTGACTCCTCCATTGGTAGACATCCATTGTTGGACTCACTGGACCATAACCCATAAGGCATACCAATAAATCCCATATATATTATATACAATATATAATATAAGGTACTATATATGTTATATATGATATATTGTTGTATATAGTATATATAATATATATTTATTCTATAAGTTCTGTTCTCAATAACCATGACTAATACAGAAAAGATCTGTCTGAATAAAGAGGGATGAATTCCTAAGAATCATTTTATTAAGCCTCCCATGAATGAATTACATAGAGGTAAGTGTACTTCAAAGACGCTCAGAGCATTCCCCTTCCGTCTAAGCATTGTACCTCCCTGGCACACCTGAAGTGATGGGTCAACTGCAAATGGCATCAAGGAAACCCTACAGCTGTCACCTGTACTGAGCATGCAGGACAGGTGACGCCCACTGATCAGAGGTGGCGGGCTGCAGGCTGACCTGCCCAGTGGGGAACAGGATGAACTCTTCCACTGCAGTGGATCCATTCAGAAATCAACCTCCACCTTTGTGCCATAGCCGTGATGTGATTATGCAGACACCAACGGGATTAGTGGTGACAGGGTCCTCGTGGTCTAGCCTGTGCTTCACATTGCAAACCTCTCAGTATACATGAGAGTCTTGTTTCTGCTTAAAAATATACCTGACGGCTAAGCGGGCCCGCTTTAATTATTGTCTGCTGACATAATTACAGCTGTAATACCAGCCTTGCTCTCAGCTAACATGTTTGTTAAAATGACAAAGTAACTTAGAATGTTTTTGAAGAGATTTTTTTTTTGGTGGGGAAGGGAGAAAGGGGGTAAAGGCTGTTACATTTTATTAATAAGACTGAACCTATCTATGATGAATAAATATTTTTACGTGGATTAAACTAGAGTGTGTAGTTGTCAGGATGTCTAAGATGATGGGGTGGATAGAGTGGGGGTGGCGAGATTTGGGAAAAGCATTTACTCTGGATTTGGGCACTCTAAACCTGCCTCTCAATTAGCCCTTGAGAGGAATTTCCTCTCCCACCGCCACTGCTAGCTATGACATGGCTTTCAACTGGTTGATAGTGGGACTTGGTAAACCAAGCACAGAACCTGAACAGAAATCCACTGTCCCCGCCGTACCTGCCACAAGGCTTTTCAACAAGAACAGCTTGAGGAAGCATATTTTTTTTAAGGCTAACCACACACCACTACACTTTCCAGGTTCCTGTTTGTTCACAGCTACCATTAATATTGCAAAGAAGTGACAGTTATTCTCTTGACTGTTTCAGAAGCTTCCAGACCACCACCGAGTGAAGAGACCCCCGAGTGAGTTCAGCATCTCGTTCCTTTGAAACCCAGGAACTCTGTTTTGTTTGAACACTCCAACTGTTTGAGGTGAGCAGCCTGCTGAGGCTCACTATTTTTTTTTAAATGTTCTACTTCTGCCCCTTTCCTTTGCCAGAATGGTGCCCACTTACAGGATGGGTCCACCGGAGAGAGATGAACAAGTCAGAACTCCAGGATTGCTTACAGGATCCCTAGAGAGCTGAGGACCTACTGTGGACTGAAGTTCACGTTCATGTTTGCACTATGAGGCGAGTGCCCAGTGTGGCCCTCTGTGGTGATGGGCTTCCTAGGAAACAAGCAAGGCTAGAGGGGGTCCTAATGGTAACTCTTTTCCAATAGGATTAGTGACCTATAAGAAGAGCCAAGAGAAAGCGCATGCTCTCTGTGAGAGTGAGCAGAGGCCACATTAGCACACACACAAATGATGGCAGCCTGCAAGCCGGGAGAGAAGACCTCATATTAGAACCTAACGGCTTGATACCTTGATTTTGGATGTGGCCTTCAGCACTGTGAGGCATCTTTGTTGTTTTAGATGCCTGGTAGATGATATTTTATTATGGGCACCCAAGAAGACCAGTTAGAACCCTCACTTGTCCTCTGCAGTCACAGTGCACCTCACCCATTCTGATGACATATGCTTCCCAGGTCGAGAGCAGGCAAAGTTCCAAAGCTGGAGGCTGCTGGTTCTTCAACATTCGCAGGGACCCTGTTCATATCCTTTTAAGGGATGGGCTATCTCCCACAGACACACCCAGCCTTGGAGGTCTACGCCATAGCCCCTGGACTATAGAAATCCCTTTGTTCCCATTAACAACTGCTAGAGAACCCGATCAAAGCCCCTTCCTGTCCAACCAATTAGAGATGGATTTTACCATAGCTTACAGACTGGATCCCCACTCTGCTGGCCATAAAGCCCCATAGCCAAGATCTTTAAAGAAAGTTCTTCTCTTGCTTAGGGTTACTTTTGCTGCGATGAACCATCATGACCAAAACATGGGAGGAAAGGGTTTATTTGGCTTACACTTCCACATCACAGTTCATCATCATAGGGAATCAGGAGAAAAACTCAAGCAGGGCAGGAACGTGGAGGCAGGAGTTCATGCAGAGGCAACGGAGGTATGTGTGGGGGTGCTGCTTACTGGCTTGCCTCTCATGGCTTGTTCAGCCTGCTTTCTTATAGAACCCAGGACCACCAGCCCAGAGATGGTCCCGCCCACAATGGGTGGGGCCTCCCCTGTAAGTCACTAATCAAGAAAACACTTTATGGGCTTTCTTCAGCTGGATCTCATGGAGGTATTTTCCCAAATGAGGCTCCCTCCTCTCTGATGACTCTAGTTTGTGTCAAGTTGACATAAAACTACCCAGTACAGCTCTTGAAGAGCCATAGCTTCAAGAGACATCCTTGCCCCTCTTCTAGGAAGTTTGCCTTTCTAGGCAGTTACTACAAAGCTATGAAGGGAGTGATCTTCAGGCCTGAGCTGTTCAGTGGCCCCTTCTTTGTTTTCTGGGATTTTCCTAGTCTTTTGATTTTGGTGGCAAAAACAAGTCTTTGTGTATAGTGGACCCATATTCCCTGCACGTTTAAAGACTGCCCATTTCTCATTACCTCAGAAGGGTCCCAGGAGGCAAGGGGAGGCAGGCTCTGGAGAGGCTGCCCAATAGAACAGGGGCTGTAGGAGATGGTGGTAACGGTGATGGTTTCTAAAGTCAGATATGGATAGAATGTTAGAGTACATAAAAAAAATCGCTCATAAAGTGCCCTTTGGCATCAGATTGCCATCCCTCAGGACAGGCTGGCATACCCAGCAGCATTTTCACCAACTCTGAGACCGGAAGTCAAATGAAGAAGTTAGGATGTTTAAGAGGCATGGTACTACAAAACCTTTTCCTTTAAAATACCAGAATCCCAGCTGGGTCTGGTGGCATTGTCCTGTAATTTCAGCTACCAGGGAGACTGAGGCAGGAGGACCAAGTTCAAAGCTAGTCTGAGGAAATTGGTGAGACCCTGCTGCATGAACTTTTGCCTAGTATGTGTGAGACTCCTGGATTTGACTACCAGTACCGAGAAAATATATATGTTAACATCTTTTAGTGTGATGGTCCTACTTTGAATACCAAGGGATGTGTAGGGTACTTTCTCTCATCCAGACCTCCTGCAGGACAGAAGCTGGCAGGAACCATGGATGTCACCAGATGCCTGGTAGATGCTTCTCCGTCTTTCTCCCATGAGCTTATCTCTGGTTCATGCTGTGTGTGCGCACGTGTGTGTCTATGTGTGTGTGTGTGTGGTGTTCACTGAGCTCTTATCATCATACCTGAGGAGATAGAGTTGTACAGAGGACAGGAACGACTGGGACAGTGATTGAATCCATGACTGTCATTGCAGAATTGTGAGCTCTCTACAGTACCTTTTCCACTCTGGCCAATGGTATGTGTGAAAAAAACAGAAGATACTGGTGTATTTGGGACTTTCTCTAAAATCTTAAATAATTTCACTGATACCTCCCAAAAGACTTAAATTATGGAGCAATATATCTCATAGCCTCAAGTAAATAAACTTAGAAAAATCTGCCATCATGACTTTCCTTCTTACAATAATGTGTAAGGTTCCCAGAATACAGAAGAATGAAGTAGTTGCATCACAACATGGAAATTGGTCCAACCCAACTAAAGAAGCCAGATGAAAGGTTACACCTTGCTTCTCTCCAGATATTAGCATCTATAGGTGCCAATGTGCCCCTACTTTGATGTCACCGTCCTTCGAGGCTTTCTTCCTTGTGTCTCATTTTATCTAAGAAGGCCAACATTGCTCAAGTTCTCTACCCAAAGTCAGAGGCAGAAGAACAAACAACACACTTTTCAAATTCTTTGCCTAGTTTGAATCCCATTGCAGGTGGAAACTTCTTAGGTGTATGTATCAATCAATGTCATCCAAACACCCCAGGTTCACTCTTCACAGAAGATGCCTTGGTGTTGGCTGTGTGAACAGTCATGAATGGAGTGGACACTGGGAGAAAAAGAGGAGAGGGACCATGATCAATAACTGAGTCCAGAGAGCAGAAGGAAATTTCCAAACCCTGAGCCATCCAGGGTACATCACGGAAAGACTTTTCAACACAAGGTTTCATCAACCATGGGTCACAAGGGCACACTATATTGTGAAGACTCAATGTTCACAGCTTTCTCTTTCTTCCATAGAATACATGCTTTTGTCTAAATACATACATTATTAATAGACCATCAAATATTCACTTCACCTAAAATGAATTATTCATGCCATAATCTATGCAATGCACACATTGGTTTATCGCCAGGCACTTCATTGAAAAATCTCATGCTGCCTTTTTCTTGTTGTCTATGGGAAGAGACAATTCTACAGACATTGATCTGTACTGATAAGGAAAGTTTGCAATCACACAGTCAAGAGTCGATGATTCTGTTCAGAAAGCCTGAGAGCTGAGAAAAGATGGAGGCATGGTGCATGTTTTTGACATACATGAGCTGCTTTGTCTCTCTCTCTCCAATGTGATTTCAAACATGAAGGCTGCAGTGAGGCATGTTCTTGTGATCAACATTCATGGCTAAGCACACAAGATGGTCTGCTTGATGCCAGTTTCCTGCTAGACCAACTCTTTGCACACAAACATTATGTTATCAGTTGCAGGGATTTCGGAAGCTGTCAGCATTCGAAGGGTGCAACATAGTTTAAATATCAGACTTGGTTCAAGGAAGATGCTGATGTAGTCTTGATCCAGTCTTGTCATAAAATCCCCAGGCTCTGGAAAAAAGACATCTCCACTGACAGAAGGGACAGCTCCCACATGGGGTTGAACTCAATTAGCTAGCTCCTCCAAAAGGCACTAAGGTACTATTTAAAATATCATTTCTGCCAGGTGGTGGTGACGGCACACGCCTTTAATCCCAGGACTCAAGAGACAGAGACAGGCGGATCTCTGTGAGTTCTAGGCCAGCCTGGTCTACAGAGCAAGTTCCAGGAAGGCTCCAAAGTTACAGAGAAACCCTGTCTCAAAAAGCTAAACAACAAAAAACCAAAAGCAACAACAACAAAAAGATATCATTTCTGAAATTCTCACTGTCAGCTTTGCAAATGATTTTCAAGTCATTGAGCCATAAAACAGTCCCATTATCCTTCATATGAATCACTAGCAAGCCTTGTGGTTGAATGATTACTTGATGCCTTGTGCTAGATATTCTTGGGCACACCTGAGCAGGAAATACAGGGTAAACTAGGAAGTGGTTCATATTACAACACCTACCCCATAAGAATACAGAAGGAACTGTCCCCACCTCCACCCCAGGTTCAGGGAACACTGAAGAACAGAAGGGGGAAAGAATGGGAGATCCAGAAGACAGGGAGGGGAGCTGGGACATGCTGTCTTCTGCACATGGTGCAGCCATTATATTCATGAACTCACTGGACAAGACCTGTACAAGGTCAAGTCAGTGAGGCTGGTCAACACTTCAGCAGGCATTAGTAATTGGACTCAGTAGGCTACAAAAAATGGGGGAAGAGGTAGGACCTGAACACAGGAAACAAATATTTGGGGGAGCTTGGGGAAGAAGGGGAGAGTTGGGGTTGCATACATTATGAAACTGTCAAAGACTAAACAATAGACATCCAACAACAAAGAAAATGGAAGACAAAAACCATTCTTGCAAAAGCAGTGTTTTGACCAACAAAGCTATACTAGAATGGAGCGAGGGACACTGTGAGGGAGGAAAGAAAAGAAAAAGGAAGGAAGAAAAGAAGGGAGAAAGGAAGAGGGATGTGGGAAGGGAGAGAGGTAGGATGGGAAGAAAGAAAGACAAGTGGATGAACTCCGATCTGATAACATAAAATGAGCAACAGCCTGCTTTGGTCTGGAGGTGTCCAGCACCCCAAATTCCTAAGATGAATTTTATTGCCAGTGTGATAGTGAACAATTGCAGCAGACTCCTAACCACTGAGATAGCTCTCTAGTCCCAAGGTCCATCTCCCAGCATGCCAGGTGACTCACAGTCTGCAATGCTACCTCCTGGGGATCTGACACCCTCTTCTGTCTTCCGAGAGCACCAGCACCTGTGGTGTACATAAACTATTTCAGGTTACACACATACACATAAATAAAAATAGTAAGTACCTTTAAAAGAGATGGAGTCTTTAAGAGACAATTAAATCTTGAGGCAGAGGTCTGATGAAAGAGGTCAGAGGAATCTGTTAGTTTGTCCTGCCAAGGGATGACAGCAAGGGTTGCATCTGTGTACCTCCCCAGACACCCAGTCTTCTGGGGCCTTGAAGAACTCCCCAGCCTCGTGGTCTGTGATAAATTAATTTCTTTTTGTAAATTACCTCATCTAAATTCATTTTAAGGAGAAGAATTGACTAACAAAGACACTGCTGGATATCAAAGGAAGTCGTGAAGAGAATAAAATAGTCAAATGGAAGAATGGAACAAATATTTGAAGCTATATGACACAAGGTATATTCATTGGTCAGAGTTCTCTAGAGGAACAGAACTGGTTTAATATACACTCACATATGTATATACGTACATACATATATACATATATGACTTACTAAAGTAGCTTACAGGCTGTAGTCCAGCTAATCTAGCAATGCCTCTACCAACAGTAAGTCCAAGAATCCAGTAGTTGTTCACTCTACAAAGGTGATGTCTCAGCTGGTCTTCAGGATACTGGAATCCAGAAGACGTGGGCTCTAATACTTGTGAAGAAATGGACTTGCCGGTGAGACCAAGCAGGCAAAAAGCAAAAACTTTTCTCTTCCATGTCCTTTATATGGGTTACTGGCAGATACTGTGGCCCAGATCTTCCCACTTCAAAAGATCTAGAGTTATGTTTTAATTAATAATAAAAAGCCTCACAGGTATACCCAGTGTCTTGAGTTTTAACTAACTTCAGATATAGTAAAGTTGATACTAAGGATAACCATCATACAGGGTTAACTCTCTTTTTTTTTAAAGGTTTGATACAGTTCTAGTTTTCAAAAATATCCCAGTAGAAAAATGGTCAAAGGGACCTGAACAGATCCTTCACAGGAGAAGAAAAAATGATGAGCAACACACACAAAAAAATACTAGATACCACCAATATTGGAAATTAGAACAAGGAAATAAATAAACCTATCAAGACATGCCCCTTCCACTCTGTGTATTGTGAGAGTATATGTATTGGGTGCATGTGTATGTACCTGTGGAGGCCAGAGGCCAAACTCAGATGTCATTCCTTGGGTGCTATCTACCTCATTTTTTTTTGAGCCAATCTCTAATCATCCCAGAGTTCATTGATCCAGCTAGGCTGGCTGTCTAGTAGGCCCCAGGGACCTGTCTTCCTCTGCCTTCCTAGGGCTGGTATTATACACATGTAACTCATGCACCACCATGCCCAGCTTTTTCCTATGGGTTCTAGGTCTCAAACTCAGGTCCTCGAGCTGCAAGGCTTGCTGTTTTACAGTATCCATCTTCCTCCTAGTTCTCTATCCCCCCCTTCTCTGGCTCACACTCACCTTGGAGGGAAGCTGGCCTGGAGTGTTGGACAGAGGTTATACTGCAGTGAATCCCAGGCTGCTGAAAACAGGCATTCAGAACCCAGAGCGGGACAGGGAAGCTAATGGCAAAGGGAGGTAAATAGAGGGGATGGTTGCAAAAAGGAGGCATGCAGATGGTAGTCCAGAGGCCCTCCCAAACCAGCTCTGTGTCCTGTAGCTGTAGACCCTGCGGTCGCTCAAGCCTGCAGAGGACCCACAGCCTCACCAGAGCTGCTATGAGCTGGGCTCTGTTTCTGTCAACTGTGAAGAGCACCACAGGAAGCCGGAGGGATGGAGATGTGCCTTTCACACTGGACCGAATGGTAACTCACAGCGCCCAGGAAGGGAATCCGTCAAGATGTGGCCAAAGATGTGTGTTCAGGGACATGTAAGGAAATGTTATTTTTATCTGTGAAAAATTAAAAACAACTTAAAAGTTCCTCAGGAAGGGAATTGTTTATATTCATGGGATTGTGGACAAAGGTCACAGCAATGTATTTATATTAGGCTGATGTTGCAAAGCCATCTGCTGAGAATGCTAAACCAACCCTGGGTTTATAGGAAATGATTAATTTTATTCAAAATCATGGAAATCAAGGTTATATAAATGGTTCAGTGGCTAAGAGCATAGACTGCTTTTCCAGAGGACTCATGTTTGATTCCCAGCACTCGTGTGGTAGCTCGCAATCATCTTTTAACTCCAGTCCCAGGGGATCCATTGCCCTTTCTGGTTTCTATGTATACCAGGCACATACGTGGTACAGACAAAATACTCTTACATATAGAATTTAAAAATTTTTTTAAATATGGATGCATTTTTTATTTTCATCAAATACCTCATTTATGGGCTTACAAGAATAACAAGTCGAAAATGTCTGTTAGGTCCAACATTTCTCTATTCAGTGTTTGTCATTGGTGAGAGTGGGGTATTGAGGTCTCCCACTATCAGTGTGTGGGGGTCAGTATGTGGTTTAAGCTGTAGTAGTGTTTCTTTTACAAACTTAGGAGCCCTTGTGTTTGGGGCATAGAAGTTAAGAACTGAAATGTCATCTTGGTGATTTTTTTCCTTTGATGAGCATGTAATGTTGTTCCTTATCTCTTTTGATTTGTTTTTGTTTGAAGTCTATTTAGTTAGATATTAAAATGACTACACTGTCTTGCTTTTTAGGTCCATTTGCTTGCAATATCTTTTTTTCTAACCCTTCACCCTGATGCTGGGGTGTATTTCTTAGATGCAGCAGAAGGATGGATCCTATTTTCATATCCATTCTGTTAGTTGGTGTCTTTTTATAGGGGAATTGAGACCGTACCATTGATATTGAGAGATATCAATGACAAATGATGGTGGATCCCTCTTATTTTGGTGGTGGTGGTGGTGGTGATGGTGCTACTGGCAGTAGTTGTGTGGTGTGTGTGTGTGTGTGTGTGTGTGTGTGTGTGTGTGTGTGTGTGTACTTCCCTTCTTTTGATTTTTGCTGGCCTGATATTATTTACTCTCTATGTTGTCATGGGTGTAGTTAACCGCTTTGGTTGGAGTTTTCCTTCTAGTACCTTCTGTAGGGCTGAATTTATAGATAGTTATTGTTTATCATGAAACATCTTATTTTCTCCATCTATGTGATTGAACATTTTCCTGGGTATGGTAGTCTGTACTGGCATCTGTGGTCCTTGTTTCTTCAAGTCTTTAGGATATCTGTCTAGGCCCTTCTGGCCTGTAGAGTCTCCATTGAGTTGTCATATGTAATCCTAATAGGCCATCATATGTTATTTGGACTTTTCCTCTTGCATCTTTTAATATATTTCTCATTCTGTGTGTTTAGTGTTTTGATTATTATGTGGCAAGGGGATTTTCTTTTCTGGTCTAATCTGTTTGGTATTCTATAAGCTTCTTGTACTTTTACAGGTCTCTCTCTCTCTCTCTCTCTCTCTCTCTCTCTCTCTCTCTCTCTCTCT
>JABTXL010000541.1:7487884-7503049 GCA_025134845.1 Neodon shergylaensis
CTTCCTTCCTTCCTTCCTTCCTTCCTTCCTTCCTTCCTTCCTTCCTTTCTTTTTTGCTAAGATACAAGAGAGTTTTGTGTCACTCTCAAAAATAGTACTTAAAAGTAGGTCAGGAAAAAGGTCATAAAAATAGGTCAACCTCCATAAAAATGAAACAGATGGAAGCAGGTTCAACTACATAGACTTCCTGCTTAGACTCCAGAGGTGTCCTGAGAAGGACCCAAGGGCCAACTGGTGGGGCTGGTGACACCAGGTGCTCTGTTGTTCCAATCACAGCCACAAGCGCTTTCTTTCCCAGGAACGGAGAGTCACCAGGTGGGACCATGTAACTGGTGTAAGCGCAAGGGTGAAGAGGAAGCCTGGCTTGCAGTTTCTGTGGGGATGAGTAAGCATCCCCTTCCCCACTCCAGACAGGTGAGTAAGGCAGTGGTTTCGAATAGCAAAACCACACTATTGGATCATGCTGTCGGCACTTCGGTGCAGAGGAACTGACGTGGACTCCGACTTGCATCCAGGCCCCCACCTGGAGTGCCACCACAGCCTCATTCCAGGTGCTGAAAAAGCACCCAACTGGCTTCAGACATGGGGGATGGCTGTCACCGGACTTTAACACTCTTTTCCTAAATGACACCGCAGCTTCCTGCCCACGGTAGATCCTTTTTCCATAAGGTACACAGACTGTCTGCCTCGCATCCCTAAGAGACATGGGGTTTGCCTGATGCCGAAGGATTCTGATTTCTCAACACTAGATTTTGTAAGGTTTCTTGGCATCCTACCAGGTGGAATGGTCTCGCTAATACACGAGGCTATGATAAAAAAAAATCAAATTTGATTTTGTCTCTGAGGCTCTGCCATGTGACTTTCTGAGTTATTACCAACACACATTTCTGGTTTCAAATTATTCTGACTCAGGCTCTCATCTAATTTTTCCATTGTTGGCAATATCCTCAAGTAACCACAAGCTTATCCATTGTCTGATTACTAGAACAAAACACGGTTTTGAGGTTGTTTGGAGCCTTAGGAGAGTTTCATTTTGTTAAAAAAGAAATAGTACCAGAAGTAATAGAGTTAGTTAAAAATCAGGGGGTTTAGAATATAAAACATGCACAGATTGCAGCTCTCTGGAAATCAGGTCTGACTTGACTTGCGATGGTAATGGGCCTTAACTAGAATAATTAGGAAGGCTATTGGGACAGTGGCTTGGGAGAAATAAAATATTGTCCACTTATCTTTTTGGACCTCAGCAATAGATACACTTCCAGAGAACCACCCCTGTTGAATTTGGACCAGAAAATGATAGAAAAGGACATTGGTAAAGATCCGCAAAGAAACATGGCAGCACAGTGGCTCACATAAGCCCTCAACCAGCAATTTCGGTCCTTCTCTGTGTCAGCTCTGGTCAAGGCGTGGATCTATCAGAGAGTGGTCCAGACAGGTGCTGACACACACACATGCTCATCTTGTATGGCAGACAGGTATACACAGTCATAATGACCATGGTTAGTGGTCAGCCTCAGAGGATCAGTGCCTCACAGATCAGGAGACAGGAAAAGGAAGTGTTCACTCACCCAAGTGTAGGAAGACATCACAGAACTGGTGCTGCCTGGGCTGGGGGCCTGTGAGGCTGGCCTTGGAAGGATACCATCGCATGGTAGGTGTTTTGACAACATGAGTGAGATTAAAGGCTTTGGTGGGGTGGGGACACCAGTTTGGTGTCCTGCTAACCCCAGGGAACCTGTGTGCTGCATGAAGGAGAATGGAGCTAATTCTGAAGTCCGCGATGACCCTGAAAACCTGTCGGCTCCTCATGGGCACTGGAAATGGCGGGGCCATGGCAAAGGGTCCTGCTGCATCTGGAAGTTGGGAGAGATGATCGCTTCGAGACCCTAGACTGGAGTGTTAGAGGAAGAACAGATGGCACAACCCTAAAACCTCTGGATGTCTTGTTTGATTGAGACAAGTCTCCCAGTGTAGCCCAGGCTGACCTCAAACCAATAGTAATCTCTTATTTCAGCCTCCTGAATTCTAGTATTATAGGCAAAACCCCCCATGATGGGGTGTCTGGGTGTCTTTTCTGCCTGTGTCTATGGGAGGGTTAATGGGAGGAAGGGGCCCCAGATAAGCATATCCAGCAGGATGCAGAGTGGAGGGAAATATAGACCATTACTGGGATCCAGGAAATGGACTGAAGGACTGAAATACCTTTTGTGAAGTCCAGTCTCTCTCTCTCTCTCTCTCTCTCTCTCTCTCTCTCTCTCTCTCTCTCTCTCTGTGTGTGTGTGTGTGTGTGTGTGTGTACCACTAGCAGGCCAGTCAGCAGTCAGGGTATAGTTTGAGGCCCACCCAGAGAAGCAGTGTCCCAGAACTGCCTGTATTGGCTTCCCCCTTCCAAAGTGGCAACTAGGCTAGAGTTCTACAGAGGAGTTAGTGGTCTTTGCTGCAGAGATCGCAGCACACAAGGCAGCCCTAGGTCTGCACTGGCCTTGTAGACCCTTCCGGGAGCTCTGCGACCACATTTGGCCTTCTAACTTGAGAGAAATCAGGATTCTGGAACAGGCCCAGAGGACAGCAAAATTCCTGCCTGCAGAGTGTGAGAATGGCGGTCGAGAGGCGTGTTAGAGAAAATGAGGCTGATCTGCCTAAAACAGCAAGGGGGGTGGGGTGGGGTAGGAACTGAATTCAGGCATGGGATAAGAGGCCTGAGTCCAATTATTGTCATGTTTTAAGAGCAGGTATTAAGAAGCAATCATTCTAATTTGCCACTAGATAGGTCAGGTAAGGAAGGAATTTTATCACAGGTATGAGGCTTGGCCTTCCCTGTGGTTTCTGTAAAGGAGATCCTGCCTCTTCCCCTATGGAGAAATTTGCTGGAGACCAGACATGGAGACCCTGACTGACTCCCAAAATACTTTCAAGTTCCCTTAGCCCCAATAAACTCCAGCTTGCCTGGCCTTTGGGAGCCCATGTTACTTTTTGAGGAGCATAGGAACTCATATTCAGTGCTCAAGAACAAGGGAGACACCTTTCGAGGAGACAGAAATCCTGGGAGCTAGAAACACACATAGGCATGGATATTTGCTTTGGAAAACGTGTGCTTTTTATCGTGGTCTAACAGGTTACGTGCCTACCCCTCAAAGAATTTGATAGTTCAGAACACAAAGTGCATCATCTCACTGTGCATCATCATTCTGTGCGCCAGGAGTTTGAAGGCAGAGAGGCTGAGGCATGACTTTGGGTCTTTCCTCCGGTTGTAGTCCTGAGCCACTGTCATCAGAGCACTTGAGACTGGAAGAGTCACTTACGGAATTCCTCTTTCATGCCACACTCAGATCCTGCTTCCTGGCCACAGTCTCCACGGGGCTGCTTGAGCATCCACAGGTGGGCGCACACATTCCAGCAGTGTCACCAAGGCCCAAAGGGGCTGCTCTGCTCACCCTGGTTTAAGGAACGAATATCACTGAACATCTGGATCATTCTTGCAAACCCATCTCTTTTTGTGGATATCCTGTTTGCCTTTCTACTCATTTTTGGGAGTGTGGGAGTCTCAAGGACGAGAAATTCCAAGTGGCAGGTGACACCTAAATACAGATGGGGTGCCCTTTCCTTCTGTCGACTTCCCCTCAGCATCCATGAGTGCCCATCCACCATCATCCCACTTAAGTATTGAGTCTGTGTGGTAATGGACTCTGGGGGTGGAAGGTCAGGGATTGCATCTGCCTGGAAGAGACTCCCTGGGGGCAGTCTGTTGAGGTGAAGACCTGGGTTCTAAGAAGGAGAAAAATCTAAGACAACAAGCATAGGAAAATGGATGGTGTTTGCTACAGCCTGAGAGGAGCAGGGATTTCAGTTTAAGAGATGGAATTAACAAGATTTCCAAGAATCTCCACTGCGGGGGCCATTGTGTTTGTTTACTTTTGCAGCACGCCTTGGGAACTGTGCTGGGGGAGAGAAGCTGTGTTGTGAGCTATCTCAAGTTCCATCAATAGGTCAAGCTGCCCACACTGGAGAGGCTGCCTGTAAAATCTCAGCTCCGGAGAAGAATTTGCCTCCGTGTTTCCTCTCCTTGTACTCAATGGGAATTGAGCTCAATGCAAGCTTTGGTAAGAAATAAGTGCCCCCTGTTCATTGTGAATGCCCAGGCTGTTAGACAAAAATAGCACACAGGAAACAGTATTGCAAAGGTCAATTCTTCTAGAAAGGAAGGGACAACACGCCATCTATCTGAAATTTTAATGAGTGGATTCTGGCCTCTGACCCCACACCATTACCTAACAATCCCGTATTGAATGCCATGTCGGCTTCCATTTCCTGTGAATGAGGAGGCAGAATTCCCATCCGAAGGCAGACCATCTGCCGGAGGCCAGCTTAGCGCTCTGCCTTGCTGGCTGCGGCTGATGGACGTGAAGTTTTTATGGATGGAGTGGCAGCCAGGCCCATGCTTCACAGCCACAGTGAATCAGAAGGCTGGGAAGGCAGGACTTGGGGCTAGAGTTTTTCTATTTCTCTTTCTACAATGAGTGCCTGGTTCCACTCAAACACCAAAGACAGTCTTGGGGCACATTTGGCCTTTTGGAGACGGCTCTGCCAACTTCTGCTTCAAAAGAAGATGTTTATTATTATTATTTCTTACAGTAGAGAGCAACAGCAGAGTACTAAACAGCAAAAAGAAACCAATATTAAGTGAGTGTATAAAGCCCCCCAGCACACATGAACAAACCCTTTCTGTGATCAGTGGTTTGGGCTAACAGCTGAGTCCATCCTAAAGCCATTATGTCCTGGTGACCTCAAAGGAAATAACTTCCAAGCCCTTTGCTTGGTGTTTCTGATCTTCTACAGAACAGCAGGATTACATAAACCTGTCCTTCTGGATATTTCTCAGCAGAGCCCAAATGTAAAAGGCCAAAGGATGGATGTCTTTACTGAGTACCTTAGGGAGCAGGTGGGTGGGAAGTCTTTCGCATCAGGTCCTCAGGGCTAATACCTATTGAGAGGTATGGCTTAGCCTACCCTAAGAGGGAAGGTTGGAACCCAGGGCCAAAAACATAGGCTGCACCAAAGACAGGAGGTCTGAGACTGGGTTCTTCACTGTGTGGCTGTGACTGTGTACAGTTGGCACGACTGTACATTGAAGTGATATGATGTAGGTGGCATCCTCTATCACATATCATAAAGACCGTATGTCATGCATAATAATGTAGTAATCAAACCTAGTTATCACGCCCAGTCACGATGGTTTGCTGGATTGTACTCCAAGACTGAAAAGCCTGCCAGGTGTGGCCGTGCACACCTTTAACCCCAGCACTTGCAAGGCAGATGTAAGCAGATCCTGGTGAGTTCAAGGCCAGTGTGGTCTATATAGTGAGTTCCAGGACAGCCGTGAGGCTCTATAGCGAAACACCATCACAACAGAACAAAAATACAAAACAGCCTTTGAAGCTGAGAGGTATATCTCTACAGCTTGATTTCCCAAATCCCTAATGGAACATTATCAATTCTGAATGAACACAAGGATGTACACACAAGGTTGATTTCAAACGGTGCTTGTTCCTGGGCCTTGTTTCCAACTTGAGCATGAAGTAGGTCACTTTGTAAGGTCCCGTGTCATATGTGAAGTGAGAGACTGTAGCGAGCTGCGTGGTGTCACACCTGATGGAGATGTATAATCAACTCCTGAGATGGCTAAGGCCTGACCTATGCTATGATCACGCAATGATTATCAGCTGCCTGCATATGCGTGAACCTATGGGCAGTGCCCACCTGGCAGTTCGGGGTTGGCAGCCCATGCCTACTTAAGGGTTGGGAGAGGTTTGCCCGGAGTGAGAGGAGAAGGAGAAACAGAGAGAGAGGGGGGAAGAGAGAGAGAAAGTGAATAAAGTCCTGGAATAAACTGCAGTGAGAAGAGCTCCAGTGGTCGCGTCATCCTTGCGGGACGAGGGTGGCCATGACAAGAGACCACCATGGACCACTGTTGGTGGGAGGCAGCTGGTAAGTAAGTTGGGTTTCCAGGAGAGAGTAAGGAACCCAGCCCTTACCAACCCCATTTCTCTCGTGCTGGGCAACTGTTCCAGCACAGGGGAGCTTGTAGGATCAGAACACAATCTCAGGGGTTGGCTTGAACCTCAGCTGCTGTATAATCTTGCTGGAGCTTGGAAAACTGCCAGGTTCTGAGTTCGCTGGCCTGGATTGGGATGACATCTCCTTGAGTCCTTATAATTCTAAGAAGTACCCGGGTTAGAAACCACGGTGGCTACCATTCTCTAGATGTCTTGCCTCTTCTGTCTGCCTGGCTCCTGCTGCTTCTCACATAGCTCTCAGGAGGAAAAAACTGTCAGGCAGAAGATGGGGGTACGGCTAGGGCTCTGAGGTGAAGTGAGACCCTCCATCCCTTTGTTGGTACTTGCCTAGCTGTGCTCTGGGGGAGCAGCTCATCCTGAAGACATAAGGGGATGCCTGGCAATTGGCATTTTCTCTTCCCTGACCAGCCTTGCCCACCATCGATTTGTGTGTGTGTGGGGGGGGGGGGGGGAGCAGAATCTCACTTTATAGCCCAGGCTGACCCAGAACTCACGGTGTAGCTCCTTGTGTTAGCCTCAAATGTGAAATAATCCTCCTGTGTCAGGCCCCCAAATGTTACAGGATTCAGGGAGCAAATCACTAAGCGTGGTTGGAGTCTGAATCTCTAACCAGCTTCTTAAGATCACTGAAGTTGGAAGGTATCTGGACCTTTTCCTGGGTCTAGACGACCAAAAGGAAACTTTGGCCAATCAGCGTCAAAAACAGAGCATTACACCAAAAGCACCGTGCCTAAGCGCCTGGTGCTGTAAATTCAATCTTACTCTTCAGGTGTGAGGTGCGGGTTTGGGGCCTTGGGACCCGGCAGCCAGAGTCTGCCTGGCTGTGCACTACATCCCGCCGGTTCCCGGCTAGCCAGCAGCTAACAGCCCAGTCATCCTTTCCAGCCTCAGTCTGGAAAGCTGGACCCCGCCGCCGCGTGTGCTCTTGGCTGCCCGCGCCCAGGCCCCGTGGCCACATCATCCTGAGGCTGGGAAGTGTGCGTTCCCGCGCCGTCGCCGCCACGGAGCCGGGTCTACGCGGGCGGTCCATACTCGGTGTCCGGGGACATCCTGCATCCATCCGCCCGCGAGAGTGGGCGGGACCGGGGCGGGCAGGGACCCCGGAGCGGTCTCTAGGACCCGCGGGACGCCGCTGGCGGGCGGGGTGCGGGGGAGACGCTAATTTGTTCCGTGGTAATGAGAACGGCGACTGCTGGCCGCGGATCCATTGCTCAGGCCCGCCCTCAGATCGCTGGTCCCCGGCGCCAACTCGGACAGGCTGCTCATTTATTGCAACGGTCAAGGGCGGCTCGTGCCAGAGTAGCGCGCGCGCGCACGCACACACACGGGGAGGGGAGAAAGTTTTTTTTTGAAAAATGAAAGGCTAGACTCTCAGCTCCGCGGCCGGGGCGCTGCGTGAGGGGGTCGCGGCAGACTCAGGGCAGTAGGACTTCCCCCGGCTCTGCGCCCGCGTGGGATGCTGCAGCGCTGGCTGCTGGGCCCCCGAAGCAGCTGCACGCCAGGCCGGCGACAATGGCAGAGCGCCCGCCGAGGCGCGCGCCCCCCGCCCGCGCCCTCCTGCTGGCCCTGGCCGGGGCCCTGCTGGCGCCCCATGCGGCCCGAGGTAAGTCACCCGTGCAGGCGGCTGCCCGCGCGTCCTCTTCCCGCCACCTGGACCCCGTCTGGGGTCTCCGCGTGCCACCGCCGCGGGGAGAGGAGACGCACCGGGGCGCATCTGCGGAACCCCCGGCTCGCGTTCTCAGCGTCTCGACACCCGTCCCCTGCCAGGTGCCCTCTCCGGGGGTTGGGGATTTGTGTGCGGAGAAGACACTTGACTTAGGGTCTTGAAACAGCTAGTGTCTGGATGAAATGGCACAGCCTTCCGTCTTGGAGTGACATTTGTTCCTAAGGCTCTTTCACTGTCTTGACAGTTACACGTGTCGCCTGAGAGGGTGTGCTTAGGGTACTTTCACTGATCCGGTGGGTTAGCGAGTTCCCCCACCCAGCGTTAGAATCAACCCCCCACGAGGTTTCCTTTCCACCACACAGCTGAGGGACGCACGGGGCCACGCAGATGACCCCCCCCCCCTCCTGCCCCGCAAACAAGCACACACAGGTGTGTACCTGCAGCGGTCTTTACTTTTTTTGCTTTAACTGACTTCCTCTCCCACGTCGTCCCTAACGGATCTCCCGCTTCACGCCCTAACTGTCAGTAGTGATCAAACTTTAGCAGAACTCTTCCGTCCCTCTTACTCGTCCTTGGTGATAAATAATCGCTTACATCAAGACCTCGTGTAGAGTGAGAACCCACTTCGGAGTTAAACGAAAGTGCATACATTAAAGGCGTTTTTTACAGACTTGTATTTTCCTGAGTTGAAGCTTCTTAAAGCCCGGGCACCTGTGGAGCCTGTTTGCATAATGAGAACTCACAGCAGGTGCCTTTTTAAAATTCGGGAGCTTCCCTGGTCACCATCGCTGCTGGCTCCCTTCTGCCGCTAGGGGCGCTGTTCACCAATGAATAATTCGCGTTGGCCTCAGACTCAGGTTTCTGTGATTCTATGTAACAGGCATTTGGTTTTCAGCTGCTAGCCCTCCATCGTTCACTGTTTTCCAACACGAAATGTTTTATTTCCCAGTTGTCACTGTTACCCTCCGCCCCAGCGTGTCTGCCATAATGTCACCAAATCCCAGCTCCCACAAATATAAATAATGTAAATATACAGTTATAGAGACCAACATGGCAAATTGGTGATTAAATTAAACAATTGCACAATCAAGGTGGTATCAGTGAGAAAGACAACAACACCGAAGACTAGAGAACTCTGGGACCTGCAGATGAAAACCGAAGTCAAAGGTGTTTTTGAGAGAGTTTTTTACAAACTGATTCCTTTGAAGGTTTTACAGCAACTGTACTTTAGAAACATGTAAACTAAGATTCAAAGTATGCCTGAGGTGGGCCTGAACATTGGCACAAGCTTCACACACATAAACAGAAGTCTGAGCACAGCTGATATTTTTTTAGAGGCAAATGTTTATTAAATAAAGCTAATAGTGCGGAAGTATTGGGGGGGGTGTTATTACTTCATGGCTGCAGCTTTGGTAGACAGAGCCCTGCATTGGGATAGAGACAGCTTCAGCAAAATTTTTAAGGCCAACACACTTTTAGTGGCTTTAAGTATTGTGGTTTAATATTCCAAGTTCACGGCATGTTTACACTTGGAGTCTCAGGATCAAATCTCAACCCATGCCCCAAACTGTGTCACGGAAGATGTTTAAGATGCAAACACATGAAACATTTATTCATGTTGTCAGAAGACAGGGATCATTACTTGTTGAGGGCTGAGCATATCCTGAATCTGACTGTAACCTCGTTCATTACCATGAGCTTCCAGCACAGCTCAGCCCAAACAAGTCCAAAACAGAGTCCTGGATCCCAAGTCCTCTTCTCATAGCAATCTTTCCCGCTGCAGTGATATCTGCTGCCTTCTCCCGATGCCTCATGCTGACATCGCCCCTGAGCCCCCCTTTCACAACATAAGCCACCAACTACAAGGGTGAATTTCCCTCTCCTCTGCTCCTTCTATTTCTTACACCTTCCCATCCCGTTGCCGTCATCATCCTGCCCCTCTGTAGCTTACTTGCATCACAGCAGCCATGGAGTTGTAGGCTTGCTGTTCCTCTTGTCCTCACGTGGGGTGTTCTCACTGTCACCAATGTGAATACAGTCCGTTGTGGAATAACCTTTTTTTTGAATACTGTGAAGATGTGTTTTTTGCCCAAGTGCCTCTGATTTGTCTAATAAAGAGCTGAATAGCCAATAACTAGGCAGGAAGAGGTTAGGCGGGACTTCCGGGCAGAGAGAAAAGGAGAGGAGGAATAGAGGCAAGGAAGGAGATGCCAGGAGACAAAGAGAAGAAACAGAAGAAGAGAAGAAGAGAGGCAAGGGCACATGATAGAATATAGATTAAAATAAATGGGCTACTTTAAGTTATAAGAGCTAGTTAGGAATAAGCCTAAGCTATAGGCTGAACTTTCATAATAAGTTTTGGTGTCAGTATTTGGTAGCTAGCTGGTGGGACTGAGAAAGACTCATTGCAATAGTCCATCCTGAATCAAATCATGTGAGTTTCCTTTCCTGGGTGATATTTCCTTGAATCCTCATGTTACTTTTGTGTTCTTCTATGTGTATGAGAGTTTGTGTGGGGGGGGGTGCATGTAGGGGACAGAAGACAGTCTCCAGTGTCAATCCTCAAGTACCACTCACAGTGTCTCTCACTGGCTGGAATGCATCAAGTAGTGGGACTGGTTGACCAGTAAGCCCTAGGGATCTACACAAAGCTGCTCTTAGCCATGGGATTACAAGTGTACACCATCAAGCTGAACTTTTTGTGTGGATTTTGGGAATTGAACTCATATCCTCATGGTTGCACAGCAAGCAACTTCCCAATTGAGCTGTCTCCCCAGTCCCATGAACTGGTTATCCTTTAGAGACATGATATCCTTACCCAAGAGCCTGGGAAGTTCTCTCCTATCCTCCCATATTGCCTCATTTCTTTTCTGAGCACATAGCTTTTTCTTCCTTCCTTTAAAAAAAATATGATATACATGTTCTAGAAATTTCTGAGAAAGAGTATTTGGATGGTACACATTTTAAAAAATATTTTATACGTATGGATGTTTTGCTTGCGTGTATGTTTGCACTATGTGTATGCTTTGTGTTGTGTTCTGTAGAGGCAAGAAGAGGGCACCAGATGCCTTGGAACTGGATTCAACAGCCATTTGTGAGCTGTGGTGTAGGTGCTGGGAATAGAACCCGAGTCCACTGGAAGAGCAGCCAGTGCTCTTAACTGCTGCTCCATCTCTCTTAGGCCAAGATAGTTCCTTGATAACTTGTGAATGTATGAAGGCTGCTTTTAGTTGCAAATAACAGAAACTATTCTGGCAGCAGTTTTTTTTTCCCTTGAGTGAAAAGCTACTATGGAATGAACAGTGTAAGAGTGGTTTCACGGGTTTTACAGGCCAGTGCTATAATCAGGGGTACTGCTCATTCTTTGTATCTGCCTTTCTTAGATGCTGACTTCTGCATTTACATTCACTTCCTTTTGGTCTCGTGCTGACTGCTGCATCTCTTATTCTTATATCTGCATTCTAAGCAGCAATTGGGCCAAAAGAGGCGAAAGGTACAGACCTACAATTACCCTCCTCTTTCAGGAAAATAATATTTTCATAAGCCTTTTAGCAGATTCACAGCTCTCATTGGCGGTTTATGATCCAGGATGTTGTCGTGTGCACAGGACTCTGGAAGAGACAATATGCGCAGCTGTGCACATAGGCATGTCTAAAAATCCAGAGTTCTACTAGAAAGCGTGTGTCTACTGTACCCTTCACAAACACACACACGGGTATATGTTTGCATGTATAAAATTATTGCCACACTTGACATGCAGATATTTTCTTCCTTCCACAGATATTCGGCTTCTGGACCTTCCTTGTAGAAAATTTTACTTTTTAAAAAAGCAATGAGGCTAAATAATCTAAAGAAGCCGAACACATCTCTTCCCCATAAAGATGATCTTTCTCTCTCCCTCTCTCTCTTTTTCTCTCTGTCTCTCTCTCACACATGCATGCACACATACATATTCATTAGTGTGTATAAATATGATACAGTATATACTATGTATATGTGTATATGCATACATCTATATATACACGCAAGGGTAATGTCAACATTCCAGTCTCTTTTCTTTGTGTTTTCCATTCCATCCTCGATTACTAGCTTGATAGAGGTCATATGTCCTCGGTATTCAATAAGGAATTTCTTTTTTGCCTCTATACCCACTACCACTTGAGAACATGAGAAATTTCTAAACATACTCATTGTTCATCTTTTAAATATATTTCTTTTTGCTATCTTCTCTTCTACCTGTGATTTTCACATTTTGTGTGGCGTGCTTTAGCGGTGTTCTTTCTGATAGTCATGCTGGGAGCTCAGCGTGACTGTCAATTGGGATGTCAGGCTATGAAGTTCTTTGTTTTCTCGCATTATTTCTTCAGTGTTTCGTCTTCTTCCTTATCATCTTCCATTCTACACTTTATTCTATGGGGGGGGGTGGTTCTGTAATTACCCCCATTCCGTTGAAAGATGTTTACTACCATCTCATATCCAAGAGTTCTTTCTGCTACTTAAATTGCCTTCGTTTTATGATAATGGCCATGTCTTCTTGTCATGCGTACACGGTTTCTGTTAGCTCTCCGAATACGTTATTGGGTGGTAGGCACTCTGTGTTCACCTCAGGGTCACCGTGAATTTTGAGATGCTTCTTTTCCGCCTTTGGAAGAATCTCTTTCTTCAAACATCTGACTTTCAGCTCACTGTTGCCGTTTAATAATGGGATTCTGAGCTGATTGGGTGTTCTATTGGATTTATTGATGAGGAAAGGAGGCTATATTTTATTGGGAGACCTCCATACAGTGTTTGTGCTGGCATAAGTGTTTTCCTTCGGGTGGATCAGTTTTTTTTTTGTTTTAAACAAACAAACAAACAAACAAATAAATCCCCCTATCTTGTGCTGGAAGTTTTAGCCTGGCTACAAGGCCTTGTAGTATGACAGAACAGGGTTAAGAGGAGAGATATTGTGTTCTCATATCACTTTTGTTTCTACTTAATGTTTCTGTTTTTATTTCAGTCCCTCGTGTACCTTCCTCTCCAGGATCAGGCTGCGCTGGGGATGGGAGCACTTGCAAGCCCAGAAATTCTGTGCTGCTGTGTCTCCTGGATACGTTCTTGTGTCCTGGGATTGGGGAGGCAGGCAGCCACCATTCCAGCTTTGCAAAAAACTTGAAGTTTCGAATTCTCATTTTCCAGGCCCATGTTTGCCCTGAGAGGTGCACAGGGGCCCCTTCCAGCGCTTTGCATGTCCTTCTTGCCTTTAATCGCTTTCTTATTCTCCAGGGAGGTCAGGCTCACTTCCTCCCCACCCCTCTTACCTCCTTCCCCTCTTCCTTTCCCTCTGGAAAGATGCTAGTGACATGCAATAGTTACTTTTCTATTGCTATGGTAAAACACCATGACCAAAGTAATTTATAGAAAAAAATGATGTATTGGGGCTTATAGTCCCACAGGGTTAGAGTCTGCCATAGGATGGCAGAGCAAAGGCGCAAAGCATGGTGGCATGACCAGGAAGCTGAAGACTCATATCTTGAATGGCAAAAATGAAGCCGAGACCACAAACTAGAAATGGTGGGAGTCTTTAAACTCTCAAATCCCATCCCCAGGAACGTACACCCACCATCAAGGCCACACCTCCCAAGCCTACAGAACAGTTCCACAAACTGGGGGCCAATGTTTTTTCATTCAAACAGCCCAGGACAGGACCTGGCCGGTCCATCTTATCTCTAAATTCTGCCCAGAGTCACTCGTCTCCCAAAGCATGGTGCCTCTTCTTACTTTCAATAGTCTCCATTTCTTACAGTTATTGTTGTTGCTAGGATAACCATAGCTTTACGGTGGTTTCCAGAGAGACATGGGGTTGCACTGGGCCTCTGCCTTGCCCAGCTAGGAGCCAACCATGCCTCTGCTACCACAGTTGCCATTCCCTTCCTCCCACCATCGCTTGGCTCCTTCTCTCCCTTCCTTGTGGAAACAAACATTAAATCCATTTTAACATGTTTTAAAACTTTCTTTTCAAAAAAAAAAATCTACGAAAACTCAAAGTCAACGTATACCTAATTAGACAAATGCCGCAGCTGTGGAAATTGCACGCAAAAATATTTTCAAGCACGGAAGCGCCGTCATTTAAAGAAGTTAAGTAGATTTCTTCCTGCCCTAGATGGTGCTGTAATGAGCTCATAACAGTTGCAAAAAAAAATTTTTTTTTTGTATCAGAGTGTATTCTAGGAGCCTTTTAAAGCAGTGCTGTTCCCACCATGTTGCTTATTTCCAAAGATAGGTTTGAGAAGTGTTTCTGAGTGAGTTTGGAGGCACATGGCTAGCTCCACAACCCTCAGCCTGCTCCACACAGGCCCCACAACCCTCAGCCTGCTCCGCACAGGCCCTGCAACCCTAAGCCTGCTCCACACAGGCCCCGCAACCCTCAGCCTGCACTGCACACGGCACCACAACCCTTAGCCTGCACCACATACAGCAGGGTTAAACAGCTCTGGATATCAGGACTGAGAAGTGAGGTGAACACAGTCTTGGTAGAAGGTTTGCATTCCACATAGCTGTTTCATTCTATATGTTCAGTGAGTATTACAAAACCCAGAGTTTTTATAGCAGCATGGAGATACCAAAAACCACTGAGGGCACCTGAGCCAGGCACCGTGCCAAAATCTCATGCAGCACTAGGGAGAGAATCCTGCAGCTTGTCCTGTTCTTGCCCTCTTCCCATAGCAGTGGACACCGGGGCTTCAGATGGCGTCCGAAGGCCACAGATGCAAGCCCATCTCTATGCTATCTCATGAGGAGAAGTAGGCCATACCCCAGCCACGGTAAACATCCTGTAATCTGTGTACTCTATCTTTGGCATAATACAATGCTCATGGCAGGGAGATTGGAAATCCGTCTGATTTTCAATAGAATTGGTAATGCAGATCAGAGATGCTGCTTTCCAATTCAAATGTGTGTTCGAGCCCTGTGCTTTCGGACAGACGGCTGTTTCAACCTTCCTACTTCCTGCAAGTCATTTTTCATCCTGTTTCCTTGGACTTTATTTAATGCCCAATATACCTTGCCTTCAGTTGACAGATGAGGAGGAGAAGCTAAATAATTCAGCCTCATATTGATATTTTTTATCCTTTAAGCTTTTATGTCATCCCAAGGTTATACATTAAGAGCCCAGCTTCCTGGCAACTGTTTTAAAAATTGGGCAGCCTCCTTGGATACCCGGACCTTCGGCTTGCTTCCTGCCGATGCTTTGACCTCCGTTACCCTTTAGATGGCCCTCTACAGAGGCTGGTGTCCCTGAGCAGAGTATGCTAAGTACCATTCAGCATTCAAACCCAAAACATTCTAATGTCATTTGGCAGTCAAGGCCAGAGAGGATTTAAACATATTCACTCATTCATTCTCTCTCTCTCTCTCTCTCTCTCTCTCTCTCTCTCTCTCTCTCTC
>JABTXL010000541.1:7503059-7532116 GCA_025134845.1 Neodon shergylaensis
TCTCTCTCTCTCTCTCTCTCTCTCTCTCTCTCTCTCTCTCTCTCTCCCTCTCCTTCTCCCTCTCCCTCTGTGTGTGTATGTGTGTGTGTGGCAGGTGGGGGGGGGCAACTGTCTACGCTCACTTGAGCTTGGATGTGATCTGAGAACCTGCTTTTACTTGTTTCATTTGTTTTGAATCCTCCATATCCAGGTAATAATATCAGAGCTTGCATTGGGATTTTGAATTGTCTCATGATATATTCTCTTATAAGTAAATGCCTTAGTACTTGAATCTGTGTCTTCATGTAGAGCGTGCAAGGGGCATACAGAGAAATGCAAATGCCTTTGGAGGCCAGAAGAGGGGGTCAGATCCCATGGAGCTGTAGTTACAGGCCATGTGAGCTCTCCAATGTGTGCTGGGAAACAAACTCCGGTCCTCTGCTTTGAACCACTGAACCATCTCTCCAGCCAGTCTGTGGTTTAAAGGGTCATGGAGCAGGCCTACTTCTGAGATATACATTGCTGCTTCCTTTCCTTGACATTGTGACAAAATGCTTGACAGAAGCAACTTGAAAGGAAGGGGCTCGTTCAGCTCATGGCTCCAAGAGACTTGGGGTATAGAAACACCAGACCATAAGCGAAGCGGTGGTGGCACATGCCTTTAATCCATCACTTGGGAGGCATAGGCAAGTAAATCTCTAAGTCTGAAGCTAGCCTGGTACAGAGTAAGTTCCACGACAACCAGGGCTATGCAGAGAAACCCTGTCTATTTTTTTTTTTTTTTTGGTTTTTCGAGACAGGGTTTCTCTGTGGTTTTGGAGCCTGTCCTGGAACTAGCTCTTGTAGACCAGGCTGGTCTCGAACTCACAGAGATCCGCCTGCCTCTGCCTCCCGAGTGCTGGGATCAAAGGCGTGCGTCACCACCGCCCGGCTCCTGTCTCTTTTATATATATATAATCAGATCTTACTGAATCAGGAAAAAAGAACTAGGTTGACCTTTGACCCTTGAGGCTTGTCCTCCAACCTTGTGTCTGCCAGTTAGGACCCATCTCAGAGGCTCTGCACCTCTGCAGACTGCTGGAGCCTACATCTTCAAACACATGAACTCCGACCCTGCCTATAGGTGCGGGAGAGTTTCACTTTCAAAAGGTAGCATCACATAAACATTTCAAAAGAAAACAATTTTTCGGTCAATTTTAATATAATTTAATATAGTGAGAAAAAGATGATTGAGAAAGAACTTAACGTGGAGCAGAGGACCCGTTGTAAGTAACACATCTGTATTCTTACTCATTGGATTTTATTACACATGATTCAGGATATCAAAACCTTAGAGGTCTAAAATGTTAAAGATGTGAGTGTACCCCACGCCCGCTTCCTACCCAGTCACCCTTCTTCCTTGCTGAGTAGTTGGTGGGTCTTGAATATGCATTTCTCCAACCAGTCCCTGATGTGGATTTTGTATCTGAATGTTAGAGTAATGGTTCCTTACCGCACATGACATTTGCAGCCTTTGGGGTTCTGTTTTGTTTCTAAGCATCGGTGTATTTTCAAACTTCATTTGGACTTGGCTCACTCTTTCTAATTGAACTGTAAATTCAGGCTGTAAATTTTGCTCTCCTCTGTTGACAAATACCTGTTTTCTCCAGCGTTTGACATCACAGTGGTGGATCCTCCTCCTGTCTTCTTTCTTTAGAAGCCTGAGCTCTAGGGGACCTATTATGAATGAATTGCTGAGTTGTACAGTACGTTCATTTTCCACTTTAATATACTTTGTTAAATTGCTTTTCAAATTGGCTTCACAAAGGGAAAAAAATTCCTGCTTGGAGAGTTTTGATTACACAAAATTAGGCGTATTTGCTAGTTTCTAGCTTTTACATTTTGACAAGTTAGATGTGATATATTTTCATCTTTGAACTGACATTTTCATGACTATAAGATAGTCTCACACTAGTTTTGTTTAGACGTTTTCTCTGACTAGTTTATTGTTATTTATCTCTTATTCTTTATTTTTCTTCATTCATGTTACATAGCAAGTAAGGTTACAGAAAATTTAAGAAATGGACTGAAAACAGAATAAAACGAAAAATTATGCACAATTCTTGTACCCCCCAAAAGACAATCACTGTTTCAGCATTTTATGTGTTTTTATTATAGAACTGAGAATTGGAGTCATATTGTAGATAATATGTTGTAGCTTGCTTGCTTCCTCCCTCCCTTTCTTCCTTCCTTCATTTTGGGGAATGGGAAGGGACGATTAGTGAGTGGTTACTACCAGGAGTATGGGTCACTTACATGAGCAGGAATAACTCAGAACAGCAGCCACATCACTGAAAAAGCCCACCCACCCCACCAGTGGAGAGCCACAGCCCCAGACCAGCAGCTTAACAGTCCCCCAATCTCTTCTTAGAGCTAAATTTCCTTACCGGGGTCCAGCTCTCTTGGCCACAGGCACCTCTCCGTACTTGTCTACTCCTGCTCCAAAGCTGGGGAGGGGCCTCTGAGAACCTTTTAGTTTCTACTTTCTCAGACCTGTCACCTTTGTTTACTTCTTGAGTCTCAGGAGTCCAGTCCCTCTTAGTGGGACCGTTTCAATTGGGAGGATGCTGCTATGCAACACTCTGCCCCTTCTCCAGTACTTAGCATCCTTTGCTTTCTTTCTCTTTTTGAAATAGTATTATTAATTCCTTGAGAATCTCATATAATGTTTTGATCATAGTCGCCTCCCTCTCCCAGTTCCTCTCAGATCCTCCCCTACCTACCCAACTTCGAACACTCTTCCTCCTCCTCTTCAGCTCAGAAAGTCCAATTTGTGTCACCTAACTACGTAGAGTTGGAGGACATGCCCTGGTCAGCCTACCAGGAATCTTAACATTTTTTCTGATGCCTTCTGCAAATGTTCCCTGAGCCTTGGAGGGGGGTGATATAGATGTCTATCTATGGCTAAGTATTGGGCCACCATGCCACAGCGACAATCACTTGGCCTCAAGAACTTCGCCAGTGTTTCTGAGTATGCTAGACACTGCTAAAAAGAAGTTTCTTTTTAAGACTGGTTGAGGTTGATAATGACAGTAATCTTTGATGGGACCTGGGAAAACCAATCATTTATCTGTGGCGAGTGTGTGTGTGTGTGTACACGCTTGTGCTTATAGCACGATTAATAAAAACCCAAAGATAGATACTGGGGTTCAACCTGAAGGTCAGAAAAGCAAAACAGCCAGCCACTGACTCTACCTCTATCTCAATCTGAGTTGGCGATCCTGCCTCTAGGAATCTCAGACTGAGACTGTCTGAGAGCTGTCTCCTCCCCTTTTATATTCCTCTCTAGGGCTGGGATTAAAGGCGTGCACCTCTACTGCCTGGTTTCTGTGGCAAAGTGATGTGGCTACTGGGATTAAAGGTGTGTGTCACCACTGCCTGGTCTGTGGGGCTGTTTTACTCTCTGATCTTCAGGCAAGCTTGGTTGATTAAAATACGAATGAAATATCACCACATGTGTTCATATGCATGGATGTACATGTGATAGCCTGAGGTTGATGTCAGGTATCTTTCTCAATTGTTCTCTACCAAGTTAAAGGGGTGTGTGTGTGCGTGTGTGCGTGTGCGCGTGTGCGCGTGTGCGTGTGTGCGTGTGCATCTTGCCTGCATATATCTGTGCACCATTTGCATGCCTAGAGATTAGAAGAGAGCATCAGATGCCCTGGGTCTGGAGCTACAGATGGTTGTGAACCACCCTGTCAGAGCTGGGAATCTAACCAGGTCCTCTAGACGAGCAGACATTACTCTTTTCATGTATGTGTGTGTGATGTGTTGAAGGTTCATGTATGCTGTGATACACATATGGAGGTCAAAGGGCAATTTTCCGGAGCCAGTTCTCTTTCCACCGTGGGGTCAGAGGGTCAAACTCAAGTTGTCAGGCTTACAGAGCCAAGGTTTACCTGTTGAGCCGTCACGCTGGTCCTCTTGGTGATTTTTTTTTAAGTTTGATTTTTTTGAATGTTTCCTTCTTTTCTGAACTCCAAAGGAGATTTTTAAAGATAATTTCTCCTAAATGTTAACTTTTGCTATTGACTTATAACTGAAATATATTTTCTATTTGTTGTATGAAATCAGCATCTATTTTTGTGTACATCTAAATAAGCCATAATCACAGTAACAGTTAGTGAGTCTGCTTCCTATTCTGGTCGACACAGGAGGTCTGAGATCTTCCTTCCACAGTCTCCAGGGAGGTCTTAAGTGCTCAGGTTGGCCATATGGCTTGTTGCTTGAACAAAGTTCCTGAAAGAGGGATTTAAGGAGGAGATGTTCAGAAGAACAGAGATCCCACGTTGAGGTCTGCTAGCTAGGGCTCACCCTGAAAATACCACATCACAGGAAACCCCTCAGGGCCGGGAGAACAGAAATGACTGGAACCCCAAACCTCAAACAAAATAAATTTTTTTCTATGTACTTGAGAATGTCATACACATATACAATAAAATACCACCACAAACTCCCCCATTTTCTCCTCCAACTCCCCTCCAGCACATCCTCCTCCCAACTTGATGTCTCTTTTTTCTCTTGCTAACCCACTAAGTCCAGTTGGTACTGCCCAGTTTTGCGTGGGTGTGGGACCATCCACTGGAGCGTGGGAAGCCTACCAGTGGCCACATCCTTGAAAAAGATTGACCCTCAATCTTCCAGAAGCTACCAAGTGCCAGTAGCTCCTCAGTCAGAGGTGGGACCTGGGGATCTTCTACCCATCTGCTCTGGAACTTTGCCTGACTTGTTCTTGTACAGCTACTGTGAGCCAATGACTATAATAGCTGGGTTGGGTTCAGAGGGCAGCGTTTCCCCTGCCTCCTCCACATCCTTCGGCTCTTTCGTTCTTTCTGCTTCCTCTTCCATTCAGACAAATTTAATAATCTCTTTCTTCTTTAGTCACTGCTCATAGTGTCGTCTACGAGGATGCCATGAGATGATGTATCCCTGCCCGTACTAAACTCTTAGAAGACTTCATCTCTCCCATTCTTCCTTTCCTTTCAAAGCATCTTGATTGTTTATGAAGTTCCAGGGTTTTGTATGACTATGAGGATCTTTCTAGAGGGTTTGCAATAATGTCCCATGCTGAGAGCTCAGTTACTTTGGCAGAGAACGAGCATTCTCATGACCCCAAGGCTGCTGTCATAGACACAGGCATTTCTAGTTACTTGTTCTGTATAATGATATTCAAAATACTTTGGATATCTTTCTCCCAGAGTGCCTCGCATAGCTCTGCAAGAGCTCTGTCTAGATGCCCCAAGCACTTTAGCTGTTGTGGCTTTAGATCTTTAACTTTTGTTTGGGTTTCTTTAGAGATTTATTTTTAAGGTTTCTTTTTTCATTTGTTTGTTTATGCGTCTGTGAAAGTGTCTGCCACATGAGTGCAGGGTACACACAGAGGGCAGAAGAGACCATTGGATCTGTGGAGCAGGAGTCGTGATCTGCCTGATGCAGGTGCTGGAAACTGAACTTCCATCTTCTGGGACCACTCTTACATTCTGAGCCATCTCTCTAACTTCTAGATCTTTAGTATGTGGAAAAAAAAACTACACAGAAGTAGATATCTAGTAATACCCTTATGTCTGTTACTCAGCTTCTACAGGGGCCAGCTCAGGCTATTCTTGTTTTACATATGGATACGCTTCTTTTAACTTATTGTTGGGGTATTGATTTTGAACTCAGTGGTCTTGCATGTTTATTAACACTAGTAGAATGTGTATTTATTCAGTAGAAATCCTGTGAGAATTATCACAATTTGTCATGTTACGCTCCTCCTCAGCACCACCACTGCTGGCTAAGAAACTGGCAGCACACATGAGCTGTGTTCTCTCTCTCTCTCTCTCTCTCTCTCTCTCTCTCTCTCTCTCTCTTCCTCCTCCTCCTCTTCCTCTCTTTCTCTCTCTGTCAGTGAGAATAACTCTAGTTCTTGCCCTTTTATATGTCTTTTTTTTCCCTTCTTTCTCATCTCCCACTGTTTGGCTAAAAGACTATTTACAGCTTCTGGATCTGTGAATTTAGAGGCTCTAAGCTCCATTCTGTTTACACACTTGGACAAGTACTGTTTGGATTTTCACATTTGCACTTCACTAACGGAGTCTGGAGAGAAGCTTTGCCTCCTCTCAGCCACATGGGCTAAGCATGGCTTGGCGCTTCCCACTATGCTTCTGAGTTTTCATTAACATTGGTGTTTGGTGGTTCAGTTCTACACCTTTGAAACATACTGTTTGTTGCGGTCGATCATCATTGTTAACACAGGATTTGGAATCTTTTAGGACAGAGGTTCTCAGCCTGTGAGTTGCCATCAGGGGTCACATATCAGACATACTGCATATCAGATATTTACATTACGATTCATAAAAGTAGCAAAATTGCAGTTGTGGGGTAGCAAAAAAATAATTTTATGGTTGGGGGGTCACCACAACACGAGGAGCTGTATTAGGAAGGTTGAGAACCACTGCTCTAGGAAAACCACCTAGGAGAGAGGGTGTTTCCAGAGAGGGTTAACTGGGGAGAAAGGACCCATTGAAGTGAATGGATGGTACCACTCCACAGGCTGGGGACCATGGTTGAATAGAAGGGAGAAAGCAGAAAGCCAACTGAATGCCAGGATTCACCCCTCTGCTTCCTGAGAAGTGAGTGGCATCTGCTGCATGCCCTCATAACCTCAGGCTGTCCCTGCTGACACACCTTCTCTGACACGACAAACTGGCCCTCAAACTGTGAGGCAAAATAGCCACCCCTCTCCTAAGTCGCCTTTGTCAGGTGTTTGTCATAGCAACGAGAGTAACCAATGCACTCATCAAACATTGTTGGGGTGGGGGAGCCGTAGAGGTGCTGCAGTCCTTAAGGGCACATACTGTTCAGGCAGAAGACCCAGGATCAATTCCCAGAACCCATGTTGGGCAGCTCACGACCACTGAGGACTCCAATTCTAGGGCATCTGATGTCCTCTCCTGGCCTTCAAAGGTACTTGCATGTAGTGTGTATACACATTCAGTCACACACAAACACACACACACATTAAGTAAGTATTTAAAGTAACAACAATGCAATGGGACCATACAGGCCTCTGGTCTAGCCTCATGAGCCCAGCTGTAATCCGGCTTATTCACTACAATCAAGTCCCCATCCACATCCTTCCTGCAGACCTCCCTGCTGCTGGGCTCAGCTCACTCCTTGTTAAAGGTGGCTTCCACTGAAGGTTTCTGATGAACAAACTAGTTTTGCTGTCCACAAAGATGCCTATTTTAGCTCTTTCATGGGTTTGGCTCTGTGTAGAATTCTAGGTGGGCAGCCATTTCCCTTGAGCAGATAGAGACCCCCTGGTGTAGCCCAGCCTTCCGCGAGATGGCTAAGCTCTCTTTTGGATAAAAGTTATTTGTTGCACCCAAATCTGTCATTTTCTCTAGACAAAGTGGTTCTTCGTTGTTGTCCATGTGTATGTACCCATTTCTGTGGTCTTATTGCCACTTAATATATTTTTGTGTATGTCTGAAATGGATTAACTTTATCATGTCTGGCCTTGTGTCAATACCATCCCACCCCCTCTTTTCCTCTTCCTCCTCTTCCCGTTCTCTTCCACTCTTTCCTCTGCCTCTGTCCCTCCTCCTCTATCTTTCTGTGCTAGTGGGACTTGAACCTAGGGCCTTCAACATAGTCACAAATGCAACGCTTAACCACACCCCAAGTCATCTTTGTTTTATGGCAAATTCTGAGAGCAAGTCTTACTAAGTGGTTCAACCTGGCCCTGGCAGGTATTGAACTTGTGACTGCACCCTACCCACCATCCATCACCCCTGCTTCAACCGCCTAGATAATCGGATTAAGATCTATCTACCACCAGACCTGAGTTTCCTGCAGTTCTTGAATTCAGTCAGTGATGAAGATGATTAACCATTGCCCCTTTCCTTTATGACCTCCTTTGAGACTCTTCCTTGCCATTGGACCTCGTTAGTCAGTGACCTGTTCATAGCTTCTGCGTATGCCTTAATCTTTCCTCGCCTCCTTTTCCAGGTAATGTCTCCAAGACTAAATTCCATCTTACCAATTCTCCTTTCAGCTGCGCCTAAGTTGCCATTTAAGCTATCCATTAACTCACTTTACATTTCCCGCTTGTCTTAAAATGCTCACTTGTGAAGGCTTTATTTTGTTCTTTAGTGATATCTTTAGTTACCATTCATTGTAGTTGCCTTTTATTTTTTTCTTGTCTTTGGGTATATTATATTGTCATCCCTTGTAGATTGTTCCATTATCTTATGAGCTTAAAGTGAAAGATTTTATTTTTCTTTATTATCATGGATCATCTCTTCTAGAACCTTCTGCTTCCCTTTTCCCAGGTGCCTCTTCCATGGGAGCTCTGTGCACTTGGGGCCATGGTATTAATTCAGGAACGCTCCTATAGAGCGTAATTTGTTCCTGCTGACAGGTGCTCGGGAGTCCGCTTGTCTGTGCCCGTCCTTGTAGACCACTCTCCAGCTCAGAACAACTTCCCCACACGTTTATTGTAATCTTACTCTCCGCACCAACACGGCAAAGGCTTGAATTTCTGAGTCCCTAGTGTAAGCAAGGGGCACGGTGAAACCACAGAACCAGACCACTCTGTGGGTAGAGAAAAGGTTTACTGGGGGCACATGAGGCAGAACAGCTTGGGGATTAGAGTAGCGAGAGGTGGGGTGCAGGCCAGAACAGCCTGGGAGCTAGCGTGGAGGACTTTGAGCTATCACAGGCTTGTTTGTGTTGATGAGAAACTAGACACTCATGGCAGGAGGTAGCTGGCTACAGGGTGTGAATAAGGGTGGTAACCCTGATCTGACAAACAGACACCTGCTTTGGAAGATCTCCAAGGCAATGCTGACTTTAGGTAGCAATCCATCTAGTTACCTGCACAGAGTGCAACTCGAGCTGAGCCCAGACTGTCGCTCAGGACATTGTCAGGAACGGTGGTATTTTTGGAGCCTGCTTTGGACCTAACATCTAATAATGATCAGATTTGGGGTGAAAATAAGTGACTTGAGAGATGGCAGGTTCCCTGAGAAACTCGCAGTGTTTTCTATAGCCCTGACAACTTGGGAAGGGTGGTCCTGAAAGCATCTGTTCAGATTTTTTTTTAAATGGAAGAGATTGTAGTGCCTGGGATGGAAACCAGGGTTTCATATGCTAGGCAAACGTGTACCCTGTGATAGACCCCTAGCCCAGGCCCTGATTTTATTCAAGGGACTTAGCTCTCATTCTACACGTTCAAGTCAGTAAGGCCCTGGAGTTAGGCCAAGTATCCACTGTTCCTCCTGGCTTCCGAGGTGTCAGAATTTCTTTGCTGGGAATTCCTTTAATTTCCCCCTAATTACCTTCCCTTTCTTTTAAGTTCAGTTATAAGGGTCCTCCAATGTGGGCATCACACTTAGCACTTATATGTGTTGCAGTGGCAAGTTCTCTATGGAGTCATCATGTTTTCAGAGCCAGAAGGCCCCGTGTGCATCAACACATTTCCTTCCTGCATACTGCGATCCAAGAGTTGGGCTAGAAGCTAGGGGATACGGTGGTGTGCAAACCAGACACAGGCCCTCACCTCGCGGCATGCAGCGTGCACGGATCCTAGGGATGTGCTGAAAAGAAACTGAACCCACTCCAGGGGCATGGGGGCTCGGCTTCCAGCCCTCAGAATCCTCATCAGAGAATCAGGCAGCTGCTCTCCTGCTGGCAGGTCAGTCTTTGCCTTGGCAGCTGCAGGGGTGGATGTGCTAATGAGGGGGGCCAAGCTAAGCTTCGGGTGAGGCCATCAGCTGTTCCCATCTTCCTCTGGCAGAGGCAAAATGAGAACAGCTGGGGAGCCAGGCAGACACGCACTCCGGAAGTTGCCTCCCAGCCAGCGGAGGTGTCAACAGAATTCCTCTTGCCTGCACCTTCTGGGAGCAAACACTAGAATTTTCCGTGCTTACTGGTTTTGATAAAAGGGCCGGGGTTGCATGATGGAGCAAGTTGACGGCAGACACACACGTGAATATCTTTGCAACTTTTGCAACGGATTCTGTGATTCCATAAAAATGTATTTCTCCACTCACTTATCTAGTGGCGGGGGTGGGTGGGAGACAGTTGCCCAAATGACACCCAAATCTGATGGCTCATTAATTTAATTCCATAGCCTTTGCCATTTCTTCACAGGGAGTTCACATTCCTTGAGCACCACTAATTGACAGGAACTTCAAGTCTCTCACATCTCCCCCTGCCGGTTTGAACTCACAAATTCCATGATCCGCTTGCCTGTTTCTCAACTCTGCTCGCCTTTAGAATGAGCTTTTCATTTTACTTTCTCCTCAGCATAGCTGGGGGCTAAGCCATTGGTTACAAGGGGTCAAATATGACAGCAGTTTGCTAGGAGGGTGGGCGGAGGCCTGGGATGAGAAATAGTTGACACACCAAGCTAAGACTATAGAAGTCAGACATAGATGGCCCTTCCCAAAGATACCTGCATCTCCCAGGAATATCAATAAAATAAGGACCTGCCTTTCTCTCAGCTGCTTCCTCTGGGGTCACAGCTGGATAGATGTAGCAAGTCAAGGGTGCTGGGAATTCTCCCACCAAAGTTATGAAAATGACAGGTGGCCCGGATCACAAGCCAAAATCTGGACTAAGAGAAGAGACCTCTTTAGAACTGTGTGACCCCGAGGAACCTAGCAAATCTTTTACCTTAGATTCTTTGCCACTAAGGAATGAAAGTGTGGTCACCTGCCTGGGCACTGAGTTAGGAAATGTAGGCATTTGGTTGATATTGTTCTGGGAGGAACAGGTCCCGCTGGTCACTCAGTGGCATAAGTTACCCTACAGACTTTAGAAGGTACACGTTCTAGGCTCTGTGAGCTACCCATCCCTTCCTGATCCTGATAGATGGTCATCAGAGTTGTTCCCAAAATGCAACATGGAGGTATTAAAGTCCAAGGGTGTTTTCCTTGCCTTCCATTTTTGATCTCATGTTCCAGTCTTTGGGTGTAGAATTAGGGGCATCTCTCTGTAACCCAGGAATATAGTGTCAGTTCATCATGGTCTCTCCACATAGCCCCAACTATCATAGAACTCACTATGTAGACCAGGCTGGCCTCAAACACACAGACATTTGCCTGCCTCTACTTCCTGAGCGCCAGGATTAAAGGTGCATGTCACCAAGCCCTACTCTTTTTCCTCTTGTTGCCCTATAGCAGGAAGTCTAAAGATTCATTTCCTCCTTTGCCACCATGGGGATATAAGGGCTGCACAAAAGGAATACCGAGAGAGGGAGAATCATGGATTTTCCAAGCCTCGAACTTCCCATGGACCCTTGGAAAAGGACTCTGAGGGGAAGACTAGGAGAAGAATGGGGAGGTACACAGACTTTTAAGGCTCATCAAGGTTTTGTGTAAGTGTTGATATGTTACTGTTGAGAGAAGAATCTTTCACACTCTTGTGAATGAAGCTTAGCAAACTGCTTCCTGGCTCTCCTGCCAACTACCAGTCAGAACACATGACACCGCTACTGTAGCCCATTCGAAGCTCTGCAGCTTTGCTGTTCAGAAGGCTACAGATTAAATTTAAAAAAATTCTAGAATTTAAAGAAAATATTCATCTCCAAGACCAAGCGTTGGTGTTTCTTTCCCATCCAGAGTGCAGTAAGTAGAGTATATTCCCCTGTTGCTGGGATGCTTTTGGTCTGGACCATCTTCCATCAGTTCTAGCCTCCTTTGTCACAAGTGGCTCTTCAAATACATCTACTCAGTCTTAGGCCAGCACATCTGATCCCACCCCAGGGCTCCTTTTTAGAAACTACACTAAAGATTCTGTATCTACCGGGCAACATTTTCTAGAGTTGATTGCCTTTACCTCACAGAAGAGAATTGAAGTTTTGCTTGTGTGATTTCAGTGAGGCAGTCCTGCTCGGAGAGCTTGACGCACGCCATTCTCAGTTCACCAGCATCCCACCCCAGGGAGGCAGGAGCTATGATCAACTCTCTTCCCACTGGAAAGCCAAAGCTGGGAGTTTAAGACCCACAGGGTAGGACCTGGTAGGAAATACAGCTGCCGCTGTGCCCACGAATCCCTGTCCTAAGACAACAGGACTGACCACAGCATTGGTGGGGCCACTGGCAGTGTCCCTAACATTCGGCAGGCACTGGGCTAGACCCTTTGAAGGAAGTAGCTCTTTAAAACGTGACCACAGACCGAGGAAATGTGTGACTATTAGTGCATCCGTCTCACGGATGGAGAAGCTGAGGCACAGAGGACGCGGGAGTGCAGTTTGAAGGTTGATTTTGGAGCTCACTGGGACAGGGTGGAGTCTTGATCTTCATGCATCCCTTAGGACTCCAGCTTTTTTCCAGTTTTCCTCACTTCTCATGATCCCAGGGTGCCCATGGAGGAGACAGCTGCCCTGCTTTCCAGGAGGACACTGAGCTACTACAACACTTACGTTTTCAGTCTGAGGGTCCTAGGACTTGTCCTGTGGGTCCTGACCTCAAGGATCCCTTTTTAGGGCCCAATACACTTTACCCTTTGTTTCTATACCAAGGAATCATAAGCTTATCGGCTCAACTGTGCCTTCTCTACAGGGAAATTTATTGTGTGACAGGTTGAATTGCTGACTCTCCTGTTCTTTCTCACAAATAAAATGCAAGATTCAGTCTGACATCTTCCAGCCACGACAGATAAAATAATGATAAAAATTATAATGTACCTATGTGGAAATACCACTTATTTGACATCAGCACCTGCTGAGGAGCTCACAGTGTTCAGGGGACAGATCTAGCCACGACTTGCTTGGTACTCTGATGTGGCGTCTCTTGCAGGTATCAGTTAATGTATCGCCAGGCCTGGGTCTCATGAGGAGCCTTAACAGGAAAGGATCTATTTCCAAATTTTAAACCACATACGGAATTCAGTTTTTTTAAAGTACTTGTCTGGGAGGTGACACTTCCCAGAAGGCCCTCTCATTTCCCAAACAGAGGTTGTCTGTGGCTGTTGGGAAATAGGAGGATAGGGGGTGGAGGGATGCTGCTCACAAGAAACCAGAAGTGATGTAATCTAATCATGATGTCATGCCCAGAATCTGTGAGTTAGAAGAGACTGATAAGGTCTACTCCATCCCTAAGGCAATGAGGGGCTATATGAAGTGGCAACAGGAAGCCAGATCTTTTAGGTCTTAGGCTGTCTAGCACAATGAATCAGCTAGACAAGGAGAGTTACTATTGAACCTTCTGCCCTAGAGGTATCAGGATGGGAAATAGCATCCTGTCTCTCGAGTAATTTTCTTCCTGCATTTCAGTTCCCCAACTGTCCCCAAGTCTTGTGTTGTTGCTGTGTCTCCCTTGCCTCTGTCCCCAATCTATTCTCCCTCACTCCAGCACTGTCTTAACCCAAACTCCATCTCAAATATGGGGTTCTCTAGAGCAACAGAACTGATAGAACATATATATATATATATATATATATATATATATATATATATATATTAAAGGGGTTTACTAGACTGACTTACAAATGATAGAGGCGGGATAGTCCAAGAGTGGCCATCTGTACACTGGAGAGGCCGGGAGTCTGATAGCTTCCCCGTGCACAAAACAATCCCAATCTGGAAGATTCCTGCGGGATTGGTGGCCTTCAGTCTTTGTTAGAATCTGAAGAGACAGGAGTCTGGTGTCAGCAAAGATTAGCAGCAGTAGCAGAGATACTCACCAGCAAGAAGGGAGGGCAGGCACTCGAGTTGACTTTTCCTGGGAACCTTGTTCCCTCTGGTCCCTGGTGCCTGACACAGAGCGGCTGTCAGATAAACAGCAGCAGTGCAGTGACTGAGTGACCCCGCTCACTGCGCTTTTTTCCTTTCTTTTCAACAAATGTGGGTCAACTAAAGAGCTACTCTTTCCTAACTTTCCCCCTTTATCTGACCATTCATGTAAACAGACAAGCACGCTTGATAGTTCTTTTGCTTAAAAAACAATCCATGTGTCCTCATGTTTGGTGTGGGAAACATGGCATTTCTCACACCAGTGCTCCGAAAGAAACAGCTCTAGGAAATATTGTGAAGTTCCAACTCTTGGGTAAACAACAGAATGACAGTAAGCCCAGACCATGTCTCTGCTAGCTCAGGCTGTGACTCCCTTTGTTCCGGAAGGAAACAGATGAAAAATCACTGTGAGAAGTTCTACTCTCTCTCTAACTTGGGTTTGGGTTCCTGTTACTGGAACAGTGAGGACACGAGGCAAAGAATCCAAGTTAACCCCAAAATATTCTAGTTATATTTCTTTATTATAAGGGGAAAACTCATGGAACAGGATCGAGAAATCTATCCTCAAGTGTGTAATGCAGGAGCCAGGGAGAGAGAGAGTGAGCCTTGGACGGGATGGCAGTTTTCTCTGGGTACCCAAAAGGTCACACGTTAACCTGGTCCAGCCTCTTAAAGATCATTGGCTGAAGGAGGTTCACCATCAGGTTCCCTGAAGTTGTTACTTAGTGACCCAGTGATGATAAACTTACCTGTGTACTCCCCTTTTTCCATTTTATCCCCTCTCCAGGAGGCAGAGCTTTTGAAGTAACTTTGGTTCAGATGAGTAAAAATTCAGTCAAGAGGCAAAATACTCTTTCTGAGCAAAATGCAGCTTTAGCAACCACAAAATTCAACAGAGAACTCCACTAGGCTAATTTGCAAATCTTGAATTTTACCTTGCCCCCTTGCATGTCCTGCGGCACCCTTCTCTTTACAACCACGTTGGATTACTTCAGTGGCTTCGGGAAGCTGTTTTGTATACAAGTTTGGGAACTTAGCATGAAACATGGTTATTGTTAAACTCTCAGTGATTTTAAAAGAGCATGTCCTAAGGTGGTATGCCATTTATTTGTATAATTCTCACAGTGTTTACCATCTATCCTTTGTAGAAATATGAAAATAAGCAGAGATTGTGGAATATGGAAGTGGGTTATCAAAGGAAGACTGAACTTCATGTCTTTGCAGAGTTTTAATGTACACAACTATTGGGTGGCCTAATTAGTTTTAGGCCTGGGAATATGATCTTCAAGATCTATTTAGTTTCTGCAAATTAGCACATTCATTTGTTTCCTGTTATATATATATATATATATATATATATATATATATATATATATGTACATTGGGACACACACACATGCACACACGCAATATCCACATTTATGCACATCCAGGGAGATCTACATTAGAATTCCTTTTTTTTATTAAGGATTTTATATCTACGTTCAGAAGATTTTCATTGCTATATTCTTGCCTGGTTTGGGTAGTAGGATTATACTGGCCTCTTAACAAGAGTTGTGAAGGTTTTATCACCTCTTGGATTTTATGAAAAAGTTACAGTAAGATATTATTATTTCTCTTTTAAACATCTGCTAGGATTCATCACTGTAATAATCTAGGGCGGGTGTGTGTGTGAATGTGAGTGTGTGAATGAGTGTATGTGTGAGTGAATGAATGCGTATAAGTGTGTATAAGTGTGTGTATGTGTGTGAGTGTGGGGGTATGAAGAGTGTGTGTAAATGAGTGCATATAAGTGTGTGTGTGTCTGTAAGTGTGGGGGTGTGAAAGAGTGTGTGTGAGCGTGTGTGTGTGTGTGTTTCTTCATGTTCAGATCTGAAGACATCTTTCAGGAGTGAGTCTGTTCCCGTCTTACACCTCACTGAGCCGGGCTCCGTTTTGTGGTTTGTGCCGTGTAGCATACTTCAGGGTAACTGACTCCCACACTTCCAGGAGATTGCCCTGTCTCTGCTTTCCACCCCCCAGCAAGAGTCCTGATTTACAGATTGTGCTGCTGTGTCTAGCTTTTTGTGTGGGTTATGGAGATTGAATTTAGGCTATCAAGCTTCTCTGACTCCTGTTTTTACCCTCTGAGACACCTCCATGGCTCTTAAAAAGGTTGTTTAAATTAACCCATATTGGGGATTTTAAAAGATATCATCTGCTGTTAATTTCTAATATCATGTGCTTACAGAGGATGCATTTCTATTGTGATCTTTTTATCTGTTGGGACTGCTCTTACACTTGAGTTGATAGCACACGTTAGTGAACACTCTACAGGCATTTGAAAGCAATGTGTGTACTATAGCTGCTGGGAGGACAGTGTCCTATAACTGGCATGGTCTTGGAAGAGTTTATCTGTCTTTATTTCACTTTATATCAATTACTAAAAGAAAAAAAACCCTAGGTTGAAGTTGCAGATTTGCATCTCTTTGGAAAATCTTTAAGGTTACATGCATCAGTATGAAATTTCTTCTGTGTCTGACAGTGATTCCATCATCATCATCATATTGTATGTGTCTGTGTGGCTATATGCCTGTGAGTATAGTGCCCATGAAGGTCAGAAGAGGGCATTAGATTCCCCATGAAATTATGTGTGTGTGGGGGGGGGGGATGTGGACGTGTGCCTGTGTAGGAATGTGCACATGTGCGTACAGTAACCATGGAAACTAGTAGAGGGTTTTGGAGCCTCTTGAGTTGGAGTTGCCCAGGCAGTTGTGAGCAATACAGTTGGGGAGAACTGAGCTCAGGTACTGCAGAGGAGCAGCGAGTACTTTTAACTACTGAGCCATCTCTCCAGACCTGGAAATGATTCTTGTCTGAGGTCTGCTCTGATACATATGCAGCCACCCAGACTTTGCCATGCCAGCTCTGTGTCTGGGAAGCATGGAAGACCATTATTCTTTTTACATTTTAAGGATCATTTCCTCCCATCCAGAGAGGCTTACATATATTGTGTGTATATGTGTATGTGTACATATGTGTGTGGGGGCTAAATTTTTAGAAAACAACATTTAGCTAGCTTCGTCTTTTAATCCATTTTGAGTGTCTGTGGCTTTTAAATGGAAGATTAATTCAATTATATTTAATATGATTATTCATAGTGGGGTAGGTTTTTTTTAGTTGTTTTTCTTTTTAAATGAAGTCTCATATCCAAGGCTTGCCTCAAACTTGCTATGTAGCTAAGGATGACCTTGAACTTCTGATCTTTCTTGCCTCTACCTCCTTAGTGCAGGGTTTCCAGGTGTACAGCATAACCACACCCAGTTATGTTGTGCTATGGGAACCCAGGGCTTGTGTGTGCCTAGCAAGCACCCAACCGATTGAGCTATGTCCCAACCCCCTGGGGACGTTAAGTTCATTACTCTGTTGGTTCTCTTTTATTTGCTGGTTTGTTATTCTTCCTTTTGCTTTTAATCCTGATTTATTTTAGATTGAGTAGCCTTAGGGTTGGCCCACTATATTCTCTGGCTTCATTGTTGTGTTTTAGTGGCTTCCACTGGGATCAGAACAGGCACCTTTGACATCCAAGGCATGGGAAGGAGAATGCCTTCCTCTACCATGATTTCCAGAAAGGCCCCATGGAGTTGTTTGTGCCTTAGTGACGTCATAATTTTTATTTCTCTTACACTCATCCAGCATTTGTTTTGATATTAAAAAAATGAGGCTACATATCTAATTTCTACCCAGCTGTATCTATTGCTTCATCTTCGTGATTGAAAATAGTATCTTGACCATGTACTAAATTTTCATGCATATTTGGGTGAATGTTAAGGCTTTCATTTGCTTCTATCTGTCGATCTGTCCACATTGCTGCTCAACCATTCTAGTATCTGAAAGATTTCAATCTCTTGATCTGTTCTTTCAGAACCATTCTGTACTTTCTCGAGTATGCTCCATAGAAATTTTAGAGTCAAAAATAAATCACTGTGGATGTGAACAGGATTGGGTTAGAATTCTACATGCATGTAGAGAGGACTAAGAAACTTGGAAATGTGGCCTTGTGCTGCAATCTGCCCCACAAGGCTGTGTTTCCCAGCCCGTCTGTTCAACACTCTTCATTGCTCATTTTATTGTTCACAGTTATCATATTTTCTTTGCCACTTCCCTAGATCACATTACTTTCATTTCAAATTTTAAAAAGGCTAGAGCAATGGTTCTTAGCCTTTGTGATACTGTGACCCTTTGATGCAGTTTCTCATGTTGTGAGGACCTGAACCATAAAATTATTCCATTGCTACTTTGTAATTTTGTTACTGTTATAAATTGTAATGAAAATATCGAATATGCAGGATATCTGATATGTGACACCCACCCTCCAGAGGGGTTGCAACCCACAGATTGAGAACTGCAGGACTGTTCTCAAGAGTGATGGCTTATTGGCTGAAGTCCTTGCTCCATAGGCACCTGCATTCAGATCCCAGCGCCCATGTAAACAGCGGACTTGCTGGCACCTAGCACCCATTTAAGTGGTGGGCTTGCGTCTATAACCTCAGTGCTGGGAAAGCCAAGACAGGAGCATCTCAAGGTCTTGCTAATCAGTCAGTCTGACTAGGTGGTGAGCTCCAGATGCAGTGAGAGACCCTGTCACAAGAAATAAGATGGAGGGCCAGAGAGATGGCATAGTGACAGAGGTGCTTGTATACAGGCCTTATGACCCAAGTCATGTTTGGATCCCACAAAGTGGCAGGAGAGGACAGGCTCCCGAGTGTTGCCTTCTGACCTACACACATGGTGTAGATGTGCAGTAGACAGACCCAACAGGGATTCCCTACCTTCCCCAGAGCTTTCTTCCAAAGTTGTCCTTGATATGCACACCCATTGTTTCTTCTTTGTAAGGCTGAGGGGTGGGGGATAAAGGAGTGTTTGCCTAATGGGTGTTTGTGCACATAAAAACATGAGGTCAGCAGCTGGAGAAGTTGAGGAGATTTTTCTTTCTGTGCTAGCATAGTTGAACTGTTCTATTTTTAAAAAAAATCAATTTGGGATTCTTGAGTTTTGAATTGCCACTTCTTGTTTCTTGGTCACTTTGTTACTGAGAGATTTGTCTTCCTGCAATTGATTTATTAAGGGCTATTTACATATTGTGGCACTGCCCTTCTATAAGCCATAATTTTATATGAATAGCATTATCATCCATCTCCCACTATGCGTTTTAGGTGGCTTTTCACCCTTGGTTGTTTTTCTTTCCTTGTCATTGTAAATGATATCCAATTTTCAATTTTATTTTAGTAATGGCATTTTCTTGTATTGATTTACACACACACATTTGGGGACTGGTATGTCTATTAAAATCTCATGTTTCTTTTTAGAAGATATTCAGCCGACTTGCCTGGGTTTCCTAGGTAACTAATCGTACCACCTATAAATAATTCCTCTTTTCTAACATTTATTTCTCAGAGTTCTTTTTTTATTGCTTTATTACAGTGATTCAAAGATAAACCAGAGGTTTACAAGCATATGCAAATAGCAGGCATCCCTCTGCTTCAATCTGAAGTGAAGGCTCCCAATGCCCCACTGCGGATCAGAGAACAGACTGCTGACTTGAGGGTCAAGTTCATTATTTAAGAAGGCATCTATTCATCTATTTCTAGTTCTCAGGGTGGACTTTTAGAAATAATCAAAATTGAGTTATATGAACTGAGTTTTGGACACCAAGGCTAAATCTCTCTCTCCCCTTCTCCTTCTGGCTTATTGATACAGATATTAATTGATATACTGATATAATTGTCATTGATAGATAAATGAGTATGATTCTATCAGAGAATTCTTACATTTGGGGGGACATATCAAACTCCTGTCAAGATATAATTTATTTGAGTTTGTCACACACTTGAGTTAAAGGTAAAGGGGTTTTACATTAGAGTGTGTGTTTGTCTGTCTATCTGTCTGCCTGTCTGTCTCCCTCCAAGTCCTTTCACATAATCCTCCTTCTCAAATACATGGCCTCTTTTTTTCTTTAATTACCACTGAGGCACACATACACACAAATAAATATTTAAAGACAACCTACTGAACCGTATGCCTACGTGTTTAGGACTGACCACTTGTGACTGTGGATTCTAGCAGGGCTCTGTTCTTGGAGGAGACCAACCAATTCTCCCTCTTTCAGTGGCCACTGGTTGCCTGTAGCTCTTTATTTAGGGTAAGGCTTTGTGAGATTCCTCTCACCTATGTCAACAAGTTTTGTCAATTCTTCAAGTTTGATCAGGGATCGTATTTTTGAGACATCATGGGTGCAGCTTCTCCCTCGTATATAAAAGACTTGCAGCAGACTGCCAGGGCCTCTGTCCCCTCTTTGGTGATGTTGCATGAGCCTTATGTGTATGGGCTGTGGCTGAGGACACATCAACTGAGACTGAGAACCCCACAACCAGTTGGTCCCTACGTTTTAACCCCTTGTGGCTTTTGTCATCATCTCTGCTGCAAAAGGAAAACTGATGAGGAGTGAGAGCTACACTTAGTGTGTGGAAGGGTAAGTATTTAGAATGCAGCTAGCAATTACCTGCTTTTACTTAACGCATTTTGGGAATATTTTTTAATATATTTTAATGTGAAAACTATTTTTTTCACTTTTTACAAACTTTTTTATTTATATATTCTATGTATAAGAGTTCTCTCTGCATGTATGCCTGCATTCCAGAAGAGCGCACTGGATCCCATTATAGATGGTTGTGAGCCACCATGTGGTTGCTGAGCGTTGAACTCAGAACCTCTGGAAGAGCAGCCAGTTCTTTTACTGCTGAGCCCTCTCTACACTCTTCTTTTTTTATTTTTAAGACAAGGTTTCATTACCTAGTCCTGATGGGCCTCAAACCCACAGAGATCTGTCTGCCTCTGCCTCCCAAGTGCTAAGATAAAGTTGTGTGCCACCACTGCCACCATGAGAAATAACTTCCTGAAACATATCTTTAAAAGAGTCTCCTACCTTAAGTGCTTTTCTTTTTGCTGTGAGGAATTGTATTTAAAGTTGACATAGGAGCTCCGCGACACAGATTGTGAGCTGCTCTCCACTCTATGACCATATTAATAAATACGTGAAAAACTTCCAGCTGCCTTTTGTGACACTCCTCGAAAATGATGTGGGCATTGATTTGGAATTTCATTGATTGAAACCTGAGTGTTTGTTAAAATATTAACAGTGTTTTCACAATGTCTTGTCCTGGACAAGCCTGTGCCATTCTCTAGAAGATTTCCATTTTCGTCTAAATTTTTCCCTTTGGAAGCCTGTTCCTACAGAACTTTGGTTTTGAATAGCCAATATGTCCCAAGGCTGACATAGGCTGAAAAGAGGGAGGTGAAGGGGATATGCTCATAGACAATATATGGCTTATGAAGTGTCCTTATGTGACACAGTATCATGTGCAAAGAATATTCTTTAAATTAATTCAATCTCAGTTACCGTTCCAAAGTCATTTGCATTCTAACGGCCTGTTATGTATATGGAGTACAAGGAATGATGGATTTTAGATATCTAGCAGGCGCTGGAAACCCACCTGTAGCACGAATAATAAAAACCACGAGGCAGAAATTGGGGTTCAACCTGAAAACTAGAAAATCAAAACAGCCAAGCCATTAGAGAAGTCATACCTCTACTAAAGCTGGGCGACTGCAAACTAAGCAGACTAAGCCTCTCTTGCCTCCCATTTTATATTCCCTCTAGGGCTGGGATTAAAGGTGTGGGGCTAGGATTAAAAGTTTGTGACTGCCTAGGGCCAGGATTAAAGGAGTGAGCCACCACCACTTGGATTTCGACTCCTACTTAGCCCAGGGTGACCTTGAACTCATAGAGGTCTGCCCAACTCTGTCTACCAAATCCTGGGATTAAAGGGGTGTGTCACCATTACCTGACCTCTAGTAGCTTTAGCTTTGCCTCTGATCTTCAGGCAAGACTTATGAAAATACAAATACTATACCACTACATCCACCCTGTGATCACCAATGTTCACTCTGTATTTACTAAGTGCCAGATGCCACGTGTCTTCCTGCTGAACCCTGCCTTAATCTTTCTCTACACAGAGCAACATTAGTTCTTAGGAAGCTGATGCTTGTGAAGGGCAAAGGCCAATTATCTTAAACTGGCATTATCAAAGGATAAAATCTTGAGCTTTTTCTATAACAAAAATTGCTTATCCTTGGATCCCCAAGAATCCCAGTGACAATCCGCAAATCCATGTCACTTTTCTGTGAGGAAGGATAGGCTACGAAGGTATAATGGCCAGTGTAACTGTCAACTTGGCATGGTATGGAGACATGTCTCCAGGGACTAGTAAAGGATTGTCTAGATGAGATCAGTAGAGGTAGAAAGACTCCCCATGAAGAAGAATAGCACTTTCCCTGGGTTCAGGGACTGTACTGAATAAAGTAGGCATTAGCTGAGCCAAGAGCATCACTCCATTGCTCTCTGCTTCTCGGCTGCTGATGGCATGTGCCCACACACTGCTTCAGGCTCCTGCTACCTTAACTTCCCTGTCACAATGGGAGTCAGGGCAGAGGCTCAAGTAGGAACTTGAAAGAAGAAAGCATGAAGGAACACTGCATGTTGACTTGCCCCTAGACCCATGCTTAGCTAGCTTTCTTATACAGTCGAGGCTCTCCTACCCAGGGAATGATGCAGCCCATAGTGGGCAGACACCCCTCCCCCACACACATTGACTAACTGTCAAGATAATTCCCCACAGACAGCCCACAGACCAATATGATATAGGCAGCTCTTCAATAGAGACTCCCTTCTCAGGAGACGCTAGACTGTGCCAAGTTAACAGGGGAAGATAACCAGGGCACAGACTTAAACACAGTCTTGCAGGTTTGTGGTCTAGGCCTCACTCTTGGAATAGGAAACCTGCACTTGTTTAGGGCAAAGTGCACGATTGGTTACAGAAAAGAGTATTCTTTTCTTTTTAGGCATTTGGGAAGGTTCATTATGAAACCTCCCAAAATGCACACAGGTGCCCGAAGAGGCTGGGCCTGTATCCCATTAGCTTTGCTTGTTTGTGGAGAATGGTTAGTATTGCCGGAGTTCTAAGTCTGTTTCCTTGGGCTTGCACTCCTTGTCCCTGAGGAAACCTCCTTGATCTCTGCCCTCTTATCTTCTTCCCCTTGCTTCTTTCTCAAGGCTCTAGGGCTGTGATAGCCATTGTCTCTAAGTATCCTGCCTTCTTTGTCTGACGCCATTGTCTTTCCACTTGGATTCTGAACTCTTTTGTCACTGACCTTGTGACCTTTGTCAGTGAGTAGTGAATACCAAGTTAGTGTGCTCATCATCATCACACAAGTGGTCACCGTTCTTGACTCTCTGGGCTGTTGGACAGGCAGAAGACACGTCAGTGCTGCATGCATTGGGGAAGCTGTGCTCCGGCATGGTGGACAGAAGCTGTTCCAAACCCACTGGGAAACACCCACATCGAGAGCATCCTTCAAGTTTAGGGGAGTGGCCATTGGCTCAATGACAGCTCAATGTCTGGGCTACAATGTGACTTGCATCCAAACCATCCACTAGGAACTCACTGTGAGCGCAGTGGCTGGAGCCCAGCATTGCACGCCTGTCATCGTGGTGAGAGCTTCCTTCCTGGCTCCTTAAGTAATTAAACATACATCAGCAGGGGCTAGCTGTGGACTGAGCAGTCCGTGCAGTACTTGGGACCTGAGAACCTCTGCGATGCATTTTGTGGTGGGCTTGCCACACTCGTGCTAGTGTTAGATACTTTCCCTTCTATTGATCTTGGTTTTTCCCTTTTGCATAAATTTATTTAAGGAGGAAATGGTTCCTGTGTGTTGGAAACAGAAGGCCAGGATCTTTTGACATATATGCTAGAAAAATAAATCAGAGGAAAGCTAAACAGTGTTACTGAATGCTGGCCAGATTATCATGTCTACTGGGATCCTGATCCAGGGCCCTTTGTGATAGTGGGTGGCCCGTGTCTGGGGAGGTCTTCAGCACTGCATGCCAAATGGTCTCCATCCTAATTAGAAGGCTGTCGGGGAGCTGAAAAGGAAGTATCTGGTTCCCCTCCTTGACCTTAGGGTTTTGGCTCTGTACTGCTTAAGCTCTTAAGCATCTGAGAGCCAGCTAGTCAGGTGGGTCTGTCGCTCTCAGGCGAGCTGACAAGACTGAGACCCAGGCTTCTTCAGATAGGTCCCAAGGCTGACTCACTGAGATTGGAAGTATAGGACTGGAGTCCGCAACTGACTGAGAGCACCATCATGGTCCTCTGCTTGGGTTGAGTCTAAAAGCTGAAGGGACCGTAGCACTAGACTCCGAAATATGTGGGCATACAGAAAGCTGGCCTAAGCGTGTGGAGGCTTGCTTGGTACCCTTGTCAGAGCTGAAGATGCTTGGAAAACAGTGTTGACACAAAGACATCATCCTTCTAAGGAACATTGACATTTTGTTCCCGGATGCTGGACTGCATGCCCATGTATTTGTATTTTTCAGACAAGTCACCTACCAGGTTGAGAGCACCTTCCCTTGTTTTCATATCCACTGGACACACTTATTCGGTATGGGGTAGGTCCTAGATGCTATGTCCAAGAGCTCAGAGGGAAAAAAGCCACAGTTTTCCTTAGTGCCCTATGGACAGGTCACACTAGTGTGCCAATACATTGACCACGTGATGGGAAAGAGAACTTTAGTGCCTAAAGAACCGGAACAAGGTCATTGTGAGAGCCTCATATGGGGATCAGTCATGCTATGAGGATTCTTGATGACATCTACTGAGACAGAGTACTTGCCTGTCTGGGAAAATGGGGTGGGGAGAGTAATTGATTAGCTCCATTGAGGCGGAGAGAAGGCAAAGCTAGCATGTTCCCATCGTGACCAGACTATCTGGTGAGACAGAGAAGGAGAAAAGCCAGCACTGTAGGGGAGCCAGGCAAGACACAAAGCCACAGGGCCAGCGTCCCAGGATATTGGCCTCCCTTGGGCTGAGCAGGAAGGTTCCAGACCTCTGGCTGACTGTTCTTAGAGCTCTCCGTCAGCCTCTGGCTCCTACTAAATCCTTACCACTGCCCTTCCTCAGAGCCCACTTGTCTACCCCAGCAGCTGATATAAAAACAGGAGGAGGTAGGGAAGATGCAGACATATGGGAAACCTGAGACCTGCATAGCAGTGGTATCATTGCAGGTGAGGGGAAAAGCTCAAAGGGTGGGACTTGGTGACCACAGAAGCGCTAATCAGAACAAGGGCAAGGAAGATGGAAGGTTGGATTCTTGCCCCCACCCCGTGTGTATGTGCACGTGCCTGCCTGCCTGCCTATGTGTCTTTGCACAGGTGCTCACAGCACACATGGAAGCCAGAGATCTGCCTCAGGTGCTATGTCTCAGGAGCCATGCACCTTGTCTTTTGAGACAGGGTCTCTCCATGGCCTGGAATTTGCCTAGTAGGCCAAAGGGCCAGTGAAGCCCCAGAGATCTGCCTGCTTCCACTTCCCCAGCACTAGGATTACAATTATATGACTCTATGCCCAACTTTCTTTTCCCCATGTGGGTTCTGGGATTTGAACTCAGGTCCTCGTGCTTGTAGGGCAAGCACTTTAATGATGGAGCCATCTCCCCAGCCCTGATGGCCTGGGTTTGAGCTGACTGCCAGTGGTGCAAGCCCCAATAAGGGCTGATTCCCTGTGGCTCACTGTTCTGCTCTGGTAGAGCAGGCGAACAGATCCCACCTATAGGGTACCTTTGCCCACCTATGTGAGGTGACATACGTGGGCACGTCAATACAACATAGCTTTTTACAACTTTGGCAACACACCCAGACAACCAGAGAAAGTTCTGAGGAGATGTCTTGAGCGGGACACTCCAGCAAGAACTTCTCCAATCAGCGATGACAATAAACTTAAGCCTTCATGTGAGTAAAGTCAGGTGTTATCCTTTGGGCTAAACTCTCTGCTCACTTTAGAGAGGACCTTCTAGGCTCTTGGCTGACTGTAGGAAATGTGTGGGATTCAAGATGAGTGTTCTCTCCATGTGGCTCTGATTTATGCTGGTATCGTCAAGTTGAAGAGTATCGATCGCATGATTTCCACAGAAAATCACTCTGACAGTTTCTTTTCTCCCCGCCCCACGGTCCTCATGAACAGCAATCTCGAGGATGCTCTGTGAGAGTGGAATTACAGTGTGTGCCAGTGCACGGACCCTGCTTGCTTTCAGCCAGTTCAGTTTTTCCATTTTCTTCTTGGGAGCAGGGAGGGGACTGAAATATTTACAAGCACACCGCTGGCCAGCCAGTGGCAAATATCTGTCTAAATGAACCGGGCCTGTGTCTACACGCTATCCCATAGTAGAAGGAAAAATGGGAAAGCAACAAAGTCTGCAAATACGTGGCCTTTTGATGCTGAAGAAGAAAAAAAAATCTACATTTGGGTAGTTTCATCTAGAAATGCCCTATAGGAAGAACATATAGCAGGCAGTCTTACAGAGTGTGTTCAAGCACAGAGAAACTCACTTGGTACAGCCTATAGATTTGACATATTTGTCTAGGTGGTGGAGACACTCAGAGCTGTGGGGGATGGAAGGCACTCCTGACGTTTGCTAGCCTGTGAGTGCCACCCTTGATAACATTGATCTAAATTCATGTTTTTCCAGGAGCGCTTCCCCTTTGAATAGGAGTTATGCAAATATTTGGCTTATGGTAGATGCGTTCGGATTCTTGTCCCGAACTTTATAACAATTGCATACTGAAGCAGGGGACTCTGGCAGGAGCCCCCTTTCATAAACCGAGCCTTCTTTAACATATTTTAAAAGCAAATAATTTCGGTATTGCGGTCGGCTGGAGACATCATTTGTGCTTTAGCCAGGATATTATTTGAGCACTGCAAAGCTTGCTAGGTATGACATCCGTATGTAAACCATGTGTTAGAAAGATATAAATTCAGTTTTAAAATATTTGTCAGACGGCTGTTGGCTTTCAGTCTGTGCCAAACACGTGTTCTGGTGACAGATGGAGCTGCGTGAGTCTGAATGAAACACTTGGGTATGTGTAGACTGCCTCTTCCAGCAGTGGGGTAGGAAAGCCTCTGAGTGCAGAGTAGTGTTCTTCACTGAGCGTAATGCCCCTGCCCCACCCCCTTGCTCCATTTGTCACCAGGTTATTTGCTCCTGGAGTCCATGTCGTAGAAAAGACGTCTATCTGCACTGCGAATTGGTGGAAACTGACTCTAAGGGAGTCTCATGTTAGCTTTGCATTTTAAAATGAGACCATTTTCCTGAGTGACGTTGTCTGCCTTGTGGGCCCGTGAACTATTCAAGGAAGCCTGGATCAAGGGTTGTCGGACAATATAGACGATGCCATGGAAATATAAAATGTGTGCACATATATATCCATATACATGGGGAAATGGACACGTGAAGTATAAGTTACACGGGCTATGGTAATGCTAGCAATTAGTCATTGTTTCTCTGAAGTTCAGGTTTAACTGAGCCCCCGTGTTTTTATTTTCTAAATCTGGAGTCTTGAAGGATCCCACGTCTCCGTTCACTCGCAAACAGAATGAATGTCATGGCATCCTCCTCAGAGATGAGGGCTTAGAGAGATTGGAAACGTTTGTGAGGCAGAGGCAAAAGCTATCAGCCCAGCTGTCTTGTAGACCAACAAGGAACACTCCATTAGAACAGAGCTCGAAGGTAGATGAAGTATTACTGGTACCCTCTGACTGGTCTCTGCCCTTTGCATAAGCCCATCTCCTCACTCTCCCTCTTGCAGGCAGAGTGGAGACACGAGGGAGCAGTGTAGAGAGGGATCATTCAGGAGGCCTTGCTCCTCCTCCCCAGCCCCCTGACATCAGCATGCTCCCTGTGGAAGCTTTGGTGCTGTCTCCGCTGTGGTTAGGATGTCCCCTGGCTCAGAGCATGCTTACCCCTCTAGTCTCCTCTAACACTTGCTCTGCTCCCTGCTGGCAGGAGCGGGTGGGATTTGAGGAAGGGACACACAGGAAGAGGGAGGCTCAGAAGAGCTCTCTCCTTTCTTCTTTCTATAATGCTAACTTGAAAACTTTAAAAATTATTATTATTATTACTATTATTGTGTTTGGGAGAGAGAAAGAGAGAATGAACAAACACAATATATGTGTGTGGGCGTTGTGTCATGATGTGCATGTGGGGGTGAGGGAAATCTGGCAGTCAGTTCTCTTTTTCCATCTTTACTTGGACTCTGGATCAAACCGAGGTTACTGGGCTTTTCTGGCACATCCCTTTGCCTGCTGATCCATCTTTCAGTCCCAGTGCTAACCTTCTAAGAATTGATTTTTACTTGATTTGTGTGTGCATGCAGGTATGTTTCTGTGGTCATGTGTGTGCAGGTGGGTACACATATTTCGGTCGCTCAGTGCGGATGTGTGCACATACATGTGGAGGCCAGAGGCCTTGGATATTCATTCTTCAGAACACATTCACCTTTTTGAGACAAGGTCTCTCACTGCTGTCTGGGGCCCAGAGATTAGGCCAGACCCAGCAGAGGAAGCGCCTCTAGACACACATGCTAGATGTTTTCAGCTCCGTTCCCAGTGCTACTGAAGGACAGCCATGGAAGATTTTACCTCCCATTGTGGTTCCAATGCTGTACCCTGGTAATAATCAATAAGCACTCTTTGTTTCTGTTCTCTTTGCTAGTGGAAATAAATGATGTGGTCGGGGGCTAAGAGAAGCAAAGAGTGAGTGAGCTTGAGGCATCAGCAGCTTGTCCCGAAGCATTGACAGCTTGTCCCAGGCTGGCATATCAGCGCCCATGGATGGAGGACAGAGGATGCATTTGGAGCAGCTAGTGTGTTGTTACTGTGGACTTTAAATGAGGCATTAATTCCCAGTTCTTTGCTCTTTGTGTTCTGATCAGACTCTGTTGAAATAAGGAGCTGCGGGCCGCTTCCCTGCCGCCCCAGTTCCCAGCCGCCTGCTAGCTTAGCTTATGCCCCGAAATAACAACACACAAACTGTATTCATTTAAACACTGCTTGGCCATTATATCTAGCCTCTTCTCGGCTAACTCTCGCACCTGGACTAGCCCATTTCCTATATTCTGTGTAGCACCCAAAGGTGGGCTTACCGGGAAGATTCTAGCCTACGTCCATGCTGGGTCGGAGCTTCATCGCATGTCTGTCCGGGAGACTGGAGCATGGCTTCTCTGCTCCCGAGAGCAGAGCTGTCGAGTCTGAGCTCACTTCCTCTTCCTCCCAGTATGCTATTCTGTTTACTCCTCCCACCTATGTTTTAACCTATGAGGGCCAAGCAGTTCCTTTATTACTTAACCAATGAAATCAACAGATTGATATATGACACTCCCACATCA
>JABTXL010000541.1:7532126-7558594 GCA_025134845.1 Neodon shergylaensis
AGACTCCTGTAGCCAGCCTAGCATGGGGCTCACACTGTCTTCTTTGGCAACAGATCGTAAGACTGGGTATTAAGACAAGGGCAAAAAAAACCTTCAAAAGCTTAAAAATTTGAGTGCTTCTAAATTGGGCAATTTGAATTTGAAAAACTAAAGCAAAGCAAGGATTTGGAGGCACCAAAGCATGCTGTTTAGTGTTAAACCAGAGAACATGACAATGCCAGCCAACACCATTAAAGATGCCCCTAGATCAATCCATATGCCTAATAGATACTTTGCAACTTGAAGGCACTGAAGGTTTTCTGAACTCAGGACTTGAATTCAATGCTGTGATAGTTTGAGTTGTTCTGTTTGACTATCTAAAATAGGATTTCAAAGTTAACAGTCAGAACCAACAGCTAGAAAACCAAAATCATTTACACCCATGTCCAGACTGCCTCACCTTTGTCCTTAACTATCAGGACCCAGTCACCCTTACTGTTTCAGACCCCACCTCACGTGCACCCCATTCCCAGGCCATCCCAAGCAAACCACAGGAGTCTTTAGAAGTAACTGTTCACAGGTGGGAAGAAAGGGAGGGAGGGAAGTGTCTCTTCCACTGCCTTTTCCAATTCAAAAGCTCTTCTCCCACAGGAATGCTACTCTAAAACTGTTATTTAGGTTGTAACTCAAAGCCCGTTTTTCTCATGAAAAAAGAGAAGTATTCTCAACAGTGTCAAAAGACTCAGCTATATCTTAAGTTAATAAGCATTTCAAGGCTGGCCTTCAGGAACCCAAGGAGAGAATGGACTTAAAATGCCCATAATGAACCCACGCTCTCTGGCTTTCGGTGTACTCGCTGGGGCTTAGCGCTCCCTTGGCCAGCACAGCAGGTGGACCTTCTTGAACAGAGAAGGCAAGACTTGGCTCCTGCGATGATGGTTTCTATTATGGCCCCTTGCTTGCCTGCTCTGATCTTAATTTGGCTCCTCAAGGAAGCCTTCCTGCTGGGTAGATAATGAGCCAAATGTCTCAGATGAGGCCTGGGGTTGACACAGCACTTTTTCTCATTAAAAATAAGTAAATTGGAATCTTGGCTCATAAATAAGGCTCATGTGGATTGCGTTCTGTGCATCATCCTGCAAGGGAGCGAACCCTGCATCGCTTGTCAGAGTAGTGAAGTGGAGAGTCAAGCTCTGGACTCCCACCCCAACCCCACACCTACACCGTCTCCATCAGCAACCCAGCCGCGCACAGTTTCAATTTGTTCCATATTGCTTTTCTACACAAATACTTGTCTATCCCTGGGAGTATAGCAGGGGACTTGACAGCCAAGGCTTCTCCCTTGGGTATGCCCAGTTTTGATTAAATGTGAGGCAATGGAGACTGACCAAAGGCTACGGAGATAAAATGAATTTGTATCATGATGAGTGAGTGAAGGAATCAACCAAGATGAAGAGCTAAGAAACAGATTGAAAAGAAGGGTACCTAAGTGTGGCTGCCCGATCTGAGGTATAACGTTTGAGGGGAGGCTTGACAAAAAGGTATGTGGAGGGGGGGTCACATGAAGGTTTGAGAACAGAGACTTCTCTGCAAAGGGAAGGAGAAATGCAAAGCCCCCCACCCCCACCCCAAAAGGGAAGACATGGCGGACAGTGAAAGGATTTGAGATGGTGGTCCAGGTGGTGACAATAGAATAAGCACGGTGGTGCTTGCTGGAGGTGACCTCTCCAACTTGCTGCCCGCGGTGGGGAGTTTCATTTTTATCCAGTGTTTTCCAGCCAGCGTGGTCAGCACAGTCCTTGCTCTACTGAGTGTCATCAGTACGCTTTTACTGTTTTTATAATCTGGCCTCAACACTGCATTTGTATCCCAGGAGGAGTTGGCATCTATTTTCCTCCAGGCTTCAGACACTTTGCTGCTAAGGGGAAAATGTTTCTAGTATGAGTCAGCTTTACACTTAGGTCTCTGCACTCAGAATCCAAACTCTGCCTTGGAAAGCCTGCCATGACCTGGACTTTATCTCCTTTCTATGACCACAGCTTACCCCATTTTAACCACACTGGTTGTCTTTCTGTTCCAAGAACACAATTATCCCCTACTGCCTATTTGCCTGCAAAAAGACCCTGCCAGGCATTTTTTTTCTCTTATCCAATGTCTTCCTCTTTTAAGATCAGAGGGAGAACCTGTATGTGCCTAGAGCAAGTTTTAGGCATTGCCAGCTATTCTGTCCCAGTCCTTGATGCTGGACTCTCATATATAAGGGCTAACATCACAGAGAACTAAAGTCCACTAAGACCAGTGAATGTATCAGTCAGTGAATTTTAAACCAGGCAATGGCAGTATTCAGTTAAGAAGTAGTAGAGGTTTTAGAAATCAAAAAGAACAAGAGTCAAATACTCAACTGGTGTTGGTGACGCAGTAAAACAAAGACTGTATCAAAGAGGTCAGCCATCATCTAGCTTAGGGAGACGTGGCAGATGGTGGTGGCATGTCAGTGACTAATGGATAGAGATAAAATCTTTTTATTTTTAAATATGCCTGACAGGAGGCAGGGATGGCGAGAAGTCTGAAATCAGCCTGGTGAAGAGATAGTTCAGGTGAGATGGATAGAAGGGAAGAGTACTGATTTGGGATTCATCAGCTTCAGAAATATGAGCTCTCCATGGAGCAATAGGGTGGTCAGGAGAAGAAGGCAGGCTAGGGGAGGTGGCCCGGTTAGTAGTGTGGTTGCCATGCGTAGTGGTTTGAGTGAGAATGTCCCTCATGGGCTCATTGTTTGAGGACTTGGTCCCCAGTTGGTGGTGCTGTCTGTGGACCCTTTAGGAGATAGATCCTTTCTGGAAGAAATACATCATTTGGGGGCATTTCCAGCCTCTCCTCACCTTCTGTTCCCTCTTTATGCTTCCTGTGTGCAGATGAATGTGCTCAGCCAGCTTACCACTCTTGTTACCATGAACTCTTTCTTCTACAGTTTGCCTTGGTCATAGTGTTTGATAATAGTAACTACTACAGCACACAAGTGTTGAGGACTTGGTTTTAATACCTACCACCTATATCAAAAATCCAGGGTGACAGCCCACTTGTAATCACAGCACTGGAGAGGTTTATACCTCCACATACAGATCCATACCTGTGTGGCTCTTGAACAGTCAGGCCCACTGATTCGCTGAGCCTGGCCAATAAGAGACCCTGTCTCAAAAAGCAAGATGACCCCCTAGGAACAACATCCACAGTTAACCTAATATCTCCATAAACATATGCACATAAGTGTATGCTCGTCTTTCTGCACAAGCATGCACAATTGCATGCACATATACACACATTTTTAAACAATAGAAGGAAGATTTGGTCAGAGAAGAAAGAAAAACTTGGTCACCAAGTTTTCCTGAATCAGCTATGGGGTTGGCAAAGGAGGTGTAAGATGCCAAATGATGGAGCAAGGATGTTAAAGTACACCCTTAGATGGCCTGGAATTGTTGGGGAACACTCTTAGAGGGATGGTGTTATAGACCACTCTTAGATGGAACAAGAATGCGAGGATGCACTTAGTCGAAAGGAGGATGTGATGGAGCGCTCTTAGATGAAGCAAGGATGTTAGGGGCACTCTCAGTCGGAGGAAGCATGTTAAAGAGCACTTTAAGATGAGGCGAGGACATAAGGGAGTAGTCTCTTAGAGGAAGGACGTGAGGGAGCGTCCTTGAATGGAATGAGGATGTTAAGGAGCACTGTTAGATGGAGCTTCTTGTAGCTTCACAGTTTCTTTCTCATTGCTGCTTAATCTGTTTAATGCAGTGGTCCTCAACCTGTGGATCTCAACCCCTTTTGTGGGGTCAAACAACCCTTTCATGGGAGTCTCCTAAGACCATTGGAAAACACGGAGATTTGCATGATGATTTGTAACATTAGCGAAATTACTGTTATGAAGTAGCAAATAAAATGATTTTATAGTTGGTCATCACCACAACATGAGAAACTATCTCAAAGGGTCACAGCACTAGGAAGGCTGAGAAAGTCTAGTTTAAAGCCTTACACCGGAGTACAATAGATTCCATGCAAGCCTACCCATTGCCTTTTGCTTTTAATGCCTAAAAATCATTTCTGAGCTATACATGTTGATGATTAGTTCCATTTTTCTCTGTGTTATTTTTTGCAAACTAAGTTTGGAAGAGTTCTGACATCCTCCCACCCCCCAAAAAAACTGTTACAAGCAAATAGCTTCTCTCAAGGGACAAAGTGATAATGGCATTTGAAATGCAAACAGCTCTGATTTTGCAGTTAACTCTCACATTCATTATTGGGCAACTGTGAGGAAAAATCTGTACAACCGCCTAGTCCCACAGTTCATTACGTGGGGCTTACATAAGCCTTCAGTGCCCAGCCAAAGCCGGACAGTTTGAAGTTGATGTATACTGTCTTCCTCCTCACGCGTGGAGTCCTATGAGGCATGGCAAGCTACATATATGGTTAGTGGAGGCAGTGTGTGTTTGGGGGCATGAATCTATTTAACCCTTTATGGGAAGCCATAGCTAGCTTTCTCTGACTTTATCTTGACCGCCGAAGCATCTCCACAGAACTGTAATTGTTCCACAGAGCTTGATTGCTCTTGTATCTAAATGGACTCGGTCTTCTTCAGGCCTGAGGCTGTGCCTGGTGCTGCCAGGAGAGCTGTGGGGCTTGTCATCAGAAGCTCCAATGATAGATGTTTTTCCATTTATTTTTTTTCTCCGTAATAGAAATAATATGTGCTGATTATAGAAAAATCAGGACTGTACAGACATAAAGAAAGAGAAACACGATGCAGTTGTAGCTCTAGTGGCTCGAAGAAAACCAGCATGAGCCCTTGTGTTGGCTTCCATCCAAACGCTGATCTGAAAAAGTCATCTGCCGAGCTGAAGGGCATCCAGGTCCCCTTCCATCATGACCTCGCTCTACCTTCTTGCCAGTCCTCTGTGGTGGATGATGGTCTTCAGCCTCAAGTGACTCATAAAGGGTTTGAGCCTCAGGAATTTCAGATGACTTCCCTGACATCATAAACGTGTGGCTGGAATCTCGTCCGGTTTGATCCGTGCGAGGGTTTGAACAGAGGGCCCTTTACATGCTATCCAAGCACTCAGTCCTTGAGCTGCATCCCCAGGTCAAAGATCTTTTGACTCCAAATCATAGAGATGTTTCTCACTCACCTGTGCCTGGGTTCTGTTTCAGCACCATTTTGTCAATACACGATATGACAGTCACACTCAGCAGGTCTTAAAACCAAGCGGCACATCTCCCTTTACTTCTGTGCTATCTTGCAGGTTTAATAAAAGCCAATGAAAATTTGCCTTCTGTTCAGCCTCTTGCTTTTCTGTTCTCTAGAGTGCCATGGAGTACCTGGAAGGGTCTTCCAGTTGCCATGTCTGGCCTTAATTGCAGTCCCAGCACCTTTTCTTCCATTTGAATACCTATCGGTGTTATAGGAGAAATGACCAGTTAAAATTACGACTGGTTGGAATCTAGAGCCCCAGTGATGTCTACCTGTGTCTAGTACTTCTTATGCTGAGTGCCTCCAGAATGATATAATTATTCCTGCAAGATTCACATTAAGTTCTAAAAAGTTTTATGAATGGACTGTATTTTATAACAGTTTGAGATTCATAGACACATTAAGAAGCTATTACAAATGCCTCCCAGTTAGCCCACATCCCATCCCCCCCACTGACATCTTACATTAGCTTTGTATGCATGTTGGCTATAATTCATATACATCATAATGTTAAATTAGGTTCAACCTTATTTGCATTTCCTTGATTTTTACCCAGTGTGCCTTTCTTGTCCCTCAGTCCCATATCAGGAACTCACATTGACATTTAACTGACATTTATTTTCTTGGGGCTTTTTTCTGGCTGAGGTAGTATCTCAGATTGTCCTGGTGTTTTATGACACTTGACAACTTCGAAGAGTTCTGGTCAGAACATTGTAGGATGCATCTTTTTGGAGATCTTACGAGAAGACTGGGTTATGTAGGTTTTGCGTTTGCTTGTATGTGTTTGTGGATATGGGTTCATGTGTGTGGAGGCCAGAAGTCAAATTCAAGTATCATTTCTCAAGATTCATCCACTTTGTTTTTCTCTTTTACTTGTTTATATTCATTGTTTGTATATGAGTATTTTACCTGCATGTATGGGCTTCATGTATTTCTTGTGCCTGTGGAGATCAGAAGCGAGGGGGTCATAGCCCCTGGGACTGGAGTTAGAAATGACTAAGCTGATATGTGGGTGCTGGAAATAGAACCCAGGCATATGCACCCCAGGGGTTCTGTCCCCACTGCTGAGATTATAAACAGATGATACCACCTCCAGCCTTTTTACATGAGTTCTTGCGTGGCAGGTACTAAGCTACCTTCCCAAACCCAAAGTATGGGTTTTAAGGAGGAAGATGGCTCTACCACCCTGCTGCTCCTATCACGTCATATCACGGGCATCTTCCACCTGTGTGGGGCACCCTGCTGATGGTACCTTTATCACTGGGTAGAGGCAGAGCCAGGCAGTTTTCTCTACTGTTAAGCTACTCTTTTCAGCTTCATCTGCCTTTGACTCTTTTGAGGATCTTTGAGCTGTGTTATTTTTAAATTGAACTGCTAATTTCCAGGTAGAGAAGGTACAGGTGGGATGAAAGGGGGATGCTGGTTTCGGGTTGAGTTTGAAGATGTAAATCTGAACGAAGAGCGTCTTTGCATTAATGGGCACATCAGCACCCCATGACCCCGAAACAGGGAGCCCCTAGATGGTGTCTGCCTTATTTGATGTAGGCCTTTAGTATTCGGGGCTAATAAAATGCTAAATGAGTTTCCAAGCCTTGACCCTGGCTTTTCAACTCAAGGTGGCTTCTCCAACTTTTTCTTCATTAGACTTTTCTGAAGCTCCTTGCAGTTCTATTATGGCACCTCCACCCATGTCTTCTTTCTTCAGTCTCTGTGGGTATTGGCGGGAATTCTCCTTTAAGATCTCTGGGAGTGATGCTTAGCTTTCTCTTGTCTTAACAGTCTCACCAGTTTGTCATCTGACTGTCCCACCAGGTGGCCTGATCGGATTGACACCCACTGGCAACTGAACCTTGACATTTCCAAGTTATTAATGTCAGTTTCTGCCGTTTACAGCAGTAGCTACACAAACACCCCAATGGAAGCAGAGACGCCTAGATTCTTATATCCTAGCCCGAGTCCACACATCAGGGTTTGTGAAGACCCTCTCCTGCATGGCCTCATTGGTGCTTGCTTAATCCTGGGAGGTCCAGAAAGAAAAGAATGATACCATGAGAATCCCATACCTTTGAGGGTGACAGGAGAGGTGGCACATGAAGGAAGATTTGGGATCAGGGCCTGCTCAGTGGCCCCATGATAGTGTGTCCTGCAGCTGTGGTATCAGCCCCTATGTCTGGGGAACTGAAATCTTAGATCATCACCAGAATGCCTTGGGCTTGGTCTGACATGCCACAATGTTCCCCTTTGTAAGGTAGGCAAAGGAGGGATGGGGCCAGGCCAGAACAGGCATGGCTCAAGCAGAAGGCAAGTTCTGGGTGACTTTGGTTGGTGGCAGCTGAGTCATTTTAGGGGATGTTTTGTCATCTTTTCTGTAACATCTAAAGCCATCATTAAATGGGTTCTTTTCTGAGGAAATGCGTGTGTCTATAACGTCTTTCTTGACTAGCCTAATTCAGGCCTGAAAATGGCAGACAGTGACTGAGGGAAAGGCAGAGTACACACATACACACACACACGATGAAAGTTCATTCTCAAAGATAATTAGTAATAAAAATCAAAGTATCTATAGTGCCTTGTTTCCACAAAGAGATGGGTACAGACTCTTTATCCACAGAGCAAATGGCATGCCAGGTTTACCCAGGAGCAAAGAAGTTGGAAGCTTCTCCCCAGTATGAGTTGCCCACATTTCTTCTTTAGATAACAGTGAGTTTTGTCAATGCCCAAATACAGATTACGAAAAACAAACTGTGTACAAACTGTGCATTTTATAAGGTCATATTTTCTGAATGTATGCATCATTCAAGACCTCCTTTTACGGTTTGTCAACAAGATAGCTGCATAAAATACATCCTGATATCTCACAGCTGTGTGTAACTCATCCTGTCTACCCATGCTGCACAAATAAAAAATTTTATTTGTATCATCTAAAAGAAATACTAGTGCATAAATACATAAGCAGAGCTCATAAGAAACAGCCTCCTGACCACAGATCCCATGGAGGGGATATTGTGCAACCAATTAAAAAGCCCAGAGATGGCTCCATGATTCCTGTACACAGATAATAAACACTGTGCTCAGCAAATAGGGCAGTTGTGCAACTTCTCCGGAGCCTTGCAAAATGTCTCACACGCATTAGTCCAGCCTGCCTTCAGATTCTCCTAGGAATAACTAGAAATAAAGTCTCTTTGTGGAGGACTTTAGAGCCAATAGAGAGTCTTACTTTGGATTTGGAGTCTGAAAAATATAGGTGAAAGTTCAGGGGAGTGTTTAATGTGTGGCATATCTGACCCACAGGAAATCAAATAGCTGTCATTTTCTGTCACCTAAAATGCGGAGGAACTGGCCCTGAAGACTGAGAAGGTTCTTCATATTGGGTTTCTTGAGCCTCAGTATGATCAAATGCAAGTTACCCACACTCAGCCCTCCCTTAGGCTCCCAAAGTCAAGGTATCGCTACTGGGCAAGCAGATGGTAATGGCTTGATTAGAGAGAACCATGCACCATCTCCGTCCATCTAAGACAACAACTGCAGTGGGCTATAGGACATGCAGAGACCTCGCCTCAAGCCTATGTGGAAGTCTCATAGGCATTTCTCTACTGTAGCTGGAATGTATGCAAAACCATTCTGTCTTCCTCTCGCTGCAGTTGGGTGGTAGGGAATTGATGATATCCGTGTCCGCACTCTTCTGCCAAGTATCAGGTCCTAAGCACAGCTGCCCTTACTCTCTACCAGTTTAACAAGTTGACTTGTACTGTTAGTTTAGCTCAAAGCTGGCAGGGGGTAGCCTATAAATCAGCTGGTACATTTATGTGGGAGGAAGGTTAAGATGCCTGTGCCCACCTTCATGACAGTAGTACCTGACTGCAAAGAACACCATGGTGGCCATAGTCACTCTAGGCACCTGGCATGGTTTTTTACTGGTGCTGGTAGTTCACAAGTACTGGTATGTTCAAATGGCCTTTGCCCAATTCAAGTACCCTAGCAGCTCTCTCATAAGCCCTTTACAGACTGCGGTGGGAATTGGCAGGAGCTGCCTCATTGGATCAGAACCCACTATGATGTGTGAGTCTCCTAAGTCCCAGGTAAAGCATCCAAGTGTCAGTGAAGTCCCAAGAGTAATGCCGTAGGGACGAGCTATGGCTAAGCTGCACTAGGTGTGATCAGCTGGCCACACTCTGCCTGTCACAGATGGAAGGTAACACTCACTCTTCTTGGCCAATGTGATCTGCCTTCCGGGGGCCCCACTGGGTCCAAAAGAGTTCTAACCTGCAGGTCTCAGCTCATGTATTCCACAAGGCCAGCAGTATTCTAAGTTTTCTTCTGGCTTCTCCCTCAAGGGTCTCATCTCCAGCCACTCCCCATTCACTGATTTCCTTGTTGTCCTTCTCTTGCGGCAATGTTGAATTTGCAGAAGAGGTCCAAGAATGATGCAGAGGATGTAGGATGCAGAGCCTCCTCCTCCAGTCTCCTCTCATAGCACATTTGATGACCTCTGAATCAGTCTTACAGGCTGAGCGCCTCTTCTGCTTCCTTGGGACTGGAAAATATTTCAGAAACTGTCTAGATTCTAGAATATTACATGTATATGTGTTACTAGATACTTTGGAGATGTGCCTCATGTGTAAACTCAAAAATTCACTTGTAGCCAGGCAGTGGTGGCACATGCCTTTAATCCCAGCACTCGGGAGGCAGAGGCAGGCGGATCTCTGGGAGTTCGAGGCCAGCCTGGTCTACAAGAGCTAGTTCCGGGACAGGCACCAAAGCTATAGAGAAACCCTGTCTCGAAAAATAAAAAAAAAAATCACTTGTATTTCTATAAAAGCAATTTTCTACTGTTTATGTGTTTCTATGGGCATGGGTGAATGGAGGCCAGAGGTCAACATTGGGTTCTTTTCTGTTTCTTTACACATTATCAATATTATTGTTGTTGCTGATGTATGATGCTGTTGAGACATTACTATTCCCTTACTGAACCCAAAACTCACAAATTGGCTAGACTGGCTGGCTAGTGAGCTCCAGGGGTCCCTCTGTGTCCGCCTGCCTCACACAGTCAATGCAGGGTTATGGATGTGCACTGCCGTGTCTTGCTTTCATATGGATACTGGCAATCTGAATTTCCATCCTCACTCTCACACAGCGGGCGGTTTATGGACTGAACCGTCTCCCAGTGCTCCTGTGTGTCTCACATACTATTTAAACACACTTCCATATATACTTTATCACACTCAGCATTAGAGTACCTGCATTGTGACCATCACAAGGAGCCAGAAATAGCAGCATTTCTAGGTCAAGAATGTTTGTATCTGGGGTGGTTTCAGAGTTTGGGTTTCCAGACTAAGGATGCAAGCTCACGTTCATTCTGTTGTCTCCCTGTCAAGTACGACCATCAGAGGGCAGTTCCCTTTGTGTTCATAGGTTAGACCCAGGGTTTACACTGCTGCATCTCCTGGGATGGAGTAGATTTAAGAGAACGGGGTTTCCATAATGCAGATAGAATACACTAGCATCAGGGAACAATAGGAGGTGCTAGCCTGAGTGGACAGAATGGGCTTTATGAATGGAGGCATTATGTGTAGAGCACCCACGAGCAAGACCAAAGTGGATATTACTCGGCGAGTGAGTGAACAGAGGTAGAGCAACAATGGACCAGGAAGTCTTGGTGACAAGCCCTGGATACACAGCCTGTGCAACAATGGGACCCAGAAGCCATGGTGACAAGCCATGGATACACAGCCTGTGCCACAATGGACCAGGGCGCCATGGTGACAAGCCCTGGATTCACAGTCTGTGCAACAGTGGACCAGGAAGCCATGGTGACAAGCCATGGATACACAGCCTGTGCAACAATGGACCAGGGCTCCATGGTGACAAGCCCTGGATTCACAGTCTGTAAAACAGTGGACCAGGAAGCCATGGTGACAAGCCATGGATACACAACCTGTGCAACAATGGGACCAGGAAGCCATGGTGACAAGCCCTCGATGCACAGCCTATGAGCAGATGAAGACACAGGGCTCCAGGCTGTCAGCATGAGGCACTGCAGCGAGGTGGACTTCTGACGTCTTCCATCCAGACAGTGTTCCTTTCTCTCTGACAAGCCCTGATGTGGACAGATGTCATCACTCACAGGCAGATTCATCTCTGAGGATTTGTGTCATCTGACTACGATATTCGTTACCTTCCTTGCTGTGACCAAACACTTAAGCCAAGGCGACTTAAGGAAGGAAGTGCTTGTTTGAGCTCATGTTCAAGGGAACCATCCATCGTGGCAAGGCAGGCATAGTGGCAGGGGTCTGAAGCTGCTGGTCACATTGCGTCCACCGTGAGGAAGCAAAAGTGGAAGGTTATTGCTCAGCTCACTGCCTCCTTTTTGCTGACTCTGGAACTCCAGCCATAGGAAGGTGCCACCGACTTTAGGGTCGTCCCACGTCAGTGAACCCAATTATAAGCTCTCTCTCAGATGTGCCCAGAAGTTTCTCTCATAGGCGATTATACTATCTCTGGCTAGAAGGAGTGAATATTACTCATTGCAAATGCCTTTGTCCTCCTCCCCTCCTTCCCTGACCTGTACCCACCATCCTTTTCTCTCTTTCCCAACATGGCCGAGGGACCCAGTTCATTCCTCTGCCTCTCGCCATGCTCATGACTTTTCACCCCTAGTTGCTAAACAACCAGGGGTTCAGAATGCTTGAGACCAGCTTTGAGAATGTTCTGGAAAGGCTACACGAGATGGTTGATGTTCCAGTAGTAATCCCTTTGTAACCTGACTATAACTGCAGACTTCCACATCGAGAATGATAAAACGGTGTGGATTTAGAAGTCTTAGGGGAATTGTAAAATGTCTAGGATTAAAATTTCAATACCGTTTGTGCCCCATAAATATGAAGTCTTTAGTAACTTGAAACTGTGCTATTATGACTCAGGTCTGAAAATCCTGGATTCTGGCTGAAGGAATGGGAATAACACGTGGGGGAATCTGGTCCCATCCCTCACCTCCAGGCCCACCGAATAGCAAGGGTGTGACCTCATAGGCGAACAAGTCCAGAGAAATCACCATGCTGGTTATGAAAACGATACACGCTCCAGAAGAGAAAAATGTTATTCTTTCCATTGGATTAGCTTATGGAAATGGGGCTGAACTGAACCTGTGGCCTGTCAGGCTCCACAGACAAGACCCCAAGAAACAAGTGTGTAGGACAGCTTTTTGAATGACTTTAGTTAAAAAAAATAATAAACCAGTCTAGTTGGTCTGAACTGGCAAATTAATTTTATCTATAGAATCACTTACCAAAGTATATAAAATTAGACTTCCTAAGTGCCCAGAGGAGACTTGGCGTTGTGTCTAACAGATTCATTGAGACTTAAGTAAATGGATTTAGTCTTAATACAGCTAAGGCCTTGGGACTTTTAATACTGAGTTGATCTTAAGCATAGCCCTAATTTATCATTTTTAAAAGTCACCGTATGTGTGCTTCAGTGCTAATTGAAGCACTGAATTATATACTCTGCCTGAACTAATAATCTAACATGGATTATAGGCCTGGAAGGAAAATAAGTCAGTTTGTTGTCTTTAAGGTACAGTATTTTAACGTTGAGATTGACAGAATTCACTCGTTTCTAATGCTTACTGTGATTTAATGGATGCTAGCCTTTCCCTGGACTCGCTCAACTTCCAAGTATTTTCACTGTGTCATTTTTGTAATAAGCTTCTGATGCCAAATTCTTCCACCAGAATGAAAACCCAGCTGCTTTTCTTTTGATTCAGGGGTGAATTTATGGGACCAGAGAGGAGCTTATGAAGTGGCCAGAGCCTCCCTTCTGAGCAAGGACCCTGGGATCCCAGGACAGAGCTTCCCAGCAAAGGTCAGCTGTTTGTATTCATTCGTTCTTCCTCCCTTCTTTTCTTTCTTTCTTTCCCTTCCTCCCTCCCTCCCCCCATCTCTTGTTCATTTGTTTGTTCACCCTCAGCCTTGAGATGGCAAAAGTTTCAAAATTGTGTTGACCAAACCGGCATACTGTTCATGTTTTGTCTTTACCCATTTTCAGTGGAAACTCTGCTTTTTTGAAATGAGAGTCCTGTTCTTACAGGAGAGAGAATGAGTCCGGCTCTGGTGGTGCAGCCCTAACGAGAGAGAGACTCAGCAATGTTAGCATCTATGAGCATGAATCTGAGGATGTGGTATGGAAATGGTTCATTAGTTAGGACCCTCTGCTGCTCTTGCAAAGGACCGGCATTCAGTTCCTAGCCCTCGTTTTAGATGACAAACAACCATCTGTGACACCAGTTGTGTGGCTCTGGCATTTTCTTCTGGCCTCTATGGACATCAGTCGTACAAATGTTATACATACATACATGCAAGAAAGCATCCATATGCATGCAACAGTACATTCATACAATAGTAATAAGTCTTTACAAATTATCTGGGGGTACTGAGAATCTAGCTTAGTGGTGGAGAATTTATCTAGGTTGTGTGCAGCCCTGGGTTAGATTCCATACTTGGAAAAATAATTTTCCAATCAAACACCAAAGATTACATTATCAGACACATAAGTTCTGCCTTCAGTTTACTTGAATGGCAACTATTTTTGTATTTATATTGATTTAATAAACACTTTTCTCCAATTGATTATTAGTAGAAATGCTTTCACAAAGCTTTAAAAATCCATCATGAGTCTTAATACACTTTAAATCTTGTTTACTTTTGACTTATTTGATTTTTACCTTCTGTGATATACCATAGATAATTGGAATTTTGCCAATTAATACTTTGGGGCATTTCATCTGCCAAGCAGACATGACTTTCTTTAAATTTTAGAATGCGTAGTGACAGAAGATGACAAAATCCATAGAAACCTGAGTCCTTTGGAGAGATGGCTTTGTCCTGGTGTTCTCTGCAAGTATTTTTAGATCATTTCTTCATGATAGAAAACAGATTTTTTAAAAGAGCAGTCAAGACTGTAGAAATCCCATGTAGCTTTCCAGAGCAGTCACTGGGCCCCTCTGTGTGGGGACAGATGGGATGATTTATATCCTCCATTTATCTGCTGGAAAGGCTGCACTTGAAACAGTTGTAGGAGAGGTTAGTGGTTTGGCTAAAGGAGCCAAATGCCCAATCTAAGACAGGGGACATGTATTTTAAAGAGGTGCTCCCAAATTGTGTGTGTTGGAGGGAACGGAAGCATGGAGGTACTAATGCTGTTCCTAGGAGAAAGACTTGATAGTGAAGAAACTCCCATCATGCTACTGGTCAGTCATATTAAGGTATGATGGATGCAGAAGAAGGGAAATATACTACTTAACAAAGAATATATGTCTACTAAAATAGTTATAGGCTTGGGGTTGGCAAGATGGCTCAGTGAATAAAGGCTGTTGCTGCTAAGCTTAGTGGTCTGAGCTTAATCTGCAGGACCCACATGGTGGAAAGAGAAGACCAATTCTTTCAAGTTGTCTTTTTACCTCTATACACATGTACACACACATACACATAGGCACACACACATGTGCACACATATCCAGTAGGTTTCCAGATGGTGGGAAACAGAATAGGGAGTTTTCCTGGAGGTAGATTTGCCAGAATCAGTGCATAAAGTACAGAATGTCTGTTTAGATTTGAATTTTAGATCAACAATGAGGGTGGTTTTACTTTTTTTAATAGATAAATTCTATATAATATTTGGGACACACTTATGTTTAAAAGGTCTTCATGTCCCAATATGGTTCATCGGAAGTGCGGGTTTGGCTGGGTGTTTTAAGTGTCATCCGTCCACGGGAAACTAGAGCAATAGGCTGTCATGTTGATGGCTCACCACTAGTGTCAGCCAATTCTGTTTTGCTCTGGCTTCTGGCCTTGGCTTCAGTTTTCATGTCTACTGGCCATCTGGCAGGTGCCGTGAGGCATATATGAGGAGAAAGTGGAACATCACTGCCAACCAAGCCTCTGTATTATGAGACGGTCTGTATCACCAGAAAGCTAGTATGCACCATTGTTGTTTGGCACAGTTCCTAACTCTTGTGGGATTCCACTCCACAAGTGGAACCGTAAGGGAGATGGGCTAAAGTAGATTGCATTCCAGTGACTCCACGGTATTGGCAGTATTTAAGATAATCGGGACAAAGGTGATTTGGTGACTGCCAGCTTTCTTAGTGTTTTATGCCATAGGACTCGTCTCAACACACCACGGTGACATTAGCATTATGGGACCATAATTGCAACATATGTTCACGTGGGCAACTGACAAAACCCTCCATGAATGACGTACACGTAGATGGTCTATTAATGTGGTCTACATGAAATTCTCGATGCAGTGGACACATCTATGAGATCTGGTTAGTGTCTGTAATTGTGTATCTGCCCCCTTTATTAAGATCTAACTTAACTACATCAGCACAGTGACTCTCCACACAAAGTCTTCTCCCAGTAAAGTATTTATAAAGCCTAGATGTGCCCATTGTATTTCAGAAACATGTTTCCACTTTCCAACCCCCTGGTCTCTTCGACTTGGCTGGTTTTTAAAAGTATGCCTTATGCCCTGGGCATTGGGTATATGGTCAATAAAGGAGGCAGTCAAGCCTTTGCCCTTGCACCTTACAAGTGTAAGTGAAATAAATTCAGATTGTCTCTCAGAGATCCATGGGGTAGGTACACTGTGGCAGAAATGCTTGGAAAGACTTTTCTGAGATAAAGATTTCTACCTTTTTCCATTGAGTTCCACAGAGCTAGGCTGTGAAGAGTTTGATATTCAAGGGAAAGGAAGAAACTGTATTTATAACCAGCAACTGTGGCTGATTGGCATACACCATCTCACTCTTGGCTCACCAAATGGTGAGAACGCTGGAGCATCATCAAGAAAGAGAGTGAGCAGAAGTGGTGAGAACTGGTCAGGCTGGGGAGTATTGTCAGACTGTCAGGTGTGCCTCCCAGTAGGTTAGCAATGTTAAAGATGCTCCCTGTGTCTGGGCTCTGGCTATATAGGAGGAGGACCTGCCACTGTGAACATCCTCAAAGAGGAAGGATCCCTTTCTGATATGGTTTCCTTACATCATTAAGGTGCCAACTTCACTGGCTTTCATGTATGCATATTAGAACTACTTGGAAGTGCATTATCAGTGATCTTTCACTTTAACCGTAGGTCCCAGGCATCTTCCTTTTGAAAATTGTCCTTGTATTTCTCAGTGGTGTAGCCACTGGTACATTGCCCCCACTTAAACAAATACCACTTCATCCGTGCTCATGTAGGCACCTTTAACTAAATATAGTGGATCACACATAAACGGGGGCAGGAAAGTACGAAGACTTGGAAGGAAGAAGAGATTTGGTGTGAGAGAGAAGGAGACAGAACAATGGTTCTCAACTTGTGGGGTGTGACCCCTTTGGGGGTCAAACAACCTTTTCACAGGGGTCATATATCAAATATATTACATATCAGATATTTATATTAAGATTTATAATAGGATCAAAATTAGATGAAGTATTACATATCAGATATTTACATTATGATTTATAATAGTATCAAAAATAATTTTATGGTTTGGGCTCACCACAACATGAGGGACGATATTAAAGGATCACAGCATTAGGAAGGTTGAGAATCACTATAAGAGAAGATAATGAGGTATCTTTGACCAAAGAACCAAACATGTATAAAAATAAAAAGGAATACATTATAAATGCCTTTGGAGGATTTTAATGAGAGTACAAGGTTTAGAAGTTTGGAGAGGGCCTTTAGACTATCTGTAGTGCCAGAGTGCTGCTCAACGGAACCAGTGACTTAGACAGGGGTGCAGTCGAAGACCTCCTCCTTGGCCCCATCTGTCTCTCGTGGCACAAGCTGTCACTGCTGCTGATAATTTGAAAGAGTAGAGGGGGAGGAAAGGACATGGCCTCACTAGAGTTAAGGAACTTCCAGCCTTTTATTGGTGAGCTGGTTGGCATTGCCTGTGGCCTGGCATTTTCTCATCATGCTCGCTCCTCTTGGGGGCATTGTAAGAATGAGCTAGAACAATGGCTTTCAAAACACTCGGGGGCTGGGCCATTACTGTACAAATGTAAGGTGATACTCGGGGTTTAAAGTGTCTTTGGGGACCCATCTCCAGTTTCATGTTTTGGAAGAGTCAAGCTGAGAACCAGGGAAGACATGTCACATTGATTGAGCATGAGATGGTCTCCGTGGAACTCAGCCTTTGAATGCTCCAGGAAATGTCCAATTTCCAGCTTTCTCACATCACAAGGAAATTATGGAAATTGTACGTGAAATGAAAAATAAGAGGCCAAAGGATTAGAAGGGGAGCCCAGAGCTTCCTTAGCAGATGGTAGGTCTCAAATATCAGGCAGCAACTCGTTATAATGGTAGAGGCAGATTCCGCTCCAACAGATGCACTTACCACTTTCCAAGCCCAGAAAACTGAGCCCCAGCTCTAGTGTCAAGTGGCTGCTCCCAACTGTTCCTTCACAACCAGTCTCCTGAGAAGGGTAGCTCACATTCTCTGGCCCTCCCTCTCCCATGTCCCCCTCCCCTTGGGGGTAGCAGTTCCTAACACTTCATCAGAACCACCACTCCGAAGTCTTAGGTGGCCTCTCTAAAGCCAGGGCTTGCCTCCCTTCTCCCTGCTTATCTCAACCCTGACTTACTTTTTATAAAAGCTTTCTTTTGGATCTCAAAAGCCCATTCTTTGTTGACTGTTTTCCTGCTTAAAATGTGTTATCACTGCCATTGCTACTGTTATCAGTGGGGAGGTTGTGAGTGTGAAGGTCAGAGGACAACCTTGCAAAGTTGGTTCTTTCCTTTCACCACGGACCTGAGTTACAAGGACAGGTGTGGCCTCTTCTGCTCCAGGGACACAGAACTTGTCCTGGACTGTGATAAGTTGGAATCAATGTTTAGTGACACAGGATTTTTTGAGGTTAGCTTATTTTAGAACGGTCTGAGAATTACCGAGAAGTTGCAGAGGCAGCACAAAGCACTCCTGGAAAGCCCTTGCTCAGTTTCCCCTGCCATTCACATCTATTCCCCTGTCATTCATGTTTGTGTTGCTATGGTATGTTTGTAACAATCAATGAGAGTGTGTGTGTTCACATCCCTTTTCAACCTGGAAGCTTTGATCAGGAGAGAGGTTGAGGTACGTCTCATGCCTGGTTCCCTCTTGTTATCATCTAGTATTACTGTACATAGAACAGCTATTATACCACACCCATAGATCTCTGTTGACTGAATCCAACCTTATTCCGACTTCATTAGTTCTTCTCTAACATTCTTACTCTTCTCAGAAGCCTATTCTGGAGTCCTTTAGCCTCATTTCCCCCAAGACTTCCCTTGCCTGTGGTCATTTCTGAGGCTTTGCTTGTTTTAGATGACCTTGACAGTCTCTAGGATAGGTCAGAGGACTTGTAATCTAGACTGTGCCTCAGCTGGGATTGTCTGATGCTTTTCTCTGGGTAGGACTGAGCTTTGCAAAGAAGACCATGGAGGGAAAGTCTCACTCCTCCTACATCATATCAGGTCCACACTTAGGAATGACATAATGCTACTGGTACTGGCCATTGTTCAGCCTTCCCCATTGCCAACTCCTTTCTTTTCTCTCTTACCCAGTACTCCTAAGTCTTCTCTACACATCTGCTTCTAAGGAGGGGAAAAGAGGCCTGTTCTTGAGGGACAAGTAGGTACTTAAAGTCTTATTCTTGTTAGATATTTTGATTTCCCCTGTTTTTCTGTGTATTTGACTACTTGTTTATGACAGTATGGATTTCATAGATATTTATCTTATACTTCAGATTGTAATGTAGTGCTCTGGCTAATTTTGTTGTTCAAACTGATCCTGCTTTGACTATTAATTAATTTCTTTTCATTGGTTCCTATGTCCTAATGACAGCTGTGTATACGTATGTGTATACGTGCATGTGTCTGGACACATACATGTTCTTTGTAGATTTTGAAATTCTAAATGCTAGCTTGAGGCAGAGGCATACCACTTGGAGACATGGTGTGGGGGCACCTGGTTTTGCCTTGTTGTACCTGTAGAGATCTGTTTCTAGCCTTCAATTCTTGAGACCCAAATATAGTCTTTTCTCCTGAACAAGCTGTTTGTCAAAGTTAATGTCCAGTTCTCAGCATCTGACCTGGTTCTGGCACTTGGCATTCCTCATGCTGACCTGGGCCTCAGCACTGCCCTCCCGCTAATTACTTGAAATTAATTTGACATTTTTCTAAAAGAGGCACGCAGGAAGACTTTATTGAGCTGGCATAATCAATTTCTCATCTTTTCCCCTCAGCAGAGCCTCTAGGGGTCTTCCTTTTGCTTGACCCACTAATTTCCCCAGCACATAATTTAAAGGCTTGGTCATGAACTCAAAACAGAGCCAGTGAGAACGAGAGCTAAGGAGGCCAGGGTTGTGGGTCATGGTGAGGATTGCTTGTTTCTATGGGAACAATTCCTGGCTCAGCTCCTTGACCTTACCTAACAGGTTTTCTCCCCAGAGAACCACTCAGCATCTACTCCCTGCCATAAGGTCCCAATGACAAACCAAAATACGAGTTTTCTCCCCTGAGAACTACTCAGCATCTACTCCTCCCCGCCCCCACCACTGCCTATAAAGTCCCAATGATTAAACCATTTGAGTCTATCAAAGCTCCCAAGGAGCCAGTGAGTTTACAGGACTGACTTATACAGCAGGTACTGGCAGGAGCTTGGGTGTGGCTAAAGCACCACACTGGAAAGCCCAGCAGGATGATGGCTTCCATAAAACCATGTAGATGGAGACCCTCTCTTTAGCCTTCCCCAAACCTCAGCTGCCCACAACCTACCTTGATGGCCTTAACCACAGAAGCAGCTGTATGTCAGTCTATGCAGACTTAACATTCTAACACAATGATAATAATGAACGGCGCTGCGTATCTCCTAACATGCCTTTGTCTGTCATCAGGCAAATATGTTTGGAGGATGAGATCTGTAAGAGCTTCTTTATATCTTCTACCTCATAGATGTCAGCAACACCTCCTCAGGCATGTCCACGGACAACTGTGCAAACTGAATGCTGTACAATTCAGGGTGTGGCAGAGGGTGGGAGGCATTTGAGCTCCAGGGTCAAATGGTACAAAACCAGCTCAGCTTCTGGGGGAGTCGGCCCTGCCTAGCAACCCAGGTTCCAGTCAGTGGAGTTCTGCTATAAAAGCTTTTCAAGGAAAACCCTGCCAATTGAAGATGATCCAGTGGTTTTTATTTTTCCTGAGTTCTTGCAGTGTGTTCATTTAATTGGCATTTCAGAACTTCTGTGCTGCTTGCTCAGGAACTGGACCTTTGAGACTGCCAGCTCCTCCCACAGTGCACAAAAATATTCGAGAACAAAAGGCCACTCTGGGAAGATAATTTTGTCATAACTGCATTAAAGTCCAGCACCTTCCTTTGTAGTTCAAAACAAGACTACCGGGGCACATCATTTGTGGTCCTGCAGATTCAACTGATAGGATGTGTCCTCTTGCCAGCTCGATGGCTGGCTTTAGTGTTCTTCGATGCTGTCAGAACTGTAAGCAGACTGTGTGTGTGAATGCCTCAGCTCGCAGGGAGCTGCAGTCCACCGGGCTCCGCCTACCTTATGACGTCATCACGCATAGGGGACACTGATAGTGCCTGACCGTCTTGTAGTCTTCACATCTTAGTGGCTTGAGAAGTGATGAACCTTGGTTCTCCACACACTAGCCTTACTCATAGTCTTAAAGGGGGAGAGAGAGGCAGCGTTTTGAGGTCTACCTCCGTGGAGTCCTAGAGGCTGCATTTTCAGCCTGCCATTGGCAGGTGCTGAGGCTAGTCTGGTTCCGTCTGGAAGCTTCTATGGGAAACACCCGGATTGGGAACACACTCTGGCTAGCCTGGAGTTTCCAGGACCAAATGCGTAGCATATTCTGATTTTCATGGCACGTTGGTCAGTTGCCCAGATAGGGTTAAGAGCAGCTGACGGTTGGGATGGACAGAAAGGAATCCTGCAGACCCAGAGGAAACATCAAATGCTAGCGATAGACGGGAACCAGAGGCAAGCCTTTGGCCCCAGCAGGCATGATGAGGAAAGGGTTGGCAGACAAAGCTGGCAGGACAGGAAATGAGCTGGAGAAACTTTAAAGATGTCTTTCTATAAAACAAATGTCCAGAAGTGGTTAAAAAAAATGTATGCCTTTAGTTAAGTCCACACGCCTTAAGACAACACGTATACATTTTTTTCAGTGAAACCTTACCCATTACAAAAGCCCAGATTTTTCAGTTCCCCACATGTCAGCTCACATGGACTTGGCCTATTATACTCATTAACCTCAGAGGCAGCTCCTTACAAGAAATCCCTAGCGCTATGACAACAAATTAATTTAGCTGCTTTATTTGAAGCAGCTAAGACTGGAGTGGAGCCTCATCATTTCCCTGCTCTCTGTTTCTGGTTCGAATGAGAAGGGCATTCAATTATCCATCCCCATTTCTGTGCAGTCAGAGGCAACCAAAGAGCTCTGCTCTCCCCTCCCCGGCCACTGAGGGTAATAGCAGGCTGGGTGAACTGTGCTCTGAGTGACAAGCTGTAGCCCTCTGCTTGTTTAGTATTTTTATTTTTGTGTTGTCTCTGTGTGTGTTCATGTGTATGAGGGTATATGTGTGTGTGTGTGTGTGTTCATGTGTATGGCGGTATATGTGTGTGTGTGTGCATGTGTGTACAGGTGAGTGTTCAAATGTGTGTGTGTGCATGTGTGTGTTCATGTGTATGGGGGTATATGGGTATGTGTGTGTGTGCGTGTACAGGTGAGTGTTCAAATGTGTATGTGTGTGTTCATGTGGAGATCAGAAAATAAGCACAGGTGTCATTTCTTAGCCACGAGCAACTCTTTTGTTGTTATTGTAGAGATGGGGTCTCTCACAGGCTTGGAGTTTGCCAGCAGGGCTAGCTGACTAGCCAGGGAGCCCCAGAGAGTGTCCTGTCTCTGTCCCCCCAGCACTGTGACTGTAAATGTGTGCCACCATCCTTGACTTTTTTTGCATGGGTTCTGGGGCTCAGACTCAGTCCCCAAAGCTTCCAAGGTAGCGCTCTACACACTGAGCATCTCTCTAGCCCTCTGTCTATTTTTGTCAGTAATTGTCATTCCTACTGTAGATAAGATACTCTCGGCACTTGAGTTCCAAGTGAGTGAGGCATTTCCCAATGAGGCATGGTCTTGGGTACCATGCTGTGGAGTTTGAATTCTATTTAGAAGGCAATTGAAGGTCACTGAAGTGTAAGAGGAGGCACATGACATTAAGGAACTATATTTTTGGGGAGGTTTGAAAAGAGCATCATGGGAAGTAGAATAAATAGATAAATCTTTTTCCTTGAAAAGGCCCATTATGTCTCTCTTGGTTAATTCAGTCATGTCTCATTTATGAATGGATGATGGTGCCCAAAATTTGTTCCCGATGAGAAATGGTTCTTAAATGCAGGGCCTCGTGAGGTGGCTTTTCAACCAACAGCTGGGTTTGTCCTGTAGCCTTAAGGTGTAGCCTGCTCTACACTTTCTGCTTGAAACCCCTCTTTGGATCCAGCATAAGCTATGTCCTGTCCCCCAAACTCTAGTGCCTGATACTTTTCCTCTCCTGAGCAACAGGTCTCTTTTGCAGGAACTGCACTGCCTTTTCTCCTCACATTGGAAGGTCTTTATATTCTGTCCCCTCACTGTCTTTGGCTCTTCCTCTGCCTTTCCAGCCACAATCCTAAGATACTTCCACATGCAGCCACTCAGGACGAAGTTGGTGGCCTCCTCTTCCAGACCTGATTCACACCTTGTACTTTGCCTTTGGTACAGAAGAGACCTGGAGTCTATCCCCTGAATAAATCCCTTTCTGACCTTGCCTGTGAATCTGTTTATCATCACCCCATCTATCACGTGATAGAAGAAACCCTTCAACTATTGGTCCAAACCCCACCTTCCCTTCCCCACTGTCTCAATGAAGCAAATGTCTATCCAGTTCCCAGCCCGTGACTCTGATTGCTCTTTCTTTGATCTCCCATACCATGCTTCACCTTTCTTTATCCTGTCTGTATCCTGCTTAGATGTTTGCTTTTTCAAATGAATTTTCCATCTCAGGAGGAGATGTCCCCAAGTTGTCCCCAGAGCCTACCTTAAAAGCTGGTGTGATGTATATCCATGATAGTGGATCATGGGAGACCCCTGTTGGTTTTGTATCTTGATGCAGGTGTTGCTGGTGTGACATCTGTATTCTTGGCATCCCTTTTGCATGATTTCCTCATACCTCCATCTGTATTCCATCCAGCATAGCTGAACCAATGAGTTCCAGGTCAGTGAGAAACCCTGTTTCAAAAAAAGGTGATCAACACTTGAGGAACAACATGTCCACAAGCACCTGCACACACACATACAGACACACACACAAACACATGGATTCATGCATGCTTAATGAACTTAACACTTGTCTCTGTTCAAGTGTGTTCTCTTTCCATCTCAGCCTCAGTTATACTTCTGAACATATTCAGAAAATATAGATAGATTTCATGGAAAACGTAAGATGTCTAGAGAAATTTGAATATCAGACAAACAGCATTTTTTTTTCTACAAATGTAGTATGTGTGATGAGGGCTCAGGACCCTTTGAGAGAGTGTTTAAGTGGGCTTGGTATTTAGAGATCACTAAGTACCAAGCTCAGAGGAAGCTTCCTGGGGTTTGCTTTGACTGATCATTAATGATGACTATTATCTCTAAGGGCACCCCCTCAGGATGCACATTCTCATATTTTGTCCCAGTCACGCCATATGTGAGATGATGCTAATAGTTTCCCTAGTGCTTGCTACTCTGCATTATAGCCTCCCTCCTTTTCTTTCTGAGGAAGACACTTACATTTTTCCACTGGCAATGACAGTGCCACCCTAAGTGGTGGTTTACAGTGAAAGAGTGTGTAAAGCTGGTTATGCCTTTCAGCATTGATGTCCTGGGCTCTGTACTGTTGCTTCCATACCTGTCTCCTTCTCTCCCCCACACCAGCATGCATACATAACATAAGAAAAAGGAACAAATCTTTTAAAGAAAAGAGGAGAAATAAAGTTATTTAGTGATCAAATAAGAGGATTAAGTTTCCTCTCCAATGGATATTCTCTATGAAAAGGATGTTTTCAGGTTGAACAAAAGCAATTCCGGATGGATGCCCAGGACAACAGCAAGAGCACGAGGAAGCCAGTATGCTGGCACATGCAATCCTATTGGTGCTTTAAAACAACAATAACAAGATGCTTAGGGATCTGCTTTAAAACAACAATAACAAGATGCTTAGAGGTTTGCACCATATGGAAATGAGATAGATGAGCCCTGGGAAGGCAGGAAAAAGGGCGCTTAAACTGTTGTAATTGTGTTGCTTGTTGAAGGCAGTAAAGATACTAGCAGAAGATGCACTGTAATGTCTCCCATGCTTATTTTAAGTTCTCATATAAGCACCGAGTGGATAATGTAACCATATATATGAAACTATTGCAAAAGTATGGCGAATGATACTTTTTTTTTTAAGAAAAGAAAATGTCTTGGCTTTAATCCCAGCACTCAAGAAGCAGGCAGATCTCTAAGCTTTTGGCCAGCCTGCCTATTTAGTGAGATCCTGTCTTTAAAGAAAGGAACAAAGAAAGAGTAAAGTCCTAATATACAGGAAAATAAACAAAATGTAGACTGAGTCCTAAATCTGCCAGTAACTTTAGTGAAATTTCACGAACTACTTTAAAACAAGAAATTTGGGGATGAAATTAAGACACCAAATTTCCTATGTGTATTTTATAAGACACATATATTTTATAGTAAAATATAGTTCAAATACATGTGAAATATGTTGATAGCTAAATAAATTCCACTAGAAAACAGTGAAAGCATGAATAGATATGCATATGTATATACATGCATACATGTATATATATGTGCATGTATATGGGTGTGTATCTATATATGTAAGTGGAAAGATAGATAGATGCTGACTTTGATTAAGATCTGACCACTTCTGTCTTAGTCAGTGTTCTATTGCTGTGAAGAGACACCATGACTACAGCAACTCTTATAAATGAAAACATTTTGGGAGCTCAGCCCAGTGCTCCGTTGTGGCTCTCTTTCCCTGTCTCCATCCATTGCAGAATGAAGGTTCTATAGTGACATTTAAGTTAGTCATCAATTTGACTACAGGGCAAGGCCAGTTCAGGCACCCTCTCTACTATTGTTTAGGGTCTTAGCTGGGATCATTCATCCTTGTGGATTCCTGGGAATTTCTCTAGTGCCATGTTTCTCGCTAGCCACATAATGGCTCCCTCAATCAAGATATCTCTTTCCTTGCTCTCCATCTCTGTCCTTCTCCCATCTCGACCATCCCATTTCCTCAATTCTCTTCTCCCATCTCCTTCTTCCCTCTTCCTCCCCTTCTCCCGATTTTGTCCAGAGATCTATTTCCCCTTCCCAGGGGAATCTATATATGTTTCTCTTAGGGTTCTACTTGTTACTTAACTTCTCTAGGGTTGTGAACTATAGGCTCATTATCCTTTGCTTTACGACTAGTATCCACTTATAAGTAGGCACATACCAAAGTCCAGTTGAAGAGTGGGAGGAATAAGAATATGAGCAAAGAGGTCAAGACCATGATGGGGACACCCACTGAACAGCTTATCTGAACTAATGGGAGCTCACCAGCTACAGCCAGACAAGGAAGGAACCAGCAAAGGACCAAGCTACACCCTCTGAATGTAGGTGATAGTTGTATGGCTGGGGCAGATTGCGGGGCCCCTGGCAGTGGCACTCGGATTTTCCTTGCTGCTTGTACTGGCTTTTTGGAACCCATTCTCTTTGGATGGACACCTTGGTCAGCCTGAATATAGTGGGGAGGACCTTGGTCCTTCTCAGAGCAATGTGTCTTGCCCTCTCTAGAGAGTGGATGGGGCGTGGAGTGGCAGGAAAGGTGGAGGGGATGGGAGGAGGGGAGAGAGTAGGAACTGAGATTGATAAGTAAATTTTAAAAAGTGAGAATAAATAAATAAATGAAAACATTTAACTGAGACTGTCTTTCAGTTTAGGAGATTTAGACTATAGTTCTCAGGGCAGGAAGTGTGGCAGCAAGCAGGCAGACAATAGCTGAGAGTTTTACATATAAATGTGAAAGCAGCAGCTGGGAGAGATAGCCTCTGGGCCTGGCTTGAGCTCCTGAAACCTCAAAGCCCAACCCTAGTGACGCACTTCCTCCCAGAAGGTCACACCTACACCAACAAAGCTATACCTC
>JABTXL010000541.1:7558604-7704888 GCA_025134845.1 Neodon shergylaensis
CCTACACCAACAAAGCTATACCTCCTAATCCCTCTCAAGTAGTGCCACTCCCTAATGACCAGAATTCAAATGCATGAGCCTGTGGAAGCCATTCCTATTCAAACCACCACAAGATGTTCTAACATTAGTAATTGTAATAGATTCAACATAACAACTTTGATTGGATAAGAAAATAAGGATAATCCATAATGAAAACAGGCCAGTTAACCTGGCCCTGAATCTATTCACAATAAACTTCAATCTCAAACGTTTTCTTTATAAAATTTTCATGAAATTTGTGGAACCAAAAGGAGGATAAACTAGGCAGACTTTTAGCGGAGATTTCTGTTAGATAATAGCCTAACATATAATAACAACACTAGCAATACTAATACTTTAGATTTGGTGTAACATGTTCATGAGGATAAATGTAGCTATCATTATTACATATTCCAAATGGAAACACCACTTTGGGAAACAATTTGGAAATTTCTTAGAAAGCCCAACATATATTTGCTATGGGCAGCAAGAGTTCACTCCTGAGTATTTTCCTGAGCAAAGTAAACATGTCTAATGCAACATGAAAAATGGATGAATGGATATTATGGCCACTTTATCATGGGAGGAGGTATGACTGAGGAAGGCGTCTGAACTCCCCAGTGAGTCCTTTCACTTACACATTACTGTCAGTTCCAGTCAGTGGGAGAATTTTAGAGTACTTTCTACCTGGAATCCGTCCTCATTCATGCAATGGTCAGTGTGACAGGTCACCATGGCAATGGTCTCACAGTCAGGAAATACAAGCTATTTGTTATGAATCAAGAAATCAAGCCACCATGGTTGTTCTTAAAGCTGGTTTGGCACCAGCATTCAAACACATCTTTTCTTCTTTACCCTCTGGCCTTGCAAAGCAAGCTTGTGCTCAAAGCAGAAGGCCTTCTAATATAAGGCTTGGCTTTTTGATGGCCCAGAACAGCCTTCCTTGAGAAATGGCACCTTACACACTGTTAGATCTCTCTGCCCTGTCTTCTTTCTCACTGAATCTCAGCAACTATTCAGCTAGCCTCACTGATCACACAAGACTAACTCAGCAGAAGGGGAAAACAGCTGAGGCTGAAGAGCAGGTCTGTCTGTGCTTTTCCTATGAGATGACAGCAGCAAGGACACAGCTGTTGTTACCTTAGTGACACACATAGCTTAGCAGAAGCAATGACAACATCAAAAGTCTGGTGACCTCTAATGACAATTGGGGATGTCCCAACCTTCTCATGAAAAAAAATTTCTACTTGCTGAAGTACGTGGGGTCACACTAGCTTCAGGGACAGGGGATATAGCTGACTTGGGAAGAATATTTACCTAATATCCAGAAGCCCTGGGTTCAATTCCTAGCACCACATAAATCAGATGTCGTGGTGTGCGCCTGAAATACCAGCCCTCAAATAGTGGAGTCAAGAGGACTAAAAATTCAAGACCATCCTCAGCTATATGATAAGTTCAAGACCAGCTGGGGATACATAAGACTCAGTCGCAAAAACAGCAACATAAATACTAATTTCTCATTTGTGAAAATGATTAACATGTCAGGCATTAAAAGGATTGCATTAGCCCTCTGTGTCTTATTTCCCAGGATGGGTGTGCTCACAGGCATCCAGACTCCTGCTTTGTCTCCTTCATGACCAGACCGATCCACACCCTTGCTCCTTTGTTCCCATCTGGGAGTCACCCCTTTGCTGACAGTGTTATCTCCATGCCCAAGTAGTAGAAATTGATGTAAGAAGAATATTTACTGTGTTAAGAGCACAAGTGCATGTGGTTGGGCCTCACTGTGTGAGGATGCAGTCTGTGACAGTCTCGGAGCTTTCTCAACGTCCTTTCCCAGCAGAGAGCTATAACTCAGGGTGATGAAGTGTCATCGTTGAGAGCAACTGGGTATAAATCATCTTGTCTGATGTTTATGGAGATCACTTCAGGCTCTCAGTTCCCTCCTTCCCTTCCACCCTTCTGTGCCTCAGCCCCCCTCCCTCTCATTATCTAAGCATCCTCACCCTAAGCAAGGGGTGAATTCTTTCCATCTCTCCATGGTCTTACTTCGTATGATCATTTGTTTTGCTGAATCCCATTTATCATATTCAAAATAGCATAGAAGACCAATTATTTTATTTCTTTTAAGAAAAGGCTGATTCTCCGCTTTTGGCCCAAACTCCTCCTGCTCACTCACAAAAGGGACAGAGACGGAGAATGTGCCTGGGACTGCCGCAGGGATGAGCTAATGAGAGAGGGGAGGTCTAAAAGCTGAGGGGTTCACTTGCAGAGTTTGGCACCAAAACATAGTCTCTCCGAATGGACAGCATGGAATGGTCAAAGCATAGTGGGGGTGAGAGCGTAGTCTAAGCAACAATAAGAAGATTAAGCCAAATGATTATTTGACTTAAGCCTCAGAGTTGGACAGCCGCAGGAATCCCTGTGGAGAACACACTACAGTTTGTTGCTTCTCCAGAAAATGTTGAAACTTTAGATAAAATCAGGATGTTTTTGTACACAATTTGGAACTGAGAATTTCTCTTAAGTGCCTCAAGCTGTCCCATGGTCATGATACATGCTACCCATACATGTCCCTTTCATTTGAGAAGGATTAAGTGATTTAGACCCCTGTGACCGAGAACAAACTCTAATTCCAGGATACAGAGTGTTCACTGTGTCTTCAAGTAAGGGGGGGGGGCGCAGGGAAACTTGCAAGCCACGATGTCTGTATCTTGGTTGGAGGAGAGTGAGCAATATGGTATTCGTCTTCTGTGTATTTCTCAGAGGACTCATAATGTTCCGTGTCTTTCCTTGGCTCAGAACTAAGTACAACCTTGATGACTATCCTCGAGGCTCTCGCCAGCTAGTCACACCCAACGAGTTATGACCTCATGTAAACATACCCCTTCCTCTAAGAAACACACCAGCCAACTACAGCACCCATCATTCTACCATTGGTGCTCCTCATCCCACCTCCTGGTTTTTTCACATTTAACTCAAAACCATGATTTTCATTCCGCCCTGCTGACATACCCCACCGTCCCTTTCCATGAGACCTAAAGACGAGTCTCTTTCAGATCAAGGGCATACATGTAATTACTTTAAGAACATTCATCTTGACATATGTCGAATGTCTTTACGGTTTGGCGTGTTCTTCCCCCACTCAAAGGTGGTCTTTAGAAGTACATAACACATCTGTTTGTGGATAAATAGAATAACAAGGATGGAAGCCGTGAAAGCTGGAGCGCTCTTCTCACTCACTGAGTTATAGCCCATCTGGTTGAACACAGCCATTTAGAAAGAAACTGGAGCTGTAGTTTGCCTGGTATGGAGCTGTTAGCACTTGGGCTGGATCATTCTTTGTGGATGGCAGGTAGGGGCTGTGCTGACTTCGTAGGCTATCCAGCAGAGTGATGGTTAGCTTTAATTATAGACTTGATACAACCTAGAGTCACTGGGGAAGAGAGTCTTAGTGAAGGATTGTTTATATTGGTGATGGCTGGGGAGGGGGATTGTCTTCATTCAATTAATTGATACAGGAAGATCCAGTCCACTGTGGGCAACACCATTCCGTAGGCAGGGAGTCCAGAACTGCATGAAAGTGGAGAGAGCACAAGGTTTTAAGAACCCTGCCCAGCCTGAGGCAGGTGTGGGGTATGGGTGGAACGGGCGTCATCAGTACCATTTCTTAGCTGCTCACCTATCCAGTTTCTGGTACCTCCTCTAAGCTATACAGATGCCTTCAGCAGAATGCTACTCTCCAAATTCTGGGCTTAACATTAGCTTTTCTTCCCAAGCTGGATCACAGTCCTATAGGCCTTTTTTGCTGTATAAAGTCTCCGTTGCTTTCAAACATCATTTCAAAAGGCCCCTGCCATCTTCTCTAGCTGTTTTCAAGGGAAAAGGAGATGTTCAAATTGCTAATGTTCAGGGTTATCCTTCCAACCGTCTCTTTAAAGTTATGAGCATCATACCGAAGTTTCTTGTTTGTTTTTGTAACCAACCCTGGGTGGGAAGACGCATACAGGTGTGTTCCAACTGTTCACTGTGAAGTAGGCCAGGCATCTTGCAGCTTCTTTCTCTGCGTGCTCCGGGTTGTTTCCCCTAGATGAATTCCGAAGGGTGGAATTGTTGACTCAAAGCCGTGTGCATTGCTAAGGAATATGATAACAATTTCCAGATTGCCTCGTGGAAGGCTGGGCCAGTTCACACTTCTACCAGCTGTGCATGGAAATTCCTGTTTCTTGGCCTCCCACCAACACTGGCGTTTCATACTTTAATAAATCTGGCATGGCCCTGGGCAGCTACCAGGTTGGCTAGAGGAGCTACAGCGTTAAAAGCTCTTGATAGTTTGAACCCGCAGGTCACAACTCACAGGATAAATCTGTAGGCAAAGTGACAAGGTCTGTGGTTCAATTAAAAAAAAAAAAAAACCCGTGCACAGGTCTAGTGCGGGGAGATCGGAAACAATAGCCGTTCTTATGAAATAGTGAATCACAGCTGAGCCTGAGTTCTCTCGGACTGAATTTATAGACCCAGAGGGTACCAGTCAAAGGGGAAAGGGGGCTTCCTGGACTCTAAATGAGGTGGCTGCTATCATAACTAGTCTAAGTGTTGCTACATTGTGAAGAGAACCTTGCATACCTGACTGGTTTCCTGAGCCAGGGTAGACTGAGGGTCAGACAGTCATAGACCCCAGTGATAGCAGTTCAAGGAATGAAAGAGTGAGGCCCCCGCTGATGGGTTTGGGGAAGGAGGCAATGGCTTTGCTTTGCTTTCTTGTTAACTACATGTTAAAAGAGTTTCAGTAAGAAACAGGGCAATGTACACCAAGTAGAAAACTATTTTCAACCTGAACTTGGTTCCTAAGGGTAGGAGCGTGTCTGTTCTTCTCCAGGACCAGTCCTTCAAGACCTCAGGTTCTGGGAATTGATGGGTTGAGAAGAGAAAGTTGTAGGTGCATAATTTATCTTTGTGGTGTGTGTGTGTGTGTGCGCATGCACACATGTGCAGATGTTTGCAAGTATATGTGTACCTTCATTTATGTGTGTTTACCTGTACACATGAATGTATATGTGAATATATGTGTGCATACATGTGCATGTAAGCAAATGCACATACATGTATGTGCATAGATACATGCACCTATGCACATGCAGGTGTTGCATGAATGCCTATTTGTGTGTATGTATGTATTATATATGTGTGTGCATATGTATGTATTGTACAAATCTGTTCATGTGTGTAGATGCATATAGGTATATGCATATGTGTGTATATACTTGTATATGTGTGTATGCATAGGAATGTGTGTATACACATATATGTATGTGCATACATGTGTGTGCATATATGTATACGTGTACATGCATGCTTATGAATGTATGTACACACATGTATGCATTGCATGCATATGTATGTGTCTGCATATATATTTATGTGTGCATGCATGCATGTGTATCATGTTGCACAAGTGTACATGTGTTTTTGTATGTTTAGATATATGTGTGCATGCCTGAATATGTATGTACTTGCATGAATTTGTGTGTGTCTCTGCTGTTCAACACTATTACCACACATCTTTTCCATCTCCTGTCCACTCTGTGTCCATTGTTTGTTTTCTTTGTTTTGTTTTGGTTTTATTTATAAACGGCAATTTCTGGGGTAGGTGAAGAATTTAAAACCTGTGCAGGTGGGATGGTGGCAGGGAAGTGTGGGTTCTTGCTGGGAAGGCCATGCAGGTCCTGTACACCTTTCTCAGTGTTCCTAGCTCCCTTTTTTTGTTCAGATAACTTCAGGCGATAGTTCAGGTGTGATTCTTAGGAGTGACTCCTCTCAATCCTGCCTTGAGGACAGCAATAAGTGCATGGTTTTATGCGTTTTGCTGCAAACTGGAAACTGAATTCTATGCGAGAATAGGAGTGTTATGAGACGAGAGCAACAGAAGCAGGGCCAGAACAAACATTCACCGTGAGTCCCAGAGAGTGCTGCTGTGTGCCAGTCTTGACCTAGTAGCGACGCGAATGGTGTCTTTTAATCCCCGGCTGGTGAATCATGCTCACGATGAGGAAGTGGAGCTGAGATCACCTGACAGTGACCATGTCTGGCAGAAAGTGATGGAGCTTGAGTTTGGCCCTCGTTCAGCATGACCCTAATTAATTTGGGGAGATGAAGAGTTTCTTGTGAAAAGATGAGCTCTGGTTTCCTGTGAAGCTGTTTGTGCATTTTCTGCACCACTTTGCCCTCAAGGAACTGGCAGGCAAATGTTTGATTTGAACTAGATGGCCAAGTAGTGGGTTCTATGTACCCTGTCCCAGCACAGACCATAGGTAAGGGCCTTCCTCAGACACAAGGGATGAATGCACATGCACTTTTGCTTATACAGAATGCAATCTGGAAACTTTGATTCTTACAAATAAAGACTTTTTTTTTGAAAAAAGGTTTCTCTGTAGTTTTGGTGCCTATCCTGGAACTAGCTCTTGTAGACCAGGCTGGCCTCGAACTCACAGAGATCCACCTGCCTCTGCCTCCCGAGTGCTGGGATTAAAGGTGTGTGCCACCACTGCCTGGCTCAAATAAAGATTTTTTTTTCAACAGACATTCTATCTCTAGGAAATAATGGAATTTTGGTTTTCATTAGTTACAAACCTTTTTGGGTCATTATAAATTATGCAATCACACACCCAGTCCATCTGTCAGCTGAGTCTTGTCCTCTCTTTTTCCTGCCATCAACTCAACATTATTTTATTTTATCATCCAGTTAAATTGACTATCATCTAAAATTATGGGATTTTGTAAGGCCATTCATAGGGATGGAGTCACTCTTCCCTTTTCTGCAGAAGATGCGGCATAAACCCTGAACATCCTGGCCTTCCTCCCAAAGTAAAGACATGTGATGCCATGGCTGTGGTCTGTCTCCCACCCACATCCACCCAGCCTGTATTTTGGTCCATGTCCTAGAGTCCTCACAGTGACCTCCTCACTGCCTACTGCCTTACTTCCACTCCCGTGATCCAATTTCACATTGGTCCCTCTAGGAAGGCTCCAAACAGACAAGGTCTCGGTAAGCACCAAGTGTTATCAAGCTTCATCCTCATCCAGGCTTTGTCTTCCCATTGTGTTCTGAAGATTATTTATGTTAATGGTGAATTTAAATATCTAATTTGTCGATGCAGTTTCAGCTACTATGTAGCTAAGAGCCATATCTCCAGTCTAATATATTTGAATGATTCTGATTTTTTGTAGCAAAGATCAAGATTGGTACCAGGGTAGACCATGCACTTAGCACAGTGTGTAGCTCTATCCTGGGAACGTTCGCTGGTGAATCCATTTCATAATGGATTGATGGCATAAATCCGCCAAGCCTTGGTTTTGTGCTGTTTTATTTTTTATTGCTGGAGATGGAACTTTCTCACCTCAATGACTTTCCTCCAGTTTCCTCCCTCCTTTTCCCCTCCTCTTTCCCCTCTCTTTTCCTTCTCCCCTCTTCCCTGCCTGCTGTTTTCCGGTATCAGAAACAAAGTCACAGACCTCTGTGAACTGGTCACTGGGTTCCAGCCTTAACTTTGATTTCATACTTTCTATGCAAGAGAACATGGCCTTAGTCTTGTGGGTGTGTTTTTAAAGTTGGCCGAATTGTCAAAGGGCCCCTTGGCTAGTGAAAAAGGTACAGCCATGAACTCAAGTGGCGTTATGCCAGGTAGAACTTGGCAGCACAGTTAAGAGGCAGAGTGGGTGAGAAGCAATGAATCTGATAGGCCCTATCCATGAAGGGTAGAATGGGTCAGAAGACATATTTTTAAAAATGATTTTATTTATCATGTGTATATGTGATATATGTGCATATGATGTATATATATGAGCATATATGTTATAGTATATGTATGATGTCAGAATAACTCAATTCTCTCTTCCCACCTTTATGTGGGTTTTGGGACTGAACTCAGGTTGTCAAGCTGATGATGTGGCAAGGGCCTTTACTCACTGAGCCACCTCTCTGGCACCTAAATTTTACTTTTAGTTGACTATTCTTTGTACATTTTTGCTGAGCACGATATAATATTTCAGTAGAGGAAATATAGCCGATATTTTTTCAGTCTATTTCCATAATATAGCCCACTATGTGATGATCAACCCAAGATATTAGGGCAAGTGCTTCATCATCCCAAGCTCTTGTCATTTCTTTGTTATAGGAACATCCAAAACCCTCTCTTGCAGTCATTTTGATTACATGGTACAATATTGTTTGGTTTGGGGCCAAGGACTGCAAAGATGAACACAAATATAGGCCCAGCAGTGTTAAAAGGATGGTGGAGGGGCCTGGCCTAGGGTTATAGACAGCACCAGGATCTAAAACCATACGAAAACAGAGAGTGAGCGGAGCACAGGCATTTATTGCTCTCTGCTTCTTGTCTGTGTGTGCCATTGGACCAACTGCCTCCAGTTCCTGCTGTCGTGGTGTTCTCTCCATGATAGAACCCCCCAAATCCGTGAGCCAAATAACTGAGCCAAAATCAGCCCTTGATTCTTTCCGTCGCCTTTCTCCGGGTATTTCATCACAGTAACAATGAAAGAGTGTAGGTCAGGTGGACTGATTACATCTTGATTTACAGTATTCCCAACTGCAAGTTTACCTGGATATAACCCAATCACAGGTTGAAGGACAACCATATAGGGCTGACTGGGAGAGGGTAGCCTAGGGGTGGGGTGTGATGAGGACCATGCAAGAGCAGAGAATTTCAGACAGACCACAGAAGGAATCACAGGACCCAAGTCAATATAGATCTAAGAGGAGGATGGTGTGAGATAGTAACCGTGTGGCCCCAAAGGAGGGTGGATGCAAGGACGAGAAGGGACCACACAATGAGGAGAGTACCCTTAGGGGTGTTTGGAGGAGGTGAGAGTTTTAAACTCTGAAGCCTTGTGGTTGCTGCTGATAGTGCCATGGGACAGGACTTTCCGGACATGTGTATGGCCCAGGAAAGGAGGGGGACCTAAAAACCTAAGGTAGACTAAGGACCTAAAAACTTGCATAAAAGACTAAGTCCCCATATGTGGCACTGGCTTTGAGGGTCCATCGATGTTTTAAAAGGAAGAGCTGAATCCCACTTCTCATTTAGTGACAGATGTTATGGGTGGGGCTTCCTGTCCCAGGACTCTGCTGATAAAGAAGACTGGAAGATTTCCCAGCCTAGGGAAATGAGAGGCCACAGGGAGATCTCACACCTAGAGGGGCTGAACCCTGGACTCTTTCCGAGTCTGACGTCCTCATGGCTGAGCCTGGGATTGCATCCATTCCCCGCACCTATCCTCTTCTCCCAATTCCAGAGGTTCTACTCTGCCAGCATCAGCCTGCACCCTCTTTCTTCATCTTCTGCTTCCTTTATCCCCCCATCCAGAAACTCAAATACTCAACAAATAGCACGACAGGCAAGCAAAGGGCAAAGCTGGTGACAGTTGTACTGTGTGTCTGATTATCATGACATGTGAATTCTCTTCACAAGGTCTGTATGCAGCTTGGGGGGAGCTTTCATGGCACAGTTAGAATGGGTTTACAAAAGCTTAACAATTAGCCGTAATCCTGTTTGTAATAGAAGTTGTTTGCACTTTGCTTTGCTGAGTCCACAGCAACTTGGCAGTGCCACTGTGATCGATAGCAGTTCTCTTTAAAGGGCTTCTTAGATTCTGCTAATGTTTATTTGAAGGCAATTGCCGTGATGCTTGGTAAATGGCTCTCGGTCAACACAAGAGAGGTGCATTCTCTCTAGAAGACAGCTCACGTGCAAACAAACTAGCAACTTAAGCTATTAACTTCCTCTGAGTGACAGATTTGAAATGGTGTTGCTGAGGGGGAAAACAAAGCAGACTGTAAATGTTTCCAGACATCAAATTAGTTAGATAAATGAACTTTGAATAGGAAACCAAGATTTCTGGTTAGTTCACACAGTGCATGCTGTGTTGTTGGAAGGCCATTCCGGAAGGCAATTCTGTGCTAGACTGTAATATTTTTAATGCCACAATTGCATCTGCACACCACAGGAAGTATTACCTTTAAGCTATTTCAAGCCAAGGTGAAATTTAGAGATGAGTGTTGCACTGTATCCATGCAAGCTTTTATTCATGCCTGTCTGCTACGGGGATGGTGCTCACGTACAGATTACTTAAAATCGTCTTCTCATGCGGGAGAAAAAAGAAAGCTAATTTGTTTCCAGCCGTCCACCCAGGATTGGCCTGAAGCCTGACTCATAAATAGAGCCTCAATTAATAAACATATAACATCGCTTTATGAAAAAATTAAAGAAAAACAATTTACGATGGCCATTTAGATCTAAATACAAAAAGCTTGTAAAAAGAGCTTCATCTGGATAAACTGCAATAAATAATAAGAGATATGGTGTCTCACTGCCGTCAGGCTAGGCAATCATGGTTCCGTTTGCTGTTGGGTTTCTATGAGGAAGACACATTCCCGTTTCATCAAATAGGAAGGTTTACAAATGGGCATTTTACCGCTCAGATCCTTCCACAATCTTCTTGATGATGTCAGCTTTGAATGCTTCCGTAAAAAATGGCCTTGACTTAGATGGCTCAAAACAGCAGCGTCTGTTTCTCATCTCCCAGGTCACTGGCCTGAAGTCCAGTGAGTGGGGTGTGGCTGGACTCCAAATCCCAACAAGATAAAGAAGACAACTCAGCCAGCCTGCATCCCAGGAGACACCAAAGCAGGATCCATTTCAGTTCCTTAGAGGTGTGGCAGAATCTGCTCTTTGTGGCTGGGGGCCAAAGTCTGTAATTTTTTTTTCTCCATCTTCAAAGCGAGCAAGGCAAGGCTGGGAAGACAGCTCGGGCTATAAATTTGCTTATTCTGCAAGCATTCATTTGTTTCTTAGGTCCTCTGGGAAGTCACAGCAGTGGAGTTGGAGGCAGCTGGATCTGTTGCAACTACAGTCAAGAAGATGAACGCAATGATGCTTGTGTTCAGCTCACTCAGTCCCTTGATATGGTCCTCAATCCTAGCCCAGGGAATAGTGTTACCCATAGGGGGCACTTCCTGTCCCAGTTAACCTTTTTGGTAACCCCACACAGGCATGTGTAGTGGTACATATCATTGCAGTGCTGGAGAGGCAAAACCAAGTGGGTTCTTGGGCTCGCTGGCCAGCTAGCCTCGCCTAATCAGTGAGTTCCAGGCCAATGAAGAGACCCTGTCTCTAAAACCAAGGTGGACGGCACCATGGAGATTACACCAAGTTTTACTTCTGGCCCCTACATGCATACGTTTTTACAAGTACCTGCACATGTGTAACCCACACTCACAAACACACACTTGAATGCACACACGTACTGCCTTTAGAGAGCCATGTGACTACACTGATTCCTACCCAACTAAACACGCAGGTAACTGCTCCACCTCAAGGTCCTTTCTCGTAATCAACCGCACAGGCCCCTTTATCTCCCTAGCTGAGCTAGTCCTGGTTTCCTCAAATGATGTGTAAACAAGGAACAAGTGTTGTCTCTGTGTTTTTCTAGTGAGGAAACTGAGTTTTTATGGAGTTGACAACTGATCTGCAGACACTCATCTACCTGGAGCCCCTCCCACTGAGTCACTTCTTAAAGGGAAACACTGTGTTTTTCAAGAAAGTGTGAAATAGATCTTGGTTCGGTTGCTATAGCTTTGTGGCTGGAGGTGGGGAAGTTGTTCTGTGGTCCTAATGTTCCATCTAGGGGACTCCTGGAAGGCAGGCAAATGCTCAGCCACCTCCCTCTGGACTTTTGGAGGGAGTCTGAGGTTCCTTCCCTGGAACTGGATCCTGACACCAAGCCAGGCCGTCTGCACACAATGATACTTCTCAGGAAGGATGTCACTTACAGAGGTACCAAGAGACTGGTGCCTCGAGGCTGCTGCCTCCTGTGTGCCTCCAGGGGCTTTGCCTGTGGGCTTGGGTTGCAAGGGTACCATAGGCCCCTTAGGGGATAGCTGATGAGAAGTTCCCTATTCAGACATTGCCTTCTCATGTTCCTGAGTCCCTGGAAGTTGTGGCCACTTTGGGAGGGTAATTCTGTCTCCCTTTACTACCCAAAGACATGCCTAAAGGCAGGAGGAGGGGAGAGGACAGACAGGGCTGAGGGCCCCTGTCACTGACTGCTGGGGAGCTGTCAGATAGATCCTGTTAGAGGTAGACTTCAGCAGGCTGATGCTAACTCAGTCCTGTCCCCTGACTTCCTGTCTATGGCATCCTGTCCTCCAGATGTCATGTCATTAAACCGCACAGCGATGAAGTCATTACCTTGCCACACAGTCTCACATATTGGCCACCACGTCATTTTAGTACCCCCCAGGCCATCCTGTCACCACCCAGTCCTGTTACTATCGTGTCTCTGTGGTCCAGAAGCCAAAATCATTAGGAGATAGGCCTCTAAGGAGAGGAATTTCATGAAATCCTCCTGCCAGGCTCTCTCCAGCAGCCCCCATGTGGGTGGATCCAGGGTTTCTCTGCTCCTGGCCGTATCCTCTACTCTTCACCTCGAATCTTACAGGAATAGCCACAAGTTGTAAGCCTTTCCGCTTCTTTTCTGTGGCCCTAGGCAGAGCCCTCCCCTTTTACTTTGGTGTCTTAATACTGAGGTGCACAGGCATGAATCTCTGGGGTGTTAAGAGACTAGAAAGGAGCACCCTTGTTGGTTTTCTCCAGGGCCATAGATAGATTAATCCTTCAGCTCCCTCGTGGCTGGGGGGTGTGGCTATGTAGCACAGTACTGGCCTGTCATTCTGGGGTCTCTCCCAGCATCACAAGGGGTAGGGAGTGGAAAACTGGAAGCACCTTTCTCAACCAAAGCAAGCCCTGCCGGCCTCCCACCCTCAGAAGAACAACACACACACACATCCATTCTCACTGACTGTGTAAAGGGTCCTGTGTCATAGCCTCCTGGAACACTCAGGGGTGTCAGACTCTTGGCTGAGGTGGGCAGCCTGTGAGGCTCTAGAGAGGTTCAGTGTGTTTCTCAGGAACAGAGTGTGGTGAGGAGAGTCTGGAATCCCTCTCATGCCTCCAGAGAGGAAGTTTACAGTCGTGGCGTCTCTCTCTTCTCCCCAAGTAAAGTGTTCTTTTGGGATCTCCCATTGCGTCTCCATGCCATCCTTCGCCTATGCTGTCTCTAGGTAACCATGCATGGTACAGAAAGCATGCATAGATGGGCCTTTACGTGCTTGCCTTCACAATGATTCTGCTCTCCTAGGAGAAGTGAACCATTAAAAAATAAATGAAAACACAAATGAATACCCACTGGTAATATCTGCTAGAAGAGGCAGAACCAGGGAGCGAGCACGTGGCTTGCTAAGGTGGTCATGACCAGGACAATGGTCAACAGTTAGGGCTCACAGAGAAACTAGGGAGGACATTTCAACATTAGATTCTAGAATGCAACATAAATCTATAAAAATCTAAATCATTTGCTACAAATGTGAGGGTTAATTAATTCCATAATCATAAATAGATTAAGAACTGGGCCAGGGTGGGGGCGTCGAGGCGAACTAAAGCCCTACCTGGGCCAGAAGAGGGTAGGAATATACTTTCTCAGACAATGCATTATACTCTCCAGAGGGAAAAGCAATGGTGTGTCTTAGGCCACAAAATGAAGTTGGAGAGATTACCCGATATAATTAGTGAACCCAGTATTGGAAAGGAAAAATAAAACCTCATTTTATATGTACATGTGTGTGTGCGCGTGCTCACGTGTGTGTGTGTGTGTGTATTTGCTCATGTGTGCACATGCATATTGGCAGTGCTAGGTATCCAACTCAGGGCCTTATAGATGCTAGACAAGTACTCTACCCCTGAGCAACAATCGAAGCAGCTTTCACTGTGGAGAGTCTGGGCTCAGCTCACAGCTGGACACATGGCCATGCTAATACCAATTTTCCACTGCAAAAATAAAGATCACCAACTCACCGATAAAAATAACTATCACTTATGTAATAACTAATAGACCCTAAGCCAGGGACCTCCTGGGATGCTGTTGCCTTAATTCCTCACCGTCCTATCCTGCATTTAGTTCAGTTTTGTCTTCTCTGCATTTCGTGGTGTGCAGATCTCGCAGGCTGTAGAGCTAACGTGCTAATATTAAAGTGGTAATCAAGATGCCTCTAAATATTCATAGCAATAAATGCCTCCCTTGTGCCCCATGAATGCCAGGGCTGCAGTCTGAAACATTTATTTAGTGCTGGAGAGGGATTTAGTTATTCCCGAGTTCCCTTGAATGCAGTATTTTAATATTGTTGTTATGCCTGAAAAATGAGATCCCCCTGACCTTCCAGCATGGATGGTTCAGATGGATGGCTTTGGCTCTCAATGGGTCCCTTGGAAAGGATGACCTCAGGCTGTGATGGGAATAGGCATGGCTATTGAAGGTGATTCTGTGCTGCTGCTCAGTCTGGTACCAAGTCACTGCCACGTGGCCTCAGCTTCAAGGTCAGGGTCAGATTTTTCTAAGTCATTGAAAATTGTGGGGTGTGTGTGTGTGTCTGTATCTGTGTGTAAGGAGCGAGTTGGATGTAATAATGAAGAAGAGATATGTAGAGTGAACCACATCCCTGGCTCTGCCAGATCTACTGAAGCCCTAACCCCTAACTATGGGCATGTAGAACATCTGGAGGCCTTTAAGAGGCTGCCTGGATAAACTGAGGTCATAGGGTACAACAATGACCTTTCCATCACTGTGGCCAAAATACCTTACAGGATATATTAAGAAAAAAAGATCAAATTTTGGCTCATCATCAATTTCAGTCATCCTGGCAGAGAAGGAATGCTGTGGCAGCCCAACTTATGAGCATAGAAATACATTGGCAGAAGCTACTCACCTGAGCACATTGGCAGAAGCTACTCACCTGAGCATGGACCAGGAAGCAGAAAGTAAAGCCATATCCAGTGACTAGGAGCCTTCAAGAGCCTGTACTTAGCGCCCCACCTCCACCAGTAGGCCCCATTTCATAAATGTGCCACAACGTCATAATAGCATCTCACACTGGGAATTATGCATTCAAAACATAAGCCTGTGAGGGGCATTTCAGATTCAATCTGTAACATATGGGTAGGTCCTAACCTAACAAGGCAGGTGCCCTCATAAGAAAAGATCAGGGCACACACATGCGAAAGACAGCATGGGCCTACTTTAAACAGTTCTATCCTTATGCAGTTAGACCTGGGCTTGATATAATAAATGTAACTGAGCAAGCTGGGTATAATAATCTAGTAAGTAGCATTCCTCCGGGGCCATTGCTTCGGTTCCTGCCTTGGCTTCCCTCAACGATAGACTATAATCTGTAAGACACGTAAGCCCTCTCTTCTCTCCAGGTTTCTTTCAGTGACAGTGTTTACCACAGAATCAGAAAAGCGAACAAGAAAGTGTGCTTTCTACAACTCGGGGAATAGTCCGTATTTTCATTTGCAGAGTAGGTACCGTATTATTTTATTGTTTTTGAAAAGTGCATGGATGCACTTTACATATTTGTTTAGAGGTGCTTTCCTCGGTTTAAGAGATAAAATCATAGTTACTGCCTAAATGTCTTTGGCATATTGACTAGAATTTGATTGATTGGTTCAGTGAATAGTGTTCTTTGCACAGCCAACAAAGGATGTAGCTCTGTTAGGTGATCAATCAATATATCATCTTCAGAAAAGGAATGTTGGGCTTGATGGTCTTCAATCAATAACAATTAGGAAAATGGATGTAAGCATGCTTTTAAACTTAAATATCCAGTCAGTGAGTGCATTGGAATGAAAGTCTCCCTCCCTTCTCTTCCTCTACTAGATTTTTTTTTAATTAACCAGACCCCTCCAAATATACTATGGTGGTTTGAACTGGTCATCAACTTGGTAAGATCTAGTATCATCTTGAAGACAAGTGTCTGGGCATATCTGTGAGAGATTGTCTAGACTGGGTTCACTGAGGTAGGAAGCCGCATCCCTAAACATGGGCAGCACTGTCCCTAGGACTGGGCTGCACCCCCAGATGTGTGGGTAACTGGATTAGCAGAGAGAAGCAGGGGAGGGAGGGCGGTAGAGCAAGAGTAAGTAAGAGAGATCTGCAGAGCCACTTCCCTAGCAGGGATGGACTCCTTCCTTCACTCCCACCTATGATTTGCCCAGCATTCCCATAAACATTATAAAGAAGCACAGGCCAACACACTGATCACAAGTAGATATGAGGCCCCTTCCTTCTAAGGGGAAAAGGACAGAGCAGCAGGAGATTGGTGCTGAGGTCACACTTCTCCTATTAGCTGACTTTTAAGCTGATTCCAGTAGACAGGAAACATATCCCAGATAGAGAAGCCAGCATGTGCAAATTCTCGGAGCAGCAAGATAACTCTTGCGTTCCAAGGTCAGGCACGATCAGGAACTAGAGCCAGGTAAGGAGGGAGGAGGACAGGGTAGGCATGTGTTGAAGGAACTAAAGGCCTGTCAAGGAGAGGACATGGGGGGAACCACAGGCTGGGTTCAAATGCCAGGATCTTATTAGTGCAGTGGGAAATGAGCACAGGCTCATGCAAGACTGAAGTTGTAAGTGTCCTTCCACTGTTGGAAAAGATGGATGGGAAGAGAAGAAAGGCGGACCCAGGAGGACCTGGGTTAGAAGGGTTGACAGGAGGAAGGCACATATTGAGTGTTGCCTGTGAGTTGAACAGGAAAAAGGTGAAGGGAAGGATAGGAGGGGCCTTGGCAGCAGGAGAGGTGCCTTAGTGAACAGCTCTGCAGGACCAGCTACAGTCAGTAGAGGGGTGGGTGTGGCCAGAGAGCCTAGGAGAGGACTTCAGGTTTTCCCACTGTGAGCAGGTAAGGAATAGAGGTGCCCTTTGTGCAGTTAGGGAAGATCAAGGAGAAAGGATAGATGGGATGGACAGGGTCGATGTTCAGAGGGAAAGGTTCAAAGGAGGAATAGACAGAGGAAAAAGTACAAAGGCTACATCAGGGCCAGGAGTCCCATTTTCCAATTCTGCCACTCTGGTCCTTGGTACTTGGAGTCAAAGAAAGTCTCCAAGAAGAAAATCAACCTCTTCCCCTCCTCTTCCCCTCCCCCTCCCTCAAAATCAGTCTTGATGGCCCCCTGCTTCCTCTCTGCTAACGATAGTGATGTAGACCATCAGGATATTGGCAAGGTGAAGCCAAGTGCTTTCCAGCTAACTTCCTGCTTATCTATCTTCCAGGATCACCCAGATGTGCTGACTGTGCAGCTGCAGCTGGAGAGCCGAGAACTGATCCTAAGTCTGGAAAGGAACGAGTAAGTCATCTCCGTTCTTGTTCAGAAAGCGACAGGAGAAAGTTAGGACACTTCGCTGAAACCTGTTCTGTAACCAGGTCACCGTCAGGATGTGTTTGATCTCACAAGCTTGCTCCAGTATTACACACTCGTCTTATATTTTTATTTAAAGATTTGTCCCTTTAAGGGAGGAAATTATAAATTTCCAGAAAACAGGGCACTGTTTTTTTGTTTTGTTTGCTTTTCTGAGAGCATGGGTGTTATTACGTTTTGTGTATGGCTTCTCAGGTGAAGTGGTGTCTACTGAGGACTCTCTTCACCTCTGTTTTATGCCCCCTCCCACACCAGCCCTCCCACAAGTACCACAGTTACAAAGGGCTTTCTTATCTATTTTTTCTTCCTTTAGCTAATGAGGTCTTCCAGCGAGCAGTCTGTGTTTAAAGGAATAACTCTCTTTGCCAGGTCCCACCTGGATTAAAGCAGGAGAGCTAGCTTCTCTTCCTCACTCTTCAGTAAGATGGGGTGGGGAGCTGGGGAGCTGATAGAAGAGAGAATAGGGAAGACATCCACCGGGGATATACAGTCCCAGAAACCAGAGTGAATCTTCGTGGGGACAAATCAGGATGCTCATCAGATCAGAGCTTGAGTTTGTGGCTAAGAAAGCCAGATGGAAGAGATGTCCTGCTATGCGGCATCTAAGGCCACACAGTACTTTCAGTCGGTATATATGAAATGACACAGCCTGCTCCCTGGGATCTGCAAGCTGCCACTTTGCATTTCTTCTTACATGTCTACCCTTCACCACCAAGTAGATCAAAGGCTTGCAAAACAGTGAATATATGATATGTATTAGCTTATCTTATATCCTGATGACTTGAAAATAGATTCAGGCACATGGATTGAATACTTGGGGCTTGAACTGAAAATTATATTGCTTTTATGTATCTGCCTTCAGAAAGAAAATGTTTTAAAGATCTTTCTAGACATTGTAATTAATGAGGGTGTGTGTGTGTGTGTGCGCACATATTGATGTGTATTTATACGTGTAAGCCAGAAGCTGACTTCCTCAATTGCTCTCTGCTTTTTGAGACAGGGTCTCTCATTGAGCCTGGAGCTAAACAACTAAGTTTTCCCTAAGAAAGCCCCCAGGATCCTTTTGTCCTTGTTTTTTAGTGTCAGGATTGTAGATATTGGATTTTATGTGGGTGTTAGAGATCCAAATTTAAGTCATCATATTTATATAGCAAGAACTATAGCCACTGAGCAATCTCCTCAGCCCCTCTGGTTTTGTTTATTTAAAAATATTGTAAGAAATTCACTTTTTTCATTGCTGCATGTATATGGCTTTAAAACTATCTCCATTGAGGTAACTAGGGAATGTGGCTAGAATATGAACTGTTTTCATGTGTTTGAACACTTGGTTCTCAAATGGTAGCACTGCTTTGGAAGGTTGTGAAAGCTTCAGAAGGTGGGGCTTCTCTGTGGAAGGTAGATCGGCTGTATAGCCTGTCTCACTGATCTGCTCTCTGCTCCTGGCAGTGGGTACAGTGTGGCCAGCTGCCTCACACCCCTGCCACCGTGCATTCTCTACCATGATAGACTGTGCTCCCCAACTGTCAATCAGAGTAAACCTTCCCTGAAGATGCTTCTTGTCAAATATTTGGTTACAGTTATGAGGGAAAAAAAAGTTTGTATTCTAGATGCTATCTGAAAGACACAGGAAAACAAACAAAAATCTCATAAGAACCCCTGTGGTGTCACGTGTCCTCTATGGGTTGTTATGATTGGCAGCAGGGCTTAGAAATGTCTGTGTGGTGTGTGCTCCGGGTATCTAGCTCTTGAAGGAACATGTTGCCCAGCGCAGAAAAGGCTGTGATCCTGATTTACATGTGGTCTTAGGGTTGCAAGTAGGAGAGTGGAAAAATCTCATGAAATCCTTTCTGTTTTTTACTGCAAAAAGTCTGCTCCGGAACAGGACAAGAGCACTGCCGAGGGGGTGACACTAAGAGTGACAGCAAAATAAACCAACATGCAAACCCTGGGTGGCAGGGCGAGCGCAAAGGTGGATTCCTGTCTTAGCAGCATGGCTTTGCTTTGGTCTCTCGAGCTGACACCAGAGTCTTTGTACAATCCTACGTACTCTCATTTCACTTGTCATACTGACTTGCCCCTCCATATAAAACGCTGTCTTGGCCCCATCTGGTTCTCTGGGTTGGAAAGTGGCTTAATCGCTCTGCTCGTGGCTCCCTCTGGAAGTGATTCACCCTGTTACTGGAGATAGCGTGATGCAGGCTGACAACAAGACGGGATAATTTGTGTGGAAAACCATCCCCAAGGTGCCTCGATTTATTCCTATCCAACCCTTTAGGCCTTTCCTGAGATAACTTCAGAATTAGAAAACTTAGAAGCAAGAAACCCTCTCTTCTCAATGTCTTTTTTCTTCATAATCTCTTCATCAGCCCATATTTTTGAAGTGTGCGGATTATGGTACTGGAGAGATGGCTCGGAGGTTACGAGCTCTTGGGGTAGGACCTGGGTTCTGTTCCTAGCACCCACATGGCAGCTCCCTGTTGTCTCTAACTGCAATTTCAGGGGACTCAGTGCCCTCTTCTAGCCTCCCTGGGTGCTACAGTCCATGGTACACAGACATGCGTGTAGGCAAAGCACCCATACAGATAAAATAAAAGTAAATCTATCTTTTAAAAAAGTATATAGATTACTTGGGCATGGTGGTGTACATAGTAATCTCAGCACATAGGAGACTGAGGCAGGAAATTCTCTATAAGTTTAAGGCCAGTATAGGCTATATAGGAAATTTTCAGGCCAGTCCTGGCCAAAAAGAAAAAAAAAACTTAATACAAAACTATTGTAATAAATTTAAAATATATGGCAAGGACATAACCTATCCCTCTGGATGCTAGCTTTGATTTACCGATTGCTAGATGTACCGATTTTGTTTTTCGCACTGCTGGTAATCAAACCCAGGGCCTGTGTGTGCTCCATCCTCAGTCCCCACCTGTGCCAACTTTAACGACCACATTCTGTTAAAAGTAATGTTTTCATAATTAGAACGTTCTGCTATTACTCTTTTAGTGATGCTTTGCCCAAATATTCAGTGTGACCTTTCTAGTAGAAGGTTACACTTCTATTAAAAATGAAGCAAGGAATGCCCCAAAATATACCATTTTGTGAGCAGGGTAAAAATGTTACGATTTCCCTCATGCTGTCAGACACAAAAGGTAATTAATCAAACATCATATAATTAAATTTTAATTTTCATAGCCTTTGGCCCAGGAAATTCAATTTAGAAAGTTTGGTCAAATAAAGCTATAAGAAATAAGAACAGGTCATTTAAATATTTAGCATCCAGGACAGTTGAGGGTCTGACCAATCAGATGGCCAGCCTGTTACAGCCTAGGAGTTATCCCCAAGTTCAAAGTCATTCACTGTCGAGTCTCTTCCTCAAAATCATATTGGCAGGAGCTAGTAAAACGATGAAGAACTTTGCTATCAAAAAGAAATTCCGTGATTACCCAATGTAAATATGTTAGGAAATGGCATACATGGTGTCCGTTTTTATTTTTAAACAACATGCGTGCCTCATCGCTGTGGACACAGGAATTATAAAAGCCTTTATCATTTTACAATAAGTTAGGAAAGAACTTCATTTTAAAATGTCAAGACTTAGGAATGTTTAAAAAGAGGAAGGACGACATGTGTGCCAGTCATGAAAGGACACCCAGTGCAGGGCCCTTTTTAAAGACCTTTGAACATCCCCTGGCAACTCCCAGGGAGCGAAGATGGTCTACCTATTGAGCACCAAACCCCTGGCTACCCTGAAATCTGTTATAATTAAAAACCTGCTCAGCAATTAAAACTGAACTAAGAGTGGCCTTGGCCACTTCAGTCATAAGAGCTATCATCTAAAGCTGATTCTGGCAGAGTCCCCTCATTATCCTTTGCAAATTCTTCTACGGTAAAACAGTTCTTCACAGGGCTGGCTTCTTATTAAATACTCATTTCAGGGAATCTGTTTGATTTGCCTTCTAGCATCCCTAATTTGTCCAGAGATCTGCCGGTGGCTTAAAATATGTGTTTGTGTAGCCATAATTGAATGTTTAAAGAAACATTATGTTTCCCTAAGCAGCATCTATCAGGACATTGCTGTCTGCCGATGGGACAACCGAGACCAGGTTTTAGCTGCTCTGACTCCCCTGCATCCCCATGGATTCCCTTAGTCATTCCTCAGTGTTTCGGAAACTGCATCTTTGATCAACATGCTTTATGGGACATGCTGGCCAGCTTAGACAGCCATTTTAATTTCCAATTTTGTATTTTTCAAATTGAGAGAACTAGACCCCATTCAACCCATCTCTCTGCCCCAGGGAGCCTCCATTTGCAAGCCCTGTTCCCCAACCGATCAAAGGTGGTTGCTTGTGGGAAATCCATGGAAAACTAAATTTATACTTGGGAATTCTCTGAGCGCAAAGAATGTCACTATTGATTTTTATTCTGTTTGGAACAGTTCCAGCCATCTCTAAGGAACAAGTTTAATTAGCACTTTGCTCCAGAACCATAGTAGAGAGGGCGTTTAAACATTGTTCCATGGTGGGCATAAATATATCTAGGCGGGTGTTTGTTTTAATTTTTAAGATTGTAATACAATAACATCTCCCCCTTCCCCTCCCTCCCTCCAGACCTTCCCAAATATTCCTCCCTACTCTCCTTCAAATCATGGCCCCCCTTTCACTGATTGTTATTGCGCACACACTCATGGCCCTAAATATAACTTGCTCAATCCATATAATGTGCTTGTGGGTATGTTTTCAGGGCTGACTGTTTGGCGCTGGACAATCATTTGGTATGCTCTTCCCTAGGGAAGACCTCCTCTCCCACTCCCCGCTTTCCTCAGTTGTCTGTAGTTTTTTGTATGTAGGGTTGAGGCCTTGCGGACCTCATTCATTTTAGCATGTCCATCAGTGGCATCCTTGTTCAGCTCGCTTTTGTCAGCTATGTTGGTGAGATGTTATATGTGTAGGATGTTACTTGGAGACTCACTCTCACAGCAAGTTCCCTGGTCATGCGACTCTCACAATCTTTCCCCTCCTTTCCCTCAGTGTTCTCTGAGCCTCAGGTATGGCAGTTGTTTTGAGGATGCATCCATTGGGATTGGACTCCATGACTCTGCATTTTGGCTGGTCATGGTTTTCTATAGTGGTCCCCTTCCATCTCAAAGATACGCTTCCTTGTTGAGAGATGAAGACTGTAGTCTTCATCTGTGAGCCTAAGGACAAACGTTTATAGATTGTCATTAGGGGTTATGCTGGTTTAGCAAAATAGTGGTTCTAGATTCTTCTCCAATATCCATAACTTCACCAGGACTAACTAGTTGTCTAGATTTCTAATGCCAGGCATGGTTTCCCTCTTGTTCAGTGGATCATAAGTCCAATCAGAGAGCTATTGGTTACCGCTAAGGTATGTGTGCCACTATTGCACAAAAGGGCTATCATAATACACTGGTTGTTTATAGGTGTTGTGGGCTGCTTCATAGGTATCATAGATGAGTAGGACTGTTAGTTGCCTACCTGCTTTGGAGGCTTGCATGGTACCTTCTATTCTCATGAAAATTAATCCTCAGGGGAGGGACAACAGGTCAGTTCCAGTGCAGCGGTCTCTGGGCCCTGTTTCTGAAGCACATGGTGTCTTTAGCAAAAACTTAGCTTCCACCTCTGAGGGACCACCAAAGGCAAAAGCAGGAGGCTGTCTGAGTTAGGAGTCTCTTGAATAGCCATGACCAGTAACTCAAGAGGGCCTCTCGTGTCTGTTATTGAGGTTTTTGTTAGGTTTTCTTAGGCTCTTGAAAGAAGTACCACTAGTTCAGATTGAAAGGTTCATTTAAACAATGTATGTGTGTTCATACCCAGGATTATGCATGTTTCTAGGTGAACAGTTAACAGTATGATTCCTTGTGACTTTTTGAGACATCTTTACAAGGATATTTATTCTAGATCATTCCTCAGACTATGCCATACAAAGGAAAGAAGTGTGGCAGGTATGAAGATAGCATCTGATGGATTAAGAGTTGACAATGTGTCCCTGTAAGAGGATGTTAAACCATCATTCATGCTGACCTGCATCACACTAGACAGCTGGAGAAGCTGCTGCTGGTTGCCTTAGGGCAATGGGGCAATGTGTGCGTTCTGCCTCCCCCTGGCCCAGGGTTTTGACAGTAACCGCTATAAAGACATAATGGGGTGCCCAAATCACCTCTCCTGGCAGCACAAAGCTGAGGGGAGAAGTGGTCCTGAACCAGAAAGATCTGGATTACAGAGATTTCTACACTTTGGACCCATGGGCCAAGGCTAACAAGATGAGATTAAGTGGGGATAAATGTGCTTGAGTTAACAGTAAAACAAAAACAAACAAACAAAAAAAAAACAACCCTGCAAGTTCAGGAAAATTGGCCAGTACACTTGTGAATGAGACTGCTGAGTCAACGGGCGCCTTCAAGGCAACACAAGCAAGAATGGCCTAAGGTCAGATGGGAGGTCTTGATGTTCCACCACCATCTTCTACCGTCTGTTGATTGCAGGCACCAGTGAACCCTTATAAAACTAGTGAATGAATGACGGACCCTGAACAGCCTGCAGTAATGAGACACGAGTCACTAGGAGGTTGACGACATGTCCTGTAGGATATAGGGAACAGTTCCAAGAGAGGAGCTTTGAAACCCAACTGTTGTTTCTACAGGAAGCTGTTTAAGGTCTCCCCCATTTCTTGGTCTTCAGAATGGGGTCACTGTGAACAGTCAGTGTTGAAACATTAGTGCTCATGTTATCTCTGATGCCCACTTGTAAGTGGCTTCAGTATGGTTTCTCTGCCATGCCTGTGGTTCTTGTTATTTTATAACACTACACTGCTGGCTTCATTTTGTGCCCCACTTTACCCTTTATGGATGAATGAAAAATGGGTCCTACCCATTCTCTTCCTTAAGGCTGGGTAATGGCCGCATATCTCAGTTCTGACCAGACCTGGATTAGCAGGAGTCATCCTTTGGGTTCTTGTTATAGGCAGGATTTTAATTTCATTGTTGATATTCTCAACAACTTCAGTTGTAAAATCTTTGTGTGTCGATTTTTCTTCCCTTCTTAGAGAAACCCAACCCACCTGTAGAGTCATGAGTTCTGATTTCCTTGTTGATTCTAAGTACTAGTCAAATCTAGGAGAACAAAACTCTCAGACTCTCAGCTGCTTATATTCATGGCTGTATCTCTCTGCACCCCTTATCCTGTTCACAAATACTCTTCAGCATTTTGCTAATGCATTGTTGATATGTGTTCATTCACTTACTCCCCTCATCATTTGCTCACAAATATCTGGTTCACATATGACATGACAGTGGGCACTGGGATGTCAGAACGGTCTGACCTGGTGGTGGGCACGGGGATGTCGGAAGAGTCTGACCTGGTGGTGGGCACTGGCGATGTTGGAATGGTCTGACCTGGTTGTGGGCACTGGAGAGACGACAATGAATAAGGTAAAATTCTGACCTCTTACAGACAAGCCAACATGAGCAAGATTCATGGCAAAAGCAGCAGACAAAAATTAATGGTGCTTATAGTCAAGGAAAAAAGGAAGGTATGGGACACCGCCAGCCTGACCTTGAGAGGAAATATGATGTATAAATGAATGTCATTCAAGATGTATCTGAGGAGGCATCATCCAAGTCGCATGTGCATAGTTGTGAAGCAGGGAATGTGGACAGATGGTAGAGGATTCAGGACAGAAGGAATGTTGATGGAGGCTGTTTGTCCCCAGCTGCCCAGACTCAAAATAATCACACAGAAACTATATTATTTGCAAAACTGTTTGGCTAATAGCTTAAGCATATTTTTGGCTAACTCTTATATCTTAAATTAACCCATTTCTATTCATCTGTGTATCACCGCGTGGCTGTGGCATACCAGGTAAGGTTTCATCTGGTGTCTGTGTCTGGCATGGCTATGTGACTTCTCCCTGACTCTGCCTACTCTTTCTATATATCTTTTCCAGCCTGGCTATGTTCTGTTAAGCCATTGGCCGAAAGCAGCTTCTTTGTTCATTAACCAATAAAAGCAACATGTATACAGAAGTACTTCCAAGGCTAAGCAAAGGTCCAGAGTAAAGAGGAAGGGAAGTTGCAGAAATAAGTATTTTATTGTGCTGTTAAGCAAGGTGGGGCAGGAAGAAGCAGCATAGCCAAGCCGTGAAGGGTCTTCTGCCTGTGTGAGGACCTAGAATTTTCTCATGATGGTGAGACAGCATGACAGACAAGCCTGTGAGCAGGGCAGTCACACAATATGGCTCAGGTAATACTGGCTGTGTGGGAAGATGATACTGGAGGGTATAAAGAGTGGGCATGATGGCTGTTGTTATCTATGGGAAGGAAATGGACCAAATGAGTGTCCACAGACAGAAGAAGGTACTTGGAACATTTTTGATGCAGAATGGACTGACCTTGAGGAACATTTGAACAATTGGGGTGATGGAACAGAAGATGCCAGGGCTGGATGTCTCTGACCCAAGAAGTGCCAGGAAGCCTGCTTTGGTCAGGGTAAAGAGCCCTAAAAACATACTGAGGAGTTACCATTGCAGCAACGAGCAGAGACATAAAGATGTGGATTATGGCTGGCACAGTCTTGTAAGATAAATGCACAACATGGAACCTGGTGCTGAGGTGACCCATGCAGGGCAATGATGAGCTGGACCAGGCTTTTCCTTTCGAATTCGTGAATTTATGCAACTGACCTCAGTGCAGAGCGGCATAAACCTAAAGTGGGTAGATTCCAAGTGGGAACAGGGTGGTCAGCCTTCCTAATCAAAGACAATTCCTGCTCCATTCAGTTTCTAAGCCAGCGCCTACACCAGGTGGAGCTTCTTGGCATGTAGGCTCCTTCCAGCACCTCTTCACGTTCCTCTTAGTCTGCATCCATGCAGTGGGTACCCCTCTTCTAGAAGCTTAGGCAGTTCCTCCTCCCAAGATGAAACCTGGGAAATTGTTTCTAGGCCAGCAGTGTTGGCACCACTGGGGAGCTTTCTAGGAAAGCAGATACCTGCCTCCAGCTCTCTGTAGTGTATGGAGATCTATACTTTCAATGCATTTCATAAAGTCACATATTCATACTGCAGTCAGAGACCAGTAGCCATAGGTGGCTATTTAATGAAGATTAACCTCAATAAAATTAAAATATCAGCATTTTTTTGTCATTTGAGCCCTAGGACAGGTGCTTGGTGACCAGGAGGATCATGGCCATCCTCAAAGATAGTTCTGTTATTCAGAGTTGGGCCTAGCAGGGAAAATCCACCTGTAAGTCTGAGGCTCCTGATGTTGCAGCTGGTACATTTTCCAGTTACCTCAGTGAATGCTTTCTCCTATGAGGTGTGACCACATATGTTTAGCTCACCATAGCTCGTACCTCAGAGAATCAGGAGGCTGTAGGGGGCCACTGAAACACACTAGAGTGCATGGGCGGAGGTCTAGGGCACAGTTCTGTGAGCATAAGAATCAGCTGTGAGTTGTCACAAGTTTCCAGTTTCCACCATCTTCTAACTAGACGAAACTCCCAAGATCTGGTAACAGTCTCTCAGCGTTAACATTTAAGAGCATTTTAACTGGGCTAAATTTTATTTCCTAATGCAAACTGAATTCCTTTGAGTATCTCTCCTCATTTGAAGTTGTACAGACACTGGAAAAGGTCAGAACACAATTTTGGAATGTTTTATCCACCAACCCGACTTGACATGTAAGTGTCTACATGCGTTAAGATCAACCGTGTCTCTTCTTGTGGCAACCTGGGTGTGTAGCATCCTTAATCAGGTTGCGTAAGAGATGAGGGCCTGCAAAGGATACTTGAGGATGAAGTAGCGAAGTAGATTTCCATATCCGTTTTCCTCCCTTCAGCTGCTCAGTTCTTGGACCCCACACGGGATGATGGTTTGCCAATGGGAATCCTGCAGTGCAGAGCTCCCTCTCTCTGAAGCTGCATCCCAAACACATGGTAATGGCAGTCTTGTCTTTTCGAAGTGATCACTGGCCACTGAGAGTACCGAGTGTTATCTGTGGATGTCATTGTACTGTCCCTGTCCCCTGAGCATGGCTGGGTTGATGTACAGGTGCTGCATGAGCTGGCTTACATAGGGCAAACATCTCCTTGACTTTTTCCTGGTTTTCATTTCCTCTGCAGAACAACCATGGCACTTGTGTTCACATGAGCCACTAAGATTCATCAGTCACTTACGACAGCAAAATTAGCGTGCAGGAGAGCTTGAAGCTTTTTTGCAGTTTTCCTAAGTTTGTGGAGCCAGATTCAGCCGGTTCTCGGGCTACCACAGGAGAGTACAAGAGTAGGGGATTTTTTTTTTTTGGTGTTGGACTCTTTTTTTAAATATTTATTTATTTATTTATTTATTTATTATGTATACAATATTCTGTCTGTGTGTATGCCTGCTGGCCAGAAGAGGGCACCAGACCCCATTACAGATGGTTGTGAGCCACCATGTGGTTGCTGGGAATTGAACTCAGGACCTTTGGAAGAGCAGGCAATGCTCTTAACCGCTGAGCCATCTCTCCAGCCCCAAGAGTAGGGGATTTTGTAAAGATATGTTGACTTCAAAGTCATCGTCCTGAAGGGACAACCTGGAGTGTAGTTCCCTTATATGACTGCCCTGGTTTCTTCTCTGTTGATGTGATAAACACTCTGGCTAAAAGCAACTTAGGGAAGAAAGGATTTATTTTAGGTTACGGCTCCATATCATAGTGAATGACAGCCAGGACGCCAAGGCAGGAACTTTAGGCAGGTCTCAGGGCATCCACAACTCCATCAGCTTCAGTCGCCTCCTCCTTCTACCTTCTTCTCTCTTTTCTCCCTTTTTTATCAAGACACGGTTTCTCTGTGCAACCCTGGTTGTTCTGTAACTAGCTCTGTAGACCCAGCTGGCCTCAAACTCAGAGATCTGTCGTCTTTTGCCTCCCGAGTGCTAGGATTAAAGCCATGTGCTACCACACCCAGCTTCAACCATCTTCATCTTCTCACTAGACTACTTCCCTCAGAGTTTGATAGCATTCTCTCAGCTTTTATGTTTAAGCTCATTTTAATTGGATTAGATTTTGTTTAAGAGAGAAAGGGATATACACATTCTTCTTGGTTGCTATTCCACACAGCATTGTCTCTGACCAAGGAACTCACTTCACAGCCAAAGAAGTGCAGTAGGAACTGTGGAAGGCACCTCTTGCTAGCTAATGTCTTTTGTCTTGTTGGCTAATGCTCTTATACAATTCAGGATCACCTGCATAGGGAATGGTGCTGCCCAGACCAACTATCAAAGCAACCCCCTATAGACAAACTCACAACCCAATTTTATCTGGGCAGTTCCTCAACTGAGATTCTTTTCCCAGCGGACCCTAGTTCAAATCTCATTTCCAGTTAAAATTAACCAAAACAACGAAGTATGTAAAATATGCAAATTCATGGGGTTGAAATTGGAATAGGACTGACAGGCTATGAGGAAATGAAGCAGGAGTTTAATGGGAACTGAGCTGGGGGGGGGGTCAATTGAGAATGTCCTGGAAATAGGTGGTAGTGATGATTCCAACACTCTGGATATGTCTCTTGCTACCAGATTACACACTCCCAAATGGTTAAAATGGAATATACACACACACATATAATAAAATTATAAAATATAAATTGATAAATATTATATTTTACCACTATTTAAACACCAAGAATCTGAGCTCCTGATATGTTTTGATCATCAAACAGGAGGTCTACTTCCTATGCTCCTTCATATGTAATATGAAGAATTTTTGGAGTCTTTCTCTATTTGATTCTAGGAAGATCATTCATCTTGGTGAAGCCACTGTCCCAACTGGCAAATAAAGACATAGTTAAGCTGTAACTCACAAGCGCTGATCTGATATCCAGATCAATTTCTTTGGTTTCTGAGAATGTCAGTCTTTCTGCATAACCCACTCTGGCCTCTAACCTAACTTGTGCTCCTCAGCCCTGTGTGCAGACACCCAGTTCTAGCGCCCTCTAGAGTGCTTCTAACTCACAATGCAGGGGAGAACTCCCCTGCTAATGTTTAGATTTGGCTTCACAAGCGTCTTGAGGGAGAAAGGGATTATTTTTGCTCACAGTTCGAGATACAGCCCATCATGGTGCAGAAGTCAAGGCAGCGGGAGCCGGAAGCACAGCTGCTCATGTGCCTGCCCTTCACCATCAGAAGCAGAGAACAAGAATGCACACACCAGCTCAGCTCACTCGCCCCGCTCTAGACAGACAGGGTCTCCTCACATCCGTCTAATGTAATCAAGACGATCTCTCGCAGGAACGCCCACAGGTCATTTTCTAGATTGCATTAAGTTGAAAAATATCACCAACTATCACGCTAGCTTTAGAGACAAGCCACAGTTTCCAGGCTGTTGGAAGTCTCGCCTGAAGCCTCTGGCTTCCCAGAAGTCCCTGTTTTCGTGCCTTCCTGGTTCCACCGTTTCTTCTCATTACCCCAATCCACATCAGACAGCTCTGTCCAATGTTCTGTCTCATTCACCCTACCTTGCTCAACCTCATTTGACGCCAGTTTTCGCTTCAAGCTGGCATCATGGAGAGTTATAAATTTCCGTGGGCTGGGGGTGGAGTGAGTCAGCAGGGTCCAGGCTGCCTGCTGTCGGGCTTGGGAGCTGATAATTATGTAAATGAGATTTAAAAATTAGTACCCACCAACTGATAATCCTTGTACAATAATGAATGCTTTTCTGTCAGACTCTCCCTCCCCACACATCCCACCATCTCACACAAAGAACCTTATATATGGAGCAATAAAAATAATGGGGTTTTGTTTGTTTGTTTTGAGACAAGTTTTCTCTGTGTATAACAGTGGCTGTCTCAGAATTCACTCTGTAGACCTGGTTAGCCTTGAACTCAGTGATCTGCCTGCCTCTGTTTCCCCCACCACCACCACCCAGTGCTGGGATTAAAGGCATGTGCCACCACACCTTGCAAAATAATGGTTTTTTTTTTATCAGATTTAAAAATCAATAGTGATTCTGTACTATCAACACTCCAGGCAGAATTAACATTTTTCAGATATTACATTTCCTTCCTTTTTCCCTCCTCTGGACATGGACTCAGAAGCACCGTGAAAACACACCTCTGGGCATGTGCATGAAGATGAATGAGTCCAAAAATGTTGAAGTGAGAAGGGTAGATCCACCGTGAGTGTGAGTACCACCACCCCTAGGCTAGGGTCCTAGAATGAGAAAGGAGAAAGCAACATGAGAAAGCCATCTTCTTTCCCTGCTTTCCAAAGCCAAATACAAGGTGACCAATCGCCCACCACTTCAACCACCCTGACGTCACTGCCATGATGGTGCGGCCCCTTTAAACTGTGAGCCAAATTAAATTTCCCCCACTTAAGTTGCTTTTGTTGAGTATTCTGTTCACTACAAACGACAAAAGTAACTAATGTCAGATTGTGTATTTGTATCCGTAAGATAGGTTGTATGTTAGGAGCTTGGTTAGAAATATATTTTAAAAATATTAAAATTTTACTATAGGGGCTATGGAAATATATTTAAACTTTCTTTACATTTGGATCCAGTTTATTGTCTTCCCAAATAAGGTAATGATCGTGACTTGATCCCATCACCCCTTCTGTACTTTACTTTTCTATTACTGTAAAGAGACACCATGCCCAAGGCAGCTTCTAAGAGTAAGCATTTAATTGGGAGCTTGCTTAGTTTCAGAGAGTGAGTCTATGACCAAAAAATCAGCAGGCAGGGTAGTTGCAGGCAGGCAGGCAGGCAGACATGGTGCTGGGGCTAAGTGCTTTCATCCTGGTCTACAAGCAGAAGGCAGAGAGAGAAACTGGGCCTGGCATGGACTTTTTTAACCTCAAAGCCCACCCCCAGTGACACACCTCCTCCCACAAGGCCACATCTCCGAATCCTTTCTAAAAGCTTCACCAACTGAGAACTGAACTGTCAATACATGAGCCCATGGGGACCATTCCTATTCAAACCACCACACCTTCCATTCTATGAGCACTTCATTCCAAACCTCTGTGCTTTAACACCAGGCCATAAAGTATATCTTTATATTTGAAAGGTTAGTCATTTCTCTAGATAGCTGCTTCTCCACAGTCATTTTGCATCTGAGATCTATAGCCCTAGGATCTTTGAGAGTCAGAATCCATTTTTGTCTCTCTGGGAGGAATATGTGGCTTGGCCACAGAGGCAGACACACAGGTACTGATGACCCAGAGAGAATCAAGGAGAATATACCATGTTTAAGCGTGGAAACTAGTTAACTGATTCCTGTGTGAGCCCATCTGCTCCTTCAGTTGTATTTTTGTAAACTGGGAAGTCCTGGGCTTCAAATTTGTTCCCTGGTGACAGGAGAAGTGTGGGATGCATTCTTAGAGTCAGACTAGTCTATTTCCTTGGGTGAGCTAAACACACAAAAATGTTCAGTCTAGGAAAGAATATGTCCTAGGAACGATTCTGACCAGTAGCTATCCAAGTGCAATGCCCACGCTGTGGGGAGGACGCAGGGTAGGAAGTACCCCAAACAAGACAAAACCCCTCAACCTGAGGCATGGGTGCCACTGGGCGAAAACAGGAGGGCCAGCATTGTCTACTCAGTGATGAAATACTGGCCTCTTTAGAGGCTGTTGACTAAAACAAGGTGATGATGGACATAGGTCTCAGGTACCTCCAGGATGCTTGTTCTAGTCTTAAAGCAGGTGACTGAGGTGCGGTGTTGACTCCAGGATTTGTTTCTCATACCATCCCATGTGGAGCCTATGAGTCACGAGAATAAAACTTCAGTTTGGGGTAGCAAATCTTAAAACAGATTCTGTTCCCAAAGGCCAGTTCTATCATCTTCGAGCCTGTCCATCTTTCCCTCCCCACTGACCTTCACAGATAGGAATCCAGATGGACATACAGAGAACATTTCTGTTGGAAGGAGTTGAAGTAAAATGGATGTTTTCTGCTGCCAAAGACAAGAGTCAGCTGGATATTTTTGATGGGTTGACATCTTTTCTTCTATAATCTTTGGCAAAGAAAGCTTATAAAAGGAAATTATGAAAATAAACACAAATACTATATAAAGAATGGGAATTCATAGACTATATTTGAAGCTTCAATGCTTATATGGATATACACCAAATATACTCAAAATCTCTATATACCATGGATTATATAATATGGTATTATATTGTAGTATAATATATAATATATGTTGTTTTACTGTGCATATAAGGTAATGGTTCATTTTAAGGTGATCCAGTAACCAATAATTTATATCTAGGAATATCAAATTAATTCTATATCTCCAATGACTTTGATGGGGATTGAGACAAGCTCTTACTGTGTGGTCTAGGCTGGCTTTGAACTAATGGAGATCTTGTTTCAACCTCCTGGGTGCTGTTCTGGTTGGTACATGAACCTGAGAGAGCAGAACCTGACGATGAGGTGGACTAAAGTCTCATGCAATAGCCAACTTTATTCAGCGCATCAGACAATTTATACTCTGAGGGTTAAGAAGAATCACATGAGTAAGGTGTGCAATCACAAGGACAAACCACACATGGCAAAAGCATGGTTTTCTATAGAGGCACATGACTAACAACAGCTGAAGTCAACTCACGCCTATCCAGTGCACCTGGGAGGAGCACAAAAGCACATGCCAAGAGCAAGTCTGTGTTTTGAAGAAACTGAGGTCACAAGACCCATGCCTTGTTTCCTTGGAGGAGTCTCACAAGCTCTCAAAATCCCCCTCACGTGATTTGATTCTTGGACTGTGTTCTGACACGTGACTTTTCAGAAAGTTTTACGTGTGTCAGGGAAATAGCTAAGTCAGCAAAGTGCTTACTGCACAAGCACGAGGATCTGAATTTGAGCCCCAGAGCCCAGGGGTAAAGGAGGTACAGTAAGTAGTGTATGCATACAGTCCCATTGCTCGGGAGATAAAAAACGGGCCAGTCTCTGAGGCTCATGGGCTGGCCAGCCTTCCACTTGAGCTAGGCAAGTAAGAAACCTTGTCTCAAAGACAAAAACATGGATAGTGCTTGGGAAATGATACTGGTGGTTGTCCAGTGACCCCCATGCATACATAGTCATGCACGTGCGCACACACACACACTTGCAAACACATGTACATGCACCAAAATACTAAGTGATGCATACTTTACTTACACTCTAAAAACATGGCAAGGATTTCCTTAGAAGCAGTTCCTATAACTTCTAAGAGACTGAGACAACCTGAACATCGATTCTTTCCGACATTTAGAGACTGAGTAGTAAAACATTATCAGTTCTTATTTCTTACTAAACGGAAAACGTTCTTCAATCCCTGGCATCTCCAAACAGCCACTGGCTTGGGACTGGAGATATGACTCAGAATTGAAGAGCAGTTTTGTCTCTTGTACTCATGAGGCAGTTCACAGCCATGTGTAACTCCAGTTCCAGCGTTGATGTCCTGACTTCTCTTCATGAAGGACTGTAACTGTAAGCTGAAATAAATCCTTTCCTCCCCAAATTGCTTTTGGTCATGGTGTTAATCACAGCAATAGAAACCTAACGAAGACATACATGGAGCACAGAATATTAATAAATGATGCAATGGAATTTCCATCACATGGGTGTATCTATAAATTTAAGTATAGAAATAGGAGAGACATTTTTGGCATCTTCTTACCATGACTTCAGGAGATTACCATGGAGCCGTGCCCTTGGATTTGGAGGATACTGTAGACACTGTTCTTCTAGTTTGGGGAGGAAGGGGGTTGGGACCATGGATTTTGCAGGTTGCAGCTGTGGACCATGGCTCCTGGGTACAAATGCAGTGGCAGCTGTAAAAGCCGAACCTTGGCAAACCACAGAAGTCTCTCTTCATGGTCATTATTAGTGCAGATCAGATTTTCCCACCCCAGTGACTATGTCAGAAGGCCTTTGCCCTATCATTATTAACTATCTCCCCCCCCCCCCACACACACACGTTCTACTAGCTATCTTTCTTCCCCCACCTCATCTCTATCCTTTTGAAACTCTCCAGGGTCATTGAGGGAGCCTCCCTCCCTCCCCCTCTCCCCCACCACCACCAAGTTCCTCTGCTTTTTTCCTGGCATAGTCTGCTCTCTGTACTGAGCCATTGCAGATCAAAGAGACGGGTCCCCAGAATGGTAGAGGCTGATCTGGCTCCTTATGTGCCCAGTGTTCAGGACAGATCTGAGCACACTGTGGAGCTGGGTTAGATGTATAAATACAGGAACCTCAACCATCATTGTATCTTGGTATCCGTTGTATAGATGGGGACTTGAAGGGCAGGGAAAAACCTGCCCAAGTTCACACAATTAGGCCAAGGTGAAAATGAAGCCCGGAGCTCCTGACTTGAAAGCCGGAGTTGCTGCTTGCTAGTCCTCTGAAGCTGGAATTCTGCTGCACAGGCTGAGGTCTCTGCAATGGTCTTTCCCCTTTCTTTCACAAGCTCCCAGTCGGTCGTGCGTGACAGTAGCTCCCTGTTAGCCTGCTCGGCCTGCGCACTTTCAGCTAGGGAGAGGAGCCAGTTCATCTACTTTTTCTTGGACTTCAGTTTTTTTTTGTTTTTGTCCATCTGTCTGTCTGTCTGTCTGTCTGTTTTTATGGGAGTGCCCAGCTGATCCTGGGGGTGGGGGAGGGCAGCAGGGTGAAAACCACTATGAAGGATCCAGGCTGCTAATGAGGAGGTAGGGGAACGAACTCCTCCTGGCCAGGTAGTAAATGCTCTGTCAGGTGCCCATTCCTGCCTTCACCAACTCTCACTTCCACGTTCACCCCACCACACTGTCTGGCCAGGGTTCCAGGTGAAGGGATGTCAATCACCTCGGTTCCGAGGCCCCATAGACCAGTGTCAGCCTGGCTGGCTATCTTGGTTTGACATCTTGTTGCCAGACCTTGCTATGAGGAGACAGCCACGTGGGACAGGTGCTTTGTGGAGGAACCCCTGCTGAGGGTTTTCTCATGCTTTGGAGGCAGAGGTGGTTGGATATTTATAAATGCAAAGTCGGGTACTACAGGTACCCCACTTTCTAGTGTGGTTTACTTATAAGTGTTCCTGGGAACCTTTCCCCTTTGCTTTTGAAAACTGAATCCTGTTACCACTGATGTCTGTCAGTGCAGAAAGAACCTCTGTGAACATCTCCAGGTCTCTCTGACAAAAAGAGGCCGAGTTTTGGAGGTGACTATGTGTTGTGGGGGTAGGAGGGAGCTGGGACTGACCTCAGCAAGCCCCTCCGAGGTTATCACGAATCTGCTTCAACTCCTTAGGATAAAAAGTGCTGACATTTTACATCCCAAGCAAGCCCAAGCCTGCTTCTAGCTACTGATAAGACCTCTCTAACTTTAGCAGGAGGAGGAACTTGTCCCGGCCACCACCCACACTACAGCCTAATGGCCCATCAGTCACTGAGGTAACTTGTGGGTCCTGTGAAGTGAAGCATAAGCTAGTACAAGACATCAGAATACTGACATCCCAGACTGACCAAGGTACTCATTGTGTGCCTCCTCCCGATGCCACCGGAACCCATGAATCTGCATCTTGGGGAGCCCTAGTCAAAGTGGGAAATGTGTGTCTAATAACACTTTTCTCTTGTTGGCACATTTTTGAGGCTTATGCTAGAAGTTTCTGAACATGTTAAGAAATCCTTCCAGAAAGGAGGGAGTACTCCCCAGATATGGCAGTGTGTCAAGTAGCTTGAAGGGGGCCTGGGAACATGACTGCAGAACAGCTGAGGACCTTTACCCCTAAAGAGTGTGGTTGCTGCGGATGCACCATGGGAATCCCAGGACAGTGTGAACCACAGTCCTGCAGGAAGCCAGGAAAACCCAAGACCAGTGCCGCATAACAGACCCACGCAGCATGGACTGTTAGCTTGTTCACAGAGAGGGCAGGAGGAAGGAGGAGCAGCCTTGGGTCAGGGCTGCATGCCCATCTTGAGAAGTTGCCCGAGCTGAAGCTAATGCTACGGAACACAGCCACCCAGGATGGAGCCCAGGGTGTGCTCAGCAGCATTTTCCTGCTCATCAACTCTGTGCAGTGCATATGACAACTGTCCCTGGTCCTCAGAGGACACAGAGCTCTCAGATGACTTAAGAGCAGCTCAGGCAATTGATAGGTGATAGCACTGGGTCCAAGCCCTAACCAAGTCCAGCTGTTGACCCATTCTGGGGTTGGAAGCCTATGAAAAGAAGGCAGTGGGGGGGGAGGCTGGGGGTAAGGAGCACTGCCTAGGAGGGACCTGGGCAAAGGCCAAGAGCTGGGCTGAACATCTCTGCCAAAGCACAGTGTGGGGCAGATGAGCTGGTGATGACCCAACAGCCCCCACTCCCACCCCTGTCTCCATGGGCAGGATGAGCACTCTCCAGAGAAGGGGAGTGAGGGCTGTTTTAGGGCCTTCCTCAGTCCTTCCCGAGGCTTCTCTCCCAGACCCTGTACAAGCTCAGGCAAGCTCGGGCCAGACAGGAACCGTGTCTTATCGCTGGTTATCCCAGACCCTCCACTCCTCTCCATGGCGCCCGGCCCCCGAGGAAGCCCCCTCAGCAGGAGTGGGATGGTGTCTGAGAAGACCTTGTCATCCCCACCCCCAAGGGATGTTATCAGCCCAAGTGAATCCCAGAGCTGTCCGGGGACCTGTCTTGGGGCAAGCAGGCCTTTCTCCATCCTGCTCCACTCGGCGGTACAAGAAGCAGATGCCTCGTTGTAATCTCCGAGCAGGCTCAGTCCTGGACAGAGCCGTTAGCTGCTTTTCGTAACACAAAGAGAAATGTGGTGATTTCTTCATGGATGAGTTCATTCTGTTCCAGCAGACACCCCCAACCCCCTACCTCCCTCACCCCCCGGGAACAAGAGAAATGATAAGCTAGCATAGATTAAGCTGAAAGGAAGGAGTCCCCACCGTGAGTCATGAGGACGGAGGACACACTGGCAAGCAGATGAAAACCCTTTGATAAAGACCAGTTGTCAAAGCATGGCCCAATGCTGAGGAAACTGCAGTGACTGAAATCATAATATATGTATCACCCCCACACCCTCCTTTTCTCTTCTGTGACAAAAAAAAAAAACATTGCCCAAACAACATTTCCTGTGAGGGGGTTCCCAGGGATCGGGTGAGGGAAGGGGAAGCTTGAAGCAGACCTGTGTTCAGGCAGCATGTGTGCATGTATGCACAGTTGTTTTGGGAAGCACTTCTGCAATGGCATCGAAATTGGGAACTGCAGTCCTCTCAGCAGGGATGTCCTGTCTCCTGAAAGCAATTATGATGGGGCCTTGTTTGTGAGAGCTGCTGACTCGTGCCTGAGCAGGGATAAAGTTGCCCCACGGAGATGTCCCAGAGAAGGGGCATGGGGTTGCAGGAGGCAGAAAGCTCTAGACTGAGGCATCGGGTCAGCACATAGACACCCAGCTCAGCGTAGTTACTGCTCTGCTGCCTCACAGCCCAGGGCCTCTGATGGATAACTTTAATGGCATCTTGACGGAGCGAAGGGATACCCATTGAACTACAAAGCATTGCACCTGAATGTCTCTAGGAGGGGTCTGAATCTGCTGAAGGTGGTCGGATACCACCCAGTCAGCTGAGGTCTAGGAAAGGGCAAAAGGTAAACTCACATACCCTCATGAACTTGGGATGCTCATCTTCTGCTCTTAGACACCAGGGGTCTAGGCTCTCTAGCCTTCAACATGAACTGAGCACCATGACCAGCTTCCTTGGTTCCCTGTTTGTGGGTGGCAGACAATAGGGCTTCTAAGGCTTCAGTATTATGTAAGCTGAGACAAGCAGTTGATGGAGGAAGGTCATTGGTTAAAAAATAAAGAAACTGCTTGGCCCTCATAGGTTAGAACATAGGTGGGTGGAGTAAACAGACAGAATGCTGGGAGAAAGAGGAAGTGAGGTAAGACACCTCAGACAGACGCCATGCTCCCCTCTCCCAGGCAGACACGATGAAGCAAGCCACCAGGTATGACATGCTGAATCTTTCCCGGTAAGACTGGTGCTACACAGATTATTAGAGATGGGTTGATCGGGATATGAGAATTAGCCAGTAAGGGCTAGAGCTAATGGGCCAAACAGTGTTTAAAAGAATACAGTTTGTGTGTTGTTATTTCGGGGTATAAGCTAGCCAAGAGACCAGGAGCTAGGGCGGCAGGAATGCAACCCGCAGCTCTTGCTACAGGTGGTGATGCATACCTTTAATACCAGCTTTTAGAAGGCAGAGGCAGGCGGGTCTCTGAGTTTGAGGCTAGCCTTGTCTACAGAATGAGTTCCAGGGCATCCAGGGCCACACAGAGAAACCCTGCCTCAAAACACCAAAAGATTATGTGATTCTCATAACCTAGCTCCTCCCATCTCTCAATTGTCCTTCCTTTCATCCATCCATCCATCCATCCATCCATCCATCCATCCATCCATCTTTCCATCCATCTTTGCTAATGGACTGAAGAACCCTGACTGATCCACTGACTTTAATTGGTTTCTAACAGGAGACTGTAGCGCTCAGGAACTGGCATTCTCGTGGGCCTGGACTCAGAGTGGATCAGAGAGCTAACTGCGCTATTCCCAGAAGTCACCCTTCACCAAATCGTGTCTCTGACCCACCACTGTTTCATATCCAACATGACTCAGGACCTTAGGCTGCTACCTCTGCATTGTGTCTGTCATAACCAGCATAGGGCTACCCTTCTACCACATAGTCTCTGCTATAGCACTTAAGCTTAAAGACAACTTTCTGTCCTCCTTCAAGAATCATCAAAGCTTTCAGCTGTGTCCCTTTATAGCCTATGTTAGCTTTAATGATCTTCTTAGTGGCCATGGCATGCATGATTGCTCCCAGCTCTGGTGTCTCTTCGGGGTACACTTCCCAGGGCACCACCCATTGGGCTGCAATCTCCCAAGGAGACTGCAGGGTGTGATCCAATTTAGGCACCAGTTCCATCCGCAAGCCAGTCATCATTTGGTAAAAAGTCCTCTGGTCCTCTCTGTTGGCTGCTGATGTATCTAAGTTGTCTATCAGGAAAACTTTGGTGAAGATAAAGATGACTAGGAGTATTGCTAACAGCACAACTCGCTGCTTTAGCTTCATGTTGGCCTCTTTTTCCTCAATGCACTTTTTCACTGGCTTATCAAGGAGAACAGGTGGAGATGGTTAGCAAGGCGATTCCATGATTGCATATTTCTTCACCAGTGCCTCCCAATTCCTGACGGTCCTCAGGCTCGCTCCATAGCCACCTTTGCAGTGTGGTGCAGCGTGGCCTCCGGGGAGGGGCAGCTCCACGTTGGGCGCCAAGATGTTATGGCATAAATGAACAGCAGACAGAAATTATAATAAAATATTCAGCTTTAATAAAGGAAGGACTTACAAGACTGAGGTTCCCACGGAGAACAGGAAAACAGAAGAAGGGAAGGCGGGGAGCACACCTGCAATATTTATAAGTGAAAAATATCCTCAGGGGACCCCGCCCTACAAGCAAGGTGATTGGCTGGGCTTCCCCTACAGGTTTCTGCCTATCTGAAGCCTGCTTCCTCCTGTAAAGAGAAAATAGCCATCTCTGGGTTGACCTGGGGATGAGTTTCTTTACAGAAATAGACTCTACTGAGGTAACCTACAGAGGTTAGAGTTAACCTATAGAGATTATAGTTAATCTATAGAGGTTATAGTTAACCTACAGAGGTTGTAGGAAGGATCTAGAACAGCTCTCAAAACTAAAGAAAAGCACGAGGCAACCCCCTCTCTGAAGGTCAGGACCCAGACCACGTAGGCATCTTGGAAGAGCAATCAACAGACAGGCTTCTCGGGTCTGGTGAGGACCACTCTTGTAATAGTCCAGAGAAATGCATCTGGCCATGTCCTAACTTCTTGAGAAGAGAATGAGCCACCTTGTCTTTAGTCAGAGGCAGAGGCCACTCATCAGGGACCAGCAACAGGAAGCAAGAATGGGGACTGATTGTTACTGTGTGTGTAAAGAACTTAGCACCATAGTTTAGCAACTCCTACAGGCTAAGGACCAGCAGTTGTGCATTAGCAACTATAAAGTGGAGTGGTTGAGAGCTGATCAATAGTATAAACTGGATAAAAAGTCAGAGAATGATTGTATCTCAAGTGGGAATCCTAGATAAGATCACAGAATTGGGTTGTATTAGGGTGACCAGCACCCTGGCTGTGCTGTTGTGTCTTGGAGGTTCAGGAAATCTTTCCAATGGAGAACACTGGACCACAGAGTAAGGGGTTTTCTATGAGATATTTCTCATAGAAATGTATTATTTATTTGTGTGTGTGTGTTGTTGTGTGTGCGCGCCCATGCATGACATAGCATGTGTGACGTGTGTGTGACGATAGAGAACAACTCTCAGGAATTTTTTTCTGTGCTTCAACCATGTAAGCTTCTCAGAGGTCGAACCAGCTGTCGGGTGGTGACAAGCACCTTTGCCTACTGAGCCGCCTCACCTCTCCCCAGCCAGAGTTATCTTTTGACAACTGTGTGCTAATCCACCATTCTGTCATTAAAATTTCCGTTAGTAATAATATATTGATAATGGCTTTATCTAAGCAAGGTTTTTGCCCTATAGGACCCAGCCACTTTAATCTTACATTCTTAAAAGAAACAAGGAAGAAAAGAGAGTTAGAACAATGCTAAGCGAAAAAGCTTGGAAGAATTGAAAATTCTTTTTAAACATTTTTGAGAAAACCTTGACATAAGAAAAGAGAACAAAGCTAGCTTGAATTCCCGCCATAAAGATGTGTATGATTGGACATTTGAATAATTTGAACGCATGTATGCACACACCTTGGTGGTCTCCAGTAAACATGTGAGCAGAGGTCTCAGCCTGCTTCATCCGCAGTGATTTATCCTAGGGGAAGCTGTTTGCTCTCACTCTTATCTCTTAAATGTTGATTTATTTCAGTTTTAAAGGTGAGCCTGAGTCAGCGGCAGCTCCCATAGGCCTCTGGAGTCCAGTCTGAGAACCCCTGTTTATACAATCTGGGATTATACTGTAGAAAACTACAGTCTCAAAAGGCTCTGAAGAGCCTGGTGGAAGACAGACTCGGGCTCACAGGTTGGATTTTGCTCATTCACCTTCCCTTCTGTTTCTTGTGTGAGGGTAGCCAGCCAGCATGAATACTAGGATGCACTTCTGCTCTAAGACAGACTCCTGGCCTGAGAGGGACCATGAGTTCTGTTCCGACAATGACCAGTCAGACAGTGGGCCTAGTAAAGACCTGTGGACTCAGAACAGCTTGAGCAAATAAAGCCATGAATTTGTAGCTGCACTTTTAGCTCTAAAGCTTTACCTTGTGTCAAAGGCAAGGTGGCTTACCAGCCTGGCTCTCTAAGGCTCTCCAACAAGTGGGTGAGCCCTCTGTTTGCCCTTGTAGAACCAAGTGCCCTCTCTATCCATCCAATGTTGACTTCCACTAGGACAATCCTATTTCTAGTCTAGAGCAGGGCAGGAAGTGTTTGCCTTTGACCCTCTTGGCTGGCAAGTGTGGATTGATTTTAGGAGGTGAATTAATTACTGAATAAAAAAAATGTATCATTCAGAACTAAGTGGCACCAAGAGGATAAGAACATTTTAACCCGAGGAGACAAAACTAAGGAGAAACCTAAGCAGTGTAGCCTGAGAAGATTGCTGGATTTCTTGTGCCTCAACGTCTCCGACTGTATCATAACCGGGTGTCCTGTGAAGGTCCTACCATTGAAATAGGCAGATTCTTGCAAAACACTTACAGTGAGGACATGGCATTAATGGGTAATAGTAAAGGCATGGTCTCTGCCTTGGAAACACTAAATGGGGCTAGAGAGATAGCTTGGTCAATGTTTGCTTTGCAAGCATGAGTATCCCCAAGCCCCACATTAAAAAAAAAATCAAGGTGGTGTTTACAGTTTTTACTTGTAATCCCAGAATTCGGAAAGAAGAAGCAAGTTGATCCCCGGGGCTTTCTGACCAGCCAGCCTCAGTGCTTTACAGATTGAAGGATCATGAGAGTAACTGTCTAAAAAGAAAGGTAGGCAGTAACTGAGAAATGATAGCTATGGCCGTTCTCTGGATTCTATATGCATATGCACGCAGACAAAAACATGCAAGCGTATGTGCAAATGGGGTATTTACTAAATGTCTTTGAATGGTAGGGAGTCTGTTATAGGGCAGGAAACGCCTTCTGATTGGCCCAGACTTGAGAATGGAAGTAACAGCTGGGGAAACCAGAGAGGAAGCAGCCACACAGCACTAATGCAAGAGTTGAGCTGACTCAGGAGGGGTGAAGCCTGCACTGGAGAGAACCCATAAGAGGAGACCCTGTGTTCCTGGAGCATACGACTATTACAGCAGATTCAGAACACTGAGGACGGAGAGTGTATTTGCTTTTTTCCTTGATATTCTGATAAAATAGCGGACAAAAGCCACTTGAAGAAGGAAGGGTTGATTTTGGCTCACAGTTGGGGACACAGTTTGTCATGGCAGCAGTCGCGTGTCGTCCATCCTTAGTCAGGAAGCAGAAGGAGGTGGAGGCTGAGACTCTTTACTCTGAGACTCCAGCCAATAGCGCTAGCCGTATTTAGGGTGGGTCTTTCTAACTCAATTACTCCAACATGGAAAATCCCTCAAAGACATGCCCGGAGATGGTCTTCAGGGTGATTGTAGATCCCATAAAGCACTGCAAATAGAAAGAGTCATTAATCTGGGCTGAGTCTTGTGCTAAATGCTCTCAGGTTGGTGGTGGTCGCAGGTACTTTGTGGGTTTTTGTTCACCCCTGAGCTCGGTTGTTCAGACCCTTTTTGTAGACGTGTTTGGAGTGCACAAGACTCATCCTGGAATGTATGTGTGAATGATGGCTTCATCCTTTAGACTTCTGTCTCTGTGCCAAAGACTTGACAGTAACTGTTTAGCACGGGAATCATTTACTTTGGACCTTGATTTCAGAGGCATCAGTCAATGGTAGGCTGACTCCATTTTTATGGAGGTGGTAAGGTAGGGGCATCATGGTGACAGGGTGTGCTCACCACATCGTAGCCAAGAAGAAGAGACAAAGAGAGGCCAGTTCAAAAACTGCTCAATTACCTACTTCCAACCAGGCCTTAACTTTCAATGATGCCACCAAATTACGACTGCCTCGGTAGATTAGTCCATTAGCAGAGTCAGAGCCCTCATGATCCAGTCGCTCTCAAGCCTGTATCACATGATCCTTTGGGCCCATCTTAATCTCCAAAATATAACATTGACTTTCGTTTTCTCTGGCAAACCAGTGTGACGGTGTGAATGTGCAATGTCCCACAGGTGCACATATTTGAACACTTAGTCCCCGGGTAGTATGCTGTTTGGGAAGCTTGTGGAACCTTTAGGAAGTGGAGCCTCACTGAAGAAGTGGACCCTTGAGAGAGCGCTTTGCTTTTGACTGTACACACAAAGGGACCAGAGGTTCCCCCATGCCCCCTCCCCCACTCCCGCCACTGTGCCCTCCCCTCCTGCTGCCAAGTCTTCCCCTCCAAGACTTTGAACTGTCACCCCAAATTAGACCTTCCCTCCTTGAGCTTCTTGACATTTATTTGATGACAGCAAGGGGGAAGTAGCCAAGGAGCGGGAAGGCTGTGTCTGAGCTTCATGCTCTTCCTCACATTCGGGGGAGGATATGGAAGCTCAGGGAATTGAAGCATGCTCCCCAGATACCCTAGGCCACAAACCCTGCCACCCAAAAGCATAGGGTAGAGAACTCAGAGCTTCCTCTGATGCCCTCTCCTGGAGTTCTCCTCCAGGTCTACTATCTGCTCTCAGCTTGCAGACACCCTTCCAAGCTGATCCTCCAGCCCTGTGCTCAATAAGCATGCCCAGAGTCACCACTCCTGAGTTACAAGGTTCTAAGAAATGTAACCTTGTACTCTTGGTAGTTTAGCGCGCGCGCACACACACACACACACACACACACACACACACTGCCGCCACCCTGCATTGAGGGCGTTATCCGCTCATGGCCACCCTTTTGACTGCAGATGTGTTTTTAGAGTCACATGGTCATTACTCATGACTGACATTTTCCCTAGTACTGAGCACTAGATAACAGCAAGGGTTTCCTAGTTGGTGACTTACTCTCAAGATTGGCACCCAGCCCTGTCTTGAGTGCTCCGCTTTGTTCCCCGGCTGCTATGGAATGCCAGCAATTCCTCCTCATGACCAGGGGCCAAAAAAGCACGAGGTTCTCAGGACCGAGTCTGGCATTAGGAATACCCACATGTCACCCACGGCAGGCCCTCTCCTAAACATCTAACAGGGGTAGTGGAGTGGCGGGGGTTTCCACATAATGTGAGTGAATCTGGTCAGTGCTTCATGTTTCTGGGAATCGTCTTTTTCTTCTCCTGATTTGTTAACATTGTGCTCGAGTGGACTCAACCCTGTTTTGTCTAGGCACGGGGGAGAGAAGAGTTAATATTAAACGGCAGCATTTCACGCAGTAATATGCCCAAGCTAATCCAGAAGCAGCCGTGTTTAAGTGAAGCATGCCCTTGATTCTTTTTAAGCTCCGTCGCCCGCTGGCTTAGTGTGTTGCTGAAGTTGATTTGATTTAGGAGCTTTAGGACTGTCACTGAAAAAGCCTTTCTTATGAAACATCAGATTTTTTAAAGAAGGATAATTGGAGTTATTTTCCAACAAGAAGTGGTTTTATGCAATTTCCAAACCATTTTCATTTAAATGTCAAGTGACATCTCCTCTTTGCTGTAGAGGAACAGAAGTGTGCGCACGTAACTGAGTGGGTGCCGGAGTATTGGCAGTTTCCCCCTCATGGTCCGTGCCATTATTTTTGAGACGAGAACTATGAAATCAGAGGTGCTTTACAACGGGTTTAAAATAAAGTGGGAAAGCGAGCAGTTACCCAGAATGTCACCTCAGCAAATGAGCACCTCTAAAGATGTCCTGTCATGATGTGACCAGTTTCTGAGAAAGATGATCTTTCTGTCCCCAGAGCCGGCTCCTCACGCTCCTTCAGGCCACCTTTTCTGTTGCCCTTTCTTTGAGAGCAGCAGGTTCTGTATCCTCCACTTCCTTTGTTGTCTATACTGTTTCCCCTTCCTTTACTATTTATTCCTTACTTCCTTTACACTGCTAAATCTACCCCCACCTCTCCAGTCTTTTTTTTTTAAATCTTTCTTTCTTAGGCACTCCAGGACCCAAGCCTAGAAAATGGTGCTGCCATCCTGTGGGATGACTCTTCCTACCTCAGTTAACCTAATCAAGGCATGCCCAGAGGCTCACCTAACCTAAATAACCCCTCAGAGGTGTGCCTGAAGGCAAGTCTCCTAGGTGACTCCTAGTCCTAGTCAAGGCTAACTATCACTGGAGGGGACGCCCTTGTGTTTCAAGGGTGTCTCCTAGGTCTCTTGGTTACAGTCCCACCTTCATTTTTCTCTTTGTGTTCACATTCCTGCTCAGCCACTCCTCATCACTCCCCATCCTGTACTGCAGGCTTTTACTCCCCCCATTGTATATTGCTGGCTTCTTCTCCAAAAAAACAAATTCCTCATCTTAAGGTAGCCCTGAATGCTGACACCTATGGTTGCTTTCGAACTTATGGTGAGGCGGCTCCACATAGTGGAGGAGTGTGGACAACTTGCTTACCTCATATTGCAACCAGAAATAAAAGATGTAACGGGAAGGATCCAGGGTCAAGATACATTCTGCAATGGCACATTGCCAGAGAATGCTATGAGGCCTTGTCTTCTGTAGTTCCGATATCTAAGTCCGTGGTTCTCAAGCTATGGGTCATGACCCCTTTGGGGGTCACATATTAGATATCCCCACATACCAGATATTTATGATGCATAACAGTAGCAAAATTGCATCTATGAAGTAGCAATGAAATAATTTTCTTGTTGGGGGTCACCACAACATGAGGAACTGTATTAAAGGGTCACAGCATTAAGACTGTTGAGAACCACTGCTCTAAGTCGTCTCTTCAGATCTTGATTCTAGCAATGGATGGATTGAAGCATTAATTAGAACAGAGTCCTCCTGGTCTGAAAGTCGAGATCAAACGTCTATCTTTGCCTTCGCTTGTTGAATTGCTGTCTACTCATTTTCAAATGCACAACCTGAGATCATCTTCTCCAGAGATTTTCCTGCTGATTCTCAATATTCTGTCCCATCCCAGTACAAGTGGAGGGGAACCTTCACTCAGCTTATGTAGCTTCACCATAGCCTGTGCCTTTCGCTGGCCCTGTTACTAGGTCTGTGTGCACTAATGGTGTATAAGCTACTTGTTATCTCTTTATGCGGTCCCCAACATCAGACATACACCATCACAGACATCAATTAAAGCTGCTTGGATCAGATTAGGTTTTACATCACGCTTACCTGCTAGCGCAGCAGAACTAGGTTCAACTGTCAGTTGGCTAACACAGTACAACTTTCCTAGAGCATTTATCATGATTCCTCAACATACACTTAGCCAAAGATTTCTAGGAACTTCCCAGGCCCATTCTTCCACTTCTCAGAATCATCGTCCCCCTTCCTCTCAGTATCTTCTCAGCAGGCTGTGCCTGTTGCCGCCAATATAGGCAGTATAATGGAGCATCAAGGCCTCATATATGCGCCCCAGCTGTTGTTTACTAGTGGTCTTATCTCCCAGGATGTTGTTGAAGCCAGATGAAGGTACAGGCTGTGCTATGGACTTCTCATCCCTACTTCCAGTGCTGGACTGGATCACGCACAGTGCTGTGCATCATAGACTGGATGAATCACTTAGATGTCTCAGCCTCCATTTCCAAGTACTCAAAACAATCAGACCCACCGTTTTATGACTGAAACTTTCTGTTTGAAGCACAGGATGGTCAAACCATGAGTAGGCAGTCTGGAAAAGACTAGAATTTAAGCAACAGGAGCCTTCTGTCACCAGCCCTCCACTGTGTCTGAATAGCACTATGAGCATTTGCTCAACTGGTTGATGTGAGGTTTAAGAAACTTGCTGGGGTCAGTCACTAGAGTCAAACTTATATTCCCACAGCAATATCCTTACCATCCTGGAGCAATCATATGCCCTTTTACCTCCAAACAGCAGGCTGCAAGCTAGACTCAGGACAGAAGAGATCAGCAGCATCTGCTGTCCCCAAAACGTGTCTGGAGCACAGGGCATGTTTTATCGTGGGTGTTTTCATCTTCAGATAGCCAGCATCAATGATCAAGGATTTAGCTCAGTTGGTAAGAGCACTTGCCTAGCATGCACAAAGCCCTGGCTCCAATATCTAGCATTTCCTAAAGCCAGATATGGTGGTACATGCCTGTGATCCCAGGACTGAGGATGTAGAGGCAGGAGGATGTGGAGTTCAAGGTCATCGCTGGCTGCATAAGGAGATGAAGGACACCTTAGACTATGTGAACCACGCCTCAAAGCAGAAGAGAAGAAAATGAAAACAAAACAAAACAACACAGAATTTTAAGAACGTCTTATGTATTCCCCAAATGAAGTCAATCTGAATTTCTCAGTCTGCCCCTGCCCCTGCCCCAGACACACACTAGAAGTTGCTTTCATTGAGTCCACCCTGTGGTTAACATTAGCTCCTACTTCCCAGGGTGCTAAGAGAAGTACGTAAGATGTGTGAGCAGAGTTAGCACAGAGTAAAAAATCAGTTCTTGCCCAGTCTGCAAGAACTACATTCTCACTGTTAGTCATCCCATCTGCCTGCTGTGGAATCCTCCAAGAATTAAACGGCAGAGACCTAGCAAGGGTTTGATGGCTGGTTGACAACAGCCGCTTGAGATGAAGATTCTCGGGGACCACCCCCCACCCCGCAGCAGGGATAGCTTAAGCTCTGCTGAGTGACACCTTACTGCTGGCCTGCTCCTTGCAGTGCCCTGTAGTCCTCACAGCTGCTCCAGGCATACAGAGGCGATGAACTTGTCTAGAGGGGAAAGGGAAGGGATAAAGTCACGGGAGTGTACACAGGTGGAAGGGGATCGTCCCCAGGGTTGTCTGTGCATCTCTCTACACAGCCTTGGTTGGGTTCCGTCCCTGGCATTGGGAGCTATCATGTGAAGAAAAGAGGAGTGTTCCATGAGATCTTGAGAGTCTACTGCATTCTGAGATGGTAGAAAAAGGCATTCACATGGCACCATGGAGTCCTATTCCTTACTGCGTTGAATCCACAGTTAAAAAAAAAATTCTATGTCCACCTATTTCTGCTCCAGTGTAGATTTAGACCTCCTGAGGAGCTTGGGGTTTCGGCCATGGCTTTGTTTGTTATTTGTGTATAAATTCCATACCCGGTCCAACTCAAATAAAGCAAACTGGCTCTTCATTAAGCAGGTTCGCAGAGCTTAGGTCAAAGGCTTTGCTGGGACCCACTGTGGACAGGCGGGGAGGCTTGCCTCCCAAACTGCTGTGTTTGCAGATTTCATGGAGGGGAAGCAAGCCCCCACTCCCCTGCTCCACCAGAACTGCTTACAGTGTGCTTCATTTTTTTGCCTTGATTTTGAAAGTCTTTGGGGAATTTCAGTGGAAAGCAAGCAAGAACATTTAGAGTTTGCTGCTGACCCAGAAATACAACTCGCTCTCCTGCTTTGTAAGAAAACCTTAGGAGTCAAAGCCAGAGTTTACAAAATAGGTTGGCGGGGGGAGGTCTTAAAAACATCAAGGACATTTTAGAATATGTTTTTACAACTTGACAAAGTCTGTGGAGAAAACAAGGTTTAGAACTAAAGTGTTAGGAACAGCTGCCAATTGAAAATAAATCACAAATGAAGATAACCTGCCTCTGAGCCTATCATGCGGAACAATGGGAAAATATTATCAGAATTGTAAAAATCCGATTTGCATGCATCTTTTTTCCCCAAACATAGCTTTGCAAGCCTAAATTGAAAACAAGCAGAGACCAGCTTGAGTAATGGAGTAAAATCATCCCGAGATTCCAGACGTGTGTGTCAGGAGACCCTGACTGGATGAGAAAGCCAGAAACAAATAAACATTGATTTCCCTCACTAACTCTTTCTTTTCCGTGGAGGATTCCAAAGGGTGTTTATAAATCAATTAACTGCAAAGACTCCAGAGAGTGTAGCAATAAGATAGTTAGTAATGGTCTCCCTACTAATATCTCCCACTTCTCTTCGTTCCACGCACATCTTCTCCAGTATTCTAGCAATGGCTGTACAAGCATCCTCCACGCGAGCATTCTCCATGCGAGCATCCTCTAGGCAAGTGCTCTGCCCCCATCTTATAGATGGGTACACCATGCATAACGCTCACTAGACTTGCCCCCAGGCTGCACAGCTCTCCTGTCACAAAGACACCATTCAGACTGCGTTCACTCTGGAGTTGAGGTGATGCCTACTTTCGGGTGACCTCTTGACACCTCTCAAGCTAGCCATGTTGAGCACAGGTAATGCCCTGATATGGCCTTAGCATGTCTTCCAAATAATTCCCCTGAACACTGGCATCCATGTAGCTTTTAGGATAGCACAGATGTCCCTGACATCACCTCCAGGCCAGTGCTCCCAGCCGGCAGTCTGCATCTTCCACCTCTACTAGGTCTTTGGCTCATGGATCTCTGGCTGCTGCTCCTTCGGCTCTTAAGTATGCAGTTTTCACAGCGAGTGCTCATGTGCTCCCCCTGGAAAAGTCTACTTACCTGTAGCGGTGTGCTCCTTCTGACGCTCTTCAGCCTAAATGCTGAGAGAGCACAACTGACCGCCTGTCTGAACCAGGAGCAGCTAATCCGCTGCTCTCTCATTTCATAATTTACAACTGCATCCTACGTATGTTTATGAAGTATTCATTGTTCTCCTCTGGTTCTCCCAAGAGTTATAGCAGGCACCCATTCTGCTGTGGCTGTCCCACCACTCAGACCGAGTACACCCGTACAATTGGAGCCAGTAACTCCCCACAGGGCTGCCTTTGTACTCCTGGACAGGCCAGTCTTCCTGAGGAGAAGTAGGGCCACCTAATGCTGCCTCTGATCAATAGTGTTGCTGGCACCCAGTAACTTCTTAGATGGGCCCAAGCCTGGGCCTCATCCATGAGTTCTCGGGTTGGAGGTCAACAGTTTGATGTCACCAAGCGCTCCAGGGGTTTCTGCTAATGTGGACGAAGAGTGATATGGAAAATATCCCTAATCCCACTCTTCCTCTTACCTCTGGCACTAGATCGTCCCTACTAGGCTGAGTGAGTCCTTAGATCTAAAACATGATCCAGAGAGGCCAGGAGTGGCTCCCAATTCACAGAATGAGAATATAAACTAAAGTGTCACCTAGCCCTAGAATAGATTGTGAAAGTTTCATCAGTTGAGAAAACAGAACGACTGTTGACCAGAAACCCCATATCTGGGTGTACAGCCAAAGGAAATGAAATCAGAATCTCAGAAAGACATCTGCAGTCCGAGCTCATTGTTGGAATCAGGGTGGGGTGATACCAACCCAAGTATCCACCAGCCATGGATGGGTAGAAAAAATGTATCTGTATGTGTGTGCATATACATTGTAACATTATTCAGCTTCAAACAAAGAAAATCTTGTTACTTGTAATATAAATGAAACCAGAGAACACGGTCTTTGTATAACAAGTCAGTCAGAGAAAGGGAAATACCGAATGGTCCTGATTTTGTGTGGAACCTAAAGAGTTGGAATTTGTCAGACAAGGCATCAGAGAGCACTGGCCTAGATCAAGTGACCCCGAGGAAAGTGACGTTTATGTACATGATACACACACCCTACCCCCTTTCCTGACCCTTTGCATTCTCCCCTCCTCTTATTCTTTGATGAGTCCCCTCCACTCCCACATCTGTCGGTCTGAATCGCAGAATACCCTGCCTCAATTTCCCACCCAGATTGCCATGTGTGGCCAATATGTCATTGCCATTGTATGCCCACAGGCGTCTTCAGCTGTGAGCTGGGGTCTAAGGCACCCACCATTATCTATTTGGCTTGTGCCTGCCACATCCAAAAGTTCTGTCAACACATTCTCTCCTCGGAGTTAGTCTGTTTTCCAGGAATACTGATGGATGATAGTCTTCTTGCTCTTCCCTTGGCATTCTCTACACAGCGGGAGGGATGCAGAAATCTGTAGCATGGAATTTGAGCATTCAGATGGGCCAACAACATCAGGGACACTTTATGTCTGCCTTTCCCCAGGCCTAGGCCAGCCATGATTCTTTGTGCCCTCCCACAAAGGTCCTTATTTTCTCCACTGCACCCAAGTCGCCATTTGGCATGGAGGAGGCACTCCATAAGTAATAAAGAAGGCATGTTGCTCAACTGCAAATAGAATAACCAATTTGTCCATAAGTCTGTGTCTGGATGCCAGAGTATGTGACTCTCAGGCAAATGTCTATAAAGATGACAGCCATCACCAGGTTTTATCTGATTTTGTATGTTTGAGCATAAATTTATAAACAGAAAAAAATCAGTGTACTCTTCTGACTGTGTGTTTTATCATACATGCTATTGCTGAATAATATGTAATGTAATATGTGTAAATATGCTGTTCGTACAAGACATGGAAGACATAGAGAAGCATGAAAGAAACAATTCAGAGCCTCATCCTATTTTGGCATACTTCCTTCCTGTCATTTTTCTATGACTTAGCAATCTTGTGGCCAATGGTTTCCTTGGGTCTGGGCACACAAGCCAGTTCCTGCGCTCTGCCTATCTGTGACTGTCCCCAGGAAGGAAAAGTGAGCTCCTACTTAAAAGAAAAAAGAGATTTATTTTATTGTTATTTATAAGCCTCTTTTTGTCTCCCTGTCTCTCTCTTTCTGTCTCGTATGTCTTTGTCTCTCTCTTGCTCCTTTCTGTAAGTGGGGGGGGGGGGAGGCTGGTACTCACAAAAGCCAGAGAGGGTACTGGACCTCCTGGAGCTGGAGTTAGAGGCAGTTGTGACCACTTGATGCAGGTGCTGGGAACTGAACCTGGGTCCTCTGCAAGAGCAGTATTGCTCTTAACCACCAAATCAACTCCCCAGCCTCACTCCAAGTTTCTCTATAGTAACATAGGTGTGCACCTAGTTCCCTGATATACAAATGTGAATGGTGACATAGTATCCCTTCCTTAATCACCTCTCATTTTGTTTCCTGTATAGAAACTTCTGACATAGAGGTGTGAATAGAAGGGTTGGAAAATACCCAGTAAGATGTGAAGATAGTTGTCACTTGCCTTGTCACCTATTACTGTAAATCAAAGGCAGCTTGCTACAATGTAAGAAGCTCATTTCCAACACATGGGACTTGTCAAGATATGGCAGGACAAGGTTACCCTCATTTAGTTCATAAATATCTGATCACTAATAAATACTCTTCCCTAATCCTTGAAAGTTAAGGTGCTTGGGAGGGAGGGGGGACACAGGCTCCATGATTCCTTTTCTTCTATGTCTGTCTTCTGTGTCTCCAGGTCCTTCTTCCTTCACAGTTGGCATAAAACCCATAAAAAGTTTATTAAAATGAGCCCAAAAAACACCATCCTCATCTCCAGATAAGTACTGATGGCTTTGAAGTCTGCAGCCACCCCAGTCCTGCACTTTCTCTCCTCCACTCCGTCTCATCCACACCAGCTCTCACCCTATGGCAGTCGTGTGGAGCACAGCCCTTTGGTTTATTCCCCTTAACCCTCCATACACGATTCCATGAGTGACTCTTCCAGCCCTCTGATTTATCGTACACAAGGTCTACAGCCATGTTAAAACAGAGAAAAGAGGAAGCGTGAGCATGGTGGCTTAGCTCGCTCAGCTTCCTTGTAGATGGTGATTTCCAGGCAGAAGGATGAATGTAAAGTCTTTCTAAGAATCATGAGAAAGGACTCCTTCTGTGCAACCATTTCAGTTAGTAGGCAGTGGGGAAACTGCATTCTCAGAGGGTAAAAATACCCACTGGAAACAGGATTCCCAGTGATCTGGTTTCACTCTAGTAGGCCATAGACATATGAATAGGATGTTTTCTATTTAAGTATTTAAGAAAACATATGCTTAAGACATGACTAAATATTTTAGGGCTTCATTAAAATGAAATCCTTCTATCTGAGGGATGTTTGAAGTTCTTGAAAATCCGTTTTGCTTCTGTTTCATTAGCTGCTGGTGCTTGGTTTTGTGCAGAATGACTTCTTGAAATTAAGCATTTAATAGTTGAATAGAAAAAAATCATCTTAGGGTATGCTTTAATGAGGCAAAAATCCCTCACGTTGCAACTGTTAAGCTTTGGTTAATACCAGCTATTGGCTGACATGTAGCGGGCATGCCTAGAAGTTTGTGAACTTTCAAATAATATTGGTTGGCTTTTTGTCGGCAGCATTTGTTTTTTATTTGAGAACCTGTGCAGTTCTAGAGGTGCAGGGACTCCCACCTACTCAGATGCCACACAACCTTCTTCCTGCTTTCCCAATCAGAGCCCAGTGCCTGTGGCAATTCTCATCCTCCCTTGAGGTCCTACTCTCAAGCCACAGACTTGGGATCTCATGGCCATATGCTTGACCAGTCTTTCTCCCAGAGACCCACAACGCTGGAGGAGTGTGAAGGGAACTGTTCTGGAAACAAATGGGACTGCCAATATCTGCTTTCTTCTCGTCCCCTCCCTGCTGCTAGCTCTTGCAGTCCCCTGGAAGTACTGTGACACTTGGTTTCCATCCCTTTGTCTTCCTGGTCTTGTGGTGGTATCAGGACTGTTCAGCAGGTCCCTGGGAAAGAAGAAGACTGACAAAGGTGATGGGTGCTCTCTCTACACCAGCCATGTTTTCCTTGGAGCCTTCCTGGGCCCTCTCTTATTATACAAGCTTCTCAAGCTCAGACCTAATTGTCACTAGGGATGTGGCTGACATGCACATTGTGAACCAGTAGACTAGATGGAGCTGGAGAATCCCTGTTTCTCAGGAGCCTCTGTGTAGGACAGATGCTTCGGGCCTATGCTCTGAACAGTAAAGGGCACTCTGTGTGAGGAGTATGTCACCCAGAGAGACGATCCATAAGGGAGCTGAGCAAAGTGCTTAGTAAAGTTCTCGAAGATGTTGAAGACAGTTGTGATGCTGATGATGGAGACAATGGTGGTGATGATGGTGATGACAGAGACAAGGAGGGTGGTGATGGAGACAGTGGTGGAGATGGTGATGAAGATGATACTGATGATGATGAAAGGAATAGTGATGATAGAGATTATGGTAATGATGATGATGACATTAGCAGTGGTTGTAATGGGGGTAGTAACAATGATGGTGATAATAGTTATAATGTTGGTAACGATAATGGGAGTGATGAAGATATGATGGAAATTATGGAAACAGTGTTGGTAGGTAGTGATGATGGTGATGGTGATGGTAGTATTGGTTGTAATGATGATGGTGATAATGGTGGCAGTGGTGATAATGGTTTTGGTGACAGTAATTATCATAGTAGAGGGTATTGATAGTTGTCAAGGTTACAGAAATTATGATTACAATGGCAATGGTGATAGGTGGATGTAGTGACAGCATTTGTGATGGCAGTGGTGATGGTGAGTATCTACTTGCTAGGGAGGACCATTTATCTTCATAGAAAGGTCATTGTTGACACAGCTGTAAAGAATGATTTGCAGGGAATAAGCAGAGGGGAAGAACAGTCAGAGATCCTTTTCTGGACAGCATGCAGTCGCTCCCTACAGCGCTCCCATCAGCCCTCTTCCGTTAGAAAGCAACTGAATTCATCTTTATTGTCTGTCAGTCTGTCCTGGCCCCTAACAAAGAACCTAGACCCTCGCAATCCCTCAGCAAATGTGGGCTTCCCTCCTCTTTTCCTGAGAAGTTACAACACACCAAGCTACTCAGTACTCTTCCCATTTAGCCTTCACAAAGCCTCAGACAGGGGTGCAGTTACTACTCTCTGTTCAGAGGAATAGAAAGTCATCCTGCCCAAGGTCATTGGGTTTTTAGGGCATAGTCAGGAACTCAGCCACCATATTCTCCATCCAAAAGCCTTTATTCCATGCCTCCCCAGTCCTGGACTGATGAAATAGGGGTCTGTGATGGTGCAGCTACCTAGCGGGTAAGCCCTTACCCATGGCTGAATAATCTGTAGAAAGGACACCCTGCCAGGTAAGCTCTGTATTCATTCATTACGCCCTTCGTGCCCACCTTGTCCTCTTGTTTCTGCTGCTGCCCCTAAACTCTGCGTCCTTTCCCCCACAGTCCTGCCTGCACCCTGGAGAGCTTCCCCAGGCAGACACTGGGAGTGCAATAGCAGCGCTGGCCTGAGAACGGCCCAGCGCCTGGTTTCCTTGTGGAGCTGTCATCTTTAAACCATCTGTGACATGTGCAGAAAACATGGTCCCCACTTGCCTGGGCTGTCTGTGCCAGGATTTTCAGCTCCACAGCTGTCTCCAGCAAGATGTCTCTCTCTCTGATGTCTTCCAGGAGTGCCTGGGCTGAACCCCAGGTGCCCATTTCATGTTCTTGGATAAACTCCACTCCACATCCACTGACATTCTGTGCGACTACATCTTTGTTCCATCTGGCCAGTGGGCGGAGATTCCAGCGCAGCTGGCTCCCGCGTCCGGTTGGAGCAGTGATGAAATGATAGCTGTACCATCCTGCACAGTTCCAGAGAGGTCAGAGGGCAGTGATGTTTCCAGCCATGTGCTTGAAGTCTTTGACTCACTTAGCAATAATGTGTGCTGAAAGAATAGATGGCGTCCGGCTGACAGGCAGGGCCAGACATCTCTGCATACTCCTGTTTCCCTCATTGTTCAGTCTCAGTCCATGCTTACTAACGTTCCATGCGTTACACACTCAACCATGCTACCCCCGGCTATGCAAGGAGGTCTGACCAATATTCCAAAGGATTAGGCAAGGTCACAAATAGTCTTGTCCTGATCTCACACTACTTTGCTGTGTGGCATCATGAAGCTCTCTTTAACTCTCCCTAATCATTGATTCACCTGTTGAATGAAGACTTAACTAGAAAACGCCAACGTTCATTCAGGTTTGAAACTAGGACTGCCAAGTCATAGTCCCCAAGCTGTCATTAGTTTCAAATGATCCCCTTTTCATTATTTCTCCTTCACCCCATGCTCTGTGATGTACAGGATGCGACGACATGTACAATACATCAGATTCTTTAACAAATGAGATCTGATCTTGTACACCTTTCCCAGGGTGGGAATGGGCAAGTGGGAGTAGGGCATGATGGTCAGGGGTGACCATCACCTCAGGGAAGTGTTCCCAGCACAGCCACTAGGAGACCTCTCCGAGAAGCCCTGGATGGGGAACCCTGGCACCGGTGCCCTCTTCTGGACCCACTGGCATTTTAAACAGTGACTGCTCACCTGAACCTGTCTCAGCAGTGTGGAGCAGGCCGCTGACAGTATCACGTGAGGTTGGTGTTTCTGGGTGCAGGGCACCCCATAACTGTTCTCTCCTGCTATGGTGCCCGCCTGCGGTCCTCCAAGGCAGGGTGGAAGTCTTAGGAGGTGTGTGTCTTCTCACGTTGCTCCTTGCCAATGTGTGACTTCAGGCGAGTTAGCTGTGTTAGCTAGCTGCTGTGTTAGCTGTGACCATGTGATCATATATCATTGTGGTGATGGCACTGTGTGACAGGGAAGACAGGAAGCTGAGGAGGCTGTGGTTTTGTGGGAGGATGCAAAGAAGCCTCGTATCTTGGGTGTGGTGGGGCATTATGTCCCCAGCCTTCCTGAGAGTAAGGACAGCTTTCCCACTCTTGTCCCTACTCCTCCCAGTTTGGCACCCACTAGTCCGGAAAGCCCTGCTTGGATCAGTCCATCAGCTGTTCCCAGCTCTAGAATTCTGGACAGGGTCTCTGGGAAAGGATATAATTGGATGTTGGAGACAGACACGTCCAGATGTGGCTTGTCTCCTTCAATAGGCTTTACTCGTGGGTACAATCTAGCCTGGGCCTACAGAGCTGTCTGCCCCATGGAGGAGCCAAGCATGGCATTTCCTGACTCAGGCCACTGGGAAGAAGAGGAGGAGGAACACGACCAATGCAGACCTCCCTCCAGGATTTTTCTCATCAGAGTTCTGTATGTTACAGAGACCCTGGCGTGTCTCACCAGAGGCCTACTCGATGATGCCCTTTCTCAGAAGCCCAAAAGGTCTGGGAGTGTGGAGCCCCATGGCCTTTGATAGAGTATGGGTCAGTGAGACACTGAGAGCATGGTGTTGGTTAGAATTCAGGTCCTCCTCTCTGATTTGCCTGGCCTTGATCTGGCACCTGTCTTCTGTGGAATTGGCATTCTTGTCTGTAAAATTGATCCCTATTCCCCAAGGCATGCTGTGCAGGCTGCAGATGCTGAAGCATGCAGATGGAAACATCAGCATTGACCTCACACACACGTGTGCCTGGCACCCTGGTGGTCATAGTCATCCCTGACAGCAGCTGTCTCCAACACACACAAGTGTCCATTTCTCCTCCAACACGCACGAGTGTCCATCTCTCCAAAGACGTTAAGATCTTCACACTGAGTCCTGATCAGGTGAACCAGAGTACTTGGGAAGTGCTCTCTAATCCTCCATGTGCTTCTGTCCTGGGCCTGACATCAGTTCTCTCCTGTGCCACTAAGTTCCAGGAAGAATAATGTCACCACGTGGGTGGTTTTTCCCATGCTATGTAGGTACTTACCTAAGAAGTCCTCCTGATGGACCCTACTCGGTGTTCTTTCTTGAATCTGAGTGGTGACTTCTTAAGTGCTATGCATTATGGGACTGGAGAGACAGCCCAGCATTTAAAAGCACTTGCTGTTTTCTCAGAAAATGCCCCAAGTTCAACTCCCAGTACAGCATTGAGTGGCTCACAACCACTCGTAACTCTAGCTCAGCGAGATCTGATATTTTCCTCCGGCATTCATGGGTATGCAAACACATGTATATGCAATATACATATATACTCATTAATGAAAAGTAAAATTTGGTGTGTTATGTGTACATATTTATGTGTGTGCCCATGTATATATGTGCAGATACAATTACAGATGTGTGCACTTGCATGTGAAGGCCAGTTTGTCATCATGTTTGTCTCCACTTTATCTTCCGAGACAAAGTCCCTCACTGAACCCAGAGCTTCCTGAGAGGTCAGACTGGCTGTCCCATGAGCTCCATCTCCACAGAGGGGTTATAAATGTGTGCCACCATACCCAGCTTTATACACAAGTACTGACACTCTAAACTCAGGTTCTCATGTTTTACAGAGCAAGTGTTTGACTGACAGAACCATCCCCCATGTCCCCCATATTTGACATTGATACCCCATAGGTTCTCAGCTTACCTAATCAAGGTCATTCCAAGTAGAAAGCTGTTCGTGTTATTGTCTTGATGTGCATAGCAAAGGCTTACACCAAGACAAGCCCTGTGGAGAAACAGCATCCATCCCCAACTCGTTCCTGTTCTCAGCCTTGCCCTCGGCACATGTGAGTGAGCAGGAGAATGGGACAGGTAGCAGCTGGAAGCGGGGGAAATGCCTCTTTGGAATCAAAGTCAAGCCTTTGTTGGTGCACTGTTCTTTAGCCTTAGTGAGAGGGCAAGAATTGTGGGATTAAGCTGCACCCAGTTATTCAGAGCTCTGCTTATCATAAGTACCATGCCCCCATTGCATCCTATCTGGAAGCATTTGTGAAAATGTACAAACCATAAACCAATCAGGAAATGATGGGAGCAAAGGCAGGGTATTTTCTGCTTGAATAAAGCAAAACATTTGTGGTGATGGAGTCGGCAGAAAGCTTACTAAAGCTCCGAGGGACAATTAGTCAGGATGATGAACCAGCCGACAAAGGCGCTTTCCCTCAGCCCTTGTGAAAGAAAGGGAAATCTCCTATGGTAAGTCCCATTTCTAAAGGATTGGGGTACGTATTGAATGATGACTGAGGACTCTGTGGAGCTAGAGAAAGGGATGGGTGATGGGGTGCACACAAGACCTGACTTTCCTGATGCCAGCGAGTATGAAATTGCAGGTGCACAGCCCTACCCTTTGTCACTAACTTTTCCTAAACACCAGTGTTCCTGTCTTTCTTAACACTTAGAAAACCAGCCAGAAATGCAGGAAAACCCCCACACACATGGAATCTTTGGGGGACTCCATGGGTTGGCGTGGCCATCAGGTCCACTAAAGAATACTCAGTGAGTGCTGTCTGGTTGCATGGCTTCTGGAAAGCCAAGCAAGCTATTCTTGCTGGTGGAAGAGACAGTCCTGTGATTGCCACTCAGTGGGATCAGTCTCGCTCTGTCTTCTTCCAGAACTGTCCCTGTGGTAGACATTTGTCTTGTCACCGTTCCTCAGTTGAAAACCATCCTCACAGAGGCGCTAAAAGCCCTGAGCAGAGAAACAGGTGGGAATAGTCATGCCCGGTAATCCTGCCAACTCACTCCATATAAGGTCCCAAAAGCCAAATTGCCCCAAGCAGAAATATATTTTTTTAGAAAAAGATTTATGTTTGTATGTATGTATGTAGTATGTATTGATTACATATACAGTGTTCGGCCTGCCATTATAAAGGCATTTGTTACCAAGCCTGGCAACCTGAGCTTGATCCTGGGAATCCACGTCCCGAGAGGAAAGAACCAACCCCCACAGTAGTCCTCTGATCCCCGTGTGCATGTGTGCACACACAATAATAAATAGATGAATGCATTTCAATCTGTACATTTTTATTAAAAGTGCAGTGTGCCTGACTGACCCGTGGGTGTGAACCTTGCAGGCACAGAGGGCTGTGTCTGTGTTTACCTGAGAGAGGGCTGCACGATGCTCGACCCCCAGCAACCACTCAGTAAAGATTTAGTGACACTTCTGCTCTTGTGAAAAGGAGAGCTTGGATCTCGAGATGGTAAACAAAACTTTAGCTATGTTTTCCTTAGCCATTTAGGATCAATCATATCCACCCTCTTCCCACCTCTCCTCCCACCTCTCCTCCCAGACCTCAACCTGCCTTCCCTACCCACTCAACTTCATGTCTTTTTTGTAATGTCCCAAATCAAATTTACGCTGCCCACATACTCTTAGATGTGTGACTTTTACTGGACTATGGTCAACCTACCAGGGGACACACCCTTAAGGAAAACTGATTCTTCTCTCCCAGGAGCTATTAGTTGCCAATAGTTGCTCAGCTAAGGGGAGGACTTCATGGCCACCTCCTTCCTTCCATGCTGGGATTCTGTGTAGCTTGAGTTTGTTCAGGTCTGTGCATGTCGTCACAACTGCTTTGGGTTCACAAGTGCACCTGCCCTACAGTGACCAGAAGACACGATTTCCTTGTATTAATCTTCCTCCTCTGGCTTTTACACTCCTGCCCCATCTACAGCAAGGTCCCGGAGCCTTGGGAGGAGGGGGTGTGATATACCTGTCCCATTTAAGGGCTGAGAATTCTGTAGTCTCTTATTCTCTGCACATTGGCCACTTGTGGGTCTCTGTGTTCATCAACATCTACATCAAATAGAGGGTTCAGTTCTTATCTTGCTAGATTTTATATGGGGCTGAATCTGTCTCCATCTGAAGAACGGAAATGCCCTCGCTGTTGGACAGGCATGTGCCATCCATCTTCCAAGAAGATCCTTATGTCCTCTTGGATGGGCTTAGCCACTGCAGAAGTTTAGAGTCATCCTTGTTGGTTTAGTGAGGTGTTATTTATTACCCCGGAAAAATTCCAGAATTGTCCCTCTACTATCCAGCTTGTTCCTCCTGCTTTCTGATTCTAGGGGCCTAATTCTGATGAATAAGTTCCCGATCAGTTCCTTTAAGTGATCCAATTCCTATCTTCCTTATAAGCATCATTCTTTTTCACTTGTTCAGAGTTATTTGATAATAACATCAGGAAAGAGAATCTACTAAAAAAATTATCCAGGTGAAATTAACAACTGTGCCTGTCATGTTGCTGGAGCTAGTGGTACCCCAGGAGAATGGCTGGTTTATAAGTGACTACAGTGTATCTGTTTTCATGCTGCACTGTTGTCTTGGCCTAAGGTTGTTAAGTTATAGGGTTTCCACCAACCTCCCTGAGTTGTTATAATGTCGTCGTAGCACAATTGGATTTATGGACATTCTTTTCCTCCATAAAATGAGCCCGTTTTATAGCACTGCGCATCTTTAAAATGAAGATGAGGTTAAAGGTCACTGGAAGAGATGAACACATGTGCAGATTAGCAAATGTGTCCTGCCTGGCTGTGAAGAGGAAAGATTGAGGGCTGAAGTGATGTGGCTGCTACGGGACAAGTCATTCGGAGCTAAGCCTCCCACACCCGGTCGCCAGAACATTCCTGTAAGACAACTATCTGGAGCTCAGATCCCCAAGGTCACACACGATCAGGTCTTAACATCTGGGGTAATCAATCTCTCAGAGGCTTATAGCAACAGGTTAGCGTGTGTTCTTGTTCTTTTTCACTCAAGATCACCCTCCAAAACAACTGGAGCCATGTTGACTGTGTGCCTAGCATTCTCTGACCTGGCTGAACACCTGCAGCCTCCGCATCTCATCTCCCTTACCTGTAAACTGGGGTAACCCTACCTCGCAGGAATGGGAGGACCGGGCACACAGCTAGGTATAAAGCAGGTTAACAGCTGATCAGAGTATTGATCCTCTTATCGGTTGCAAAGGTCTAACCTGCTGACTTTCATTCTTAGTCCGCCCCCCCCCCCAAACATCTGTTTGGATCTCACGACAGAAGATGTCTGTCTCTAAAAACCCTGTGAGCAATGGCACGGCGGTGCACTTTGTCTCTGAAGGGCTCCTGTCTGGGGTCACTCCATGTCAATCACACTGGCTAAGGAGCCAGCATTGAACAGGGCTGACAAAGAGCGGGCACCAATTCCGTGCTCTGGGGATGAACCATGAGCAAGGTGGCCTCCGTTGCCCGATAGTCTTCCTGAAACCCTCCGCACAGATCCATTTCTTGTTCCTTTTGGTGTTGGAGGGGGCTGCTTATTCATCCCGGCCGCCCAGAACCGAAATAATCACACAGAAACTGTATTAATTAAATCACTGCTTGGCCCATTAGCTCTACCTTCTTATTGGCTAACTCTTACATATTAATTTAACCCATTTCTATTAATCTGTGTATTGCCACATGGCTGGGGCTTACCAGCTAAAGTTCCATCTGGCTCCCATGGGGCTATATGGCTTCTCTCTGACTCCACCTCCTTTTTCCCAGCATTCCATTTAGTTTTCCCTGCCTAGCTCTGTTCCCCTGTAGCTCTGCTATAGGCCCAAAGCAGTTCCTTTTTTAACCAACGATATTCACAGCATACAGAGGGGACTCCCACATCATTTCAGAAGAGGACCATTTCTCCCCCAGTCTTCCCATCTCACAGGCTGAGAAGAGATGAGGCTCCAAGGTACCCACAGCCTATCTCTAATGAACTCAGAATCGACCTGGGAAAGGCAGTGCTTTTCAACCCATTCTGAGCCCTACTCACTCTCCTAGTCCCTAGCTCTGTGACCCTGACCCAAGCCTCTACTTTTCCATCTGTAATGGGGACAAAAGTACCTACACTGGTGGGTGACATAGAGGCAGGCAGATGATCAAGGCAACTCTCCTTTTAGCCCAGGCTTGTCTGAGATAGCTCAGTCTATGTATTGCCTGGATGAGCATTATAACAGTATTCCTGTTCCCTCTCAAAAGTACCCCAGTGTCTGTGGTGTCACCCAAAGTATATAGACTATTGATACCAAATAATGATATTAATACAAGCTTTTGATCATGATAATTAATGATCATATTGCAATCTCATTGCTATTCCTAGTGCAAATTAATGATACTGAACACCAAAAGTCACCATAAGTTTTCATTTTTCCTAATATAAAGCATTGAAATTTGCATGATTTTTAGGAAGTGTAAACTCTAGGGGCTGCAGAGATGCCCAGTGGTTAAGATAGCATAGTGCTCTTGCAGAGAGGGCTTGAGTTTGGTGCCAGTATTTGCACCAGGCAGCTCACAACTGCCAGTAACTCCAGCTCCAGGGGATCTGGTGCCCTCTTCTGGACTCCATGGATGTATATTCTCATGTGCACAGACACACCATACATAATTAACAATAAAATAAATCTTTTCTTTTTAAAACTGTTGACTTTAGAAGCTGCTTCCACTCTCCAGCAATAGTTTCATGGATTTAAGGTATTTAAAGTCGCTCATATTTTCTCTTAAAAATTTATCATTTTCTGTAGCTGGAAGCTTTTCTCTATCTCACCCAGTCCCAATGGACTGGTTTCTCTCCTGCCTGCCAGTCCCCACAGCCACTTATAAAATAATCATTCTGAGACTTAATATTAATTATAATTGCTTTGCTGGTGATTCAGCCTTCTTAGTGGCCAGCCCTACATGTAAATTAACCCATTTCTAGTAATCTTTGTATTGCCACATGCCCCATGGCTTATCAGTAATCCTCTGGCATCTTACTCCCCCGGCAGCTCTGGCATCTCCCCAACTCTGCCTTCTTTCCCCCTGTCTCTTGGATTTCCCACCTAGCTATATTCTGCCATGCCATAAGCCAACACAGCTACTTTATTAGCCAAGAGTAATAAAAACAAAATCACAACATGCAGACAGGAATCCCACATCAGTTTTCTTCCTATTGCAAAACATGATTTATACAGATAAGAGCACACAAAACATCCAAGTGTCACATTTCCTAGGTCAGCTTCACAGATGTGGGTATTTGTGTTTGTTCTTTGTAAGAGCCCATGAGACTGGCGATTATTTTTCTCTCTTCCGAGTAAAGTTTGGTTCCTCTTTTTTAGAGGTCACATATACTTAGGCTACTCATTTGGGAGTCAAAGCATGACCTTCCTGGTTGTTATAAAGTGAACCCATCTTCACTGATGTTCTTGGCTGTAAAACATGCTTGCCATAGGCATCCTTGGCAGAACGTTTCCCTGAGTGCTACAATTTGTTCCCTAGCCGTCTTGACTCTTAGAATACCGAGTATCAGTACAAGGAAAAACAGAAACTCATTTCCATGCAGTGACACTTTCGAGAAAGTCACAAGGAAGAGACATCGAGAACTGAACATTGGGCATGTATCAGGGGAGAGGCACCTAAAGCCTCTTGAGTATCTCCAGGCCCATCTTTGCAAATCTGAAATTTTCTATTTAGCTCTGAAACGACATCCTTTGACCTTCTTCTGGGGTCATCCTAGCAATCTGGCTGAGTTCCACTCAAAGAAGAGGCCACCTCCCTGACCCACCAAGCCCTCTGGCTTTTGATATACGTCCAGCATTCCCAGTGGCCAGAAGCAAGGGCGTCATTAATAAAGGACAGGTCTGTAGTAACACTGGAGGCAGCGGGACACACTTCAGAGCAGTGGGAACAGATTTACAGCTCCAGAGTGCCCTCCTCTTCCTGGAGTTACTCAGGCCCAACAGCTCCGTGAGACCGGAACAAAAGGTCTGTCCTGAGGATGCTTTATGGAGCAGGGCACGGATGGAATACATCTTGTTAGAGGCCAAGTTGAGAGCTTTTGAGCTTAAAGCTTCTTAATGGTTGGGAAACAAATAGTGGTGCCCCACCCCCACACTGCCCCCTCCAAGCTGACCTATGCCTGCCTAGGACTTGCTTTTCCTTAAATCTCTGTGAGTTCTTTTAAGTTCAGAGGGGTGTTCATGATGCAGGGAAGGCTGTAGTTTGTGTTCACTGGGCATTGTCTTCCCTGTGCTCATAGAGGAGGCTTCCAAGTCCTGGGGCTGAGCGAAGACAGATCCTTAAGAGGAACAAGGCGAGCAGGTCTGTGCTGGACATAGCGTGCCAATCTGGGAATGTTACCATCCTTGCGTCTAGAGGCAAGGAAAAGTCTTGGGCACAAAAGGTCACAGTGGAGAAATCTCAAACATGGCAAAGAGGAACAGACAGAATCAGCAGTTGAAGAAAGATGTTTCTGGGTGTGAGGAGACACACACACACACAATGCTGCAGGCACACAGAGAGAAAGACCCTCTGCAAAGCAGAGTGGGACTTGGGAAGCCAGAAAACACACACTCTTCTCAAGGGCTGGTTTTTTGTTTTGTTTTGTTTTGTTTTGTTTTGTGTCTCTGAAATCTTCCTTCCCAAATTTTGGGTTGGTCAGTTTGGAGAAAGACAGAATGTCTGGTTGGTCAACAGCTATCATGTAGCACATTGTGATTCAGTTTGGGACTTTTTGAGCCAGTCCATCGGATAATACCTGGAGAAAAAAAACATACATGGTCTTTTTTTTTTAAAGCTGCCAGGCTTTTGTCTCAGGTCAGGAGGATGAGGAAGAAGCTAGCCGTCTTGAAAGTTAGCTAGCTTTATTACCTACCATGAGTCCTCTGCCTTTTGTCTGTCCTCCAGGGGGTCTCATTTTTAGTCCCTCAATTATAATCCCTTAAATAATGTTAATTTTGTTTTTATGCATGCATATATGTGTGTTTGTGTGTTCATATGTGTAGAGGTACACGTGTGCAAGTACATAAGTTGTGTGTGTGTGTGCAGATATGCTCATATGTATATAGAGACCAGAGAACAGCCTCGAGTGTTATCCTCAGTAATTCCATCTACCTACTTTGAGACAAGGAGTCTGGTTGGCCAGAGACTCTAACAAAAGATGGTGAGGCCAGGTTGGCTCTGTGGGAAAATTCTCCTAAGCCTCAGAACCTGAGTTCAATACCTGAGACCCACGTGGTGGGAGGAGAGAACTGACTCCCATAATGCCTTCCGCTCCATATATGCATGCATATGCACACACACACACACACACCATGCCAAAAATAAATTTTAAAAACAATTTTAAAAGATATAGTGAGTTAGTAATCTGATCCCAAAACCTTGTCTCAGAAACCAGCCAGTTCCCAGGCTCCCCCATCCATTCTGTGAACCTATGAACATGTTTGTGCTGTTCTTGCTTATGTCGGGAACCACTCTAAAGATGTGTTAATCCTTTCCCATGACAGCACCTCATAGCAACCTACAGGCAGGAGTTTTTACCTGCCCCCATTCTCCACATAGGGAAGCAGGAGCGGGTAATGGAGGCACAGAACTCAATGGGCAGAGCTGGGAGGTAGCAGCCATACACTACAGGGGACAGTTACCCACCAGCTATAGGCTTCTACCTGACTGATGCAGTGACCATGCAGGGCACCAAGGGCAGAATAGGTCTTAATCATGTAGCCAGATTTCTATTGGCAAACATGCCAGTTGTTTCCAGTATTTGCAAAGGGATGGTTAGGTCACATGATAAAATTGGGCTCTTCTTTCCATTGTGTTGTTGTCTTAAGAGTAGTGATGAAGCCGTGTTAAGCCCAAGATGCACACTGGTCCAGAAATTTGAGTTTTAAAAAAAGAACCCTCTTCTCCCACCTGCCTGTAGCATATCCATGCAGAGTCAAGGCAGCAGGTGGCCCCTGGTGTAAGGGGCACCAGAGGTGAGAGCTCATTGGGGTGTGTCGTCTGCAGGGAGCTTTGGGGACAGCAGCTGAGAAGCCCGTCTCGTGCTCTGCTTCAGTCCAAATGCTTGGCTGAAGGCTCTTCAAAATATGGATTATTAATCACAACAATAATTAGCTTTAGTCACATGGAGATGGAACGATAAGAATAAATATCTGCTTTTAAACTGGTGGGTAATTTAAGCCTGTTCGTATTTTTACACCCAGCAATTATTCCGAAACCGCCCTAGAGAAAACGTTGGCGTGTTTCAGTGGGTGGCTCATTCGTTTCAATGAGTTGGAAAATTCGAGCATATCATGCCGCGAAATTGCGTATGACATAAATGCTCTCTCTGGCTGTATATGTGGAACCTATCAAGAGGCTGATGGGGGAGCTAAAGTCGAGGCCCAAACACCCTTGCTAACTGTTTAGTGACAATATGAAGGGAGAATCCTGTGCCTGCGTGTACAGCAAAATTGAGGAAAATCAATGTATCTCTCATCAAAGCTGCTCTCAATTAAGCTCTGAAGGACCTGAAAACGATGAAATTGGATTAGCAAAGCAAGGCTGACATGACAGACCATGGGAACCCACAGGAAGCCCCAGGAGCCTAGCCTTCTTGCTGTACACAGGAGAGCAGGGATTGGTCCAAACTTATTGGAAAACAGTGGGGAGAAGGCTCAGTCGGCAAAGCGCTTGCTGTACCCGTATGAGGGCCCGAGTCTGGATTCCAATCATTCACACGACCCCACGTGCGGTTGGGGAACAAAAAGGTCCCTGAGGCTTACTGGACACTCACCCCAGTCATTTAGTGAGCTCTGGGTTCAGTAAGAGACCCTACGAGGGTAGACTGAGCCCTTCAGAACCACTTATTCTCAGCATTTTGACCAGTTATAAGTCTCTGCAAACAAGCTTCTCCAGCCAAGACCGAGACAAACACTAATCTTAGTATAAATCAACTAAATCCGGTAGACTAAATCTTAGTATAAACCAGAAGTCAGATTTGACAACGTGCATTTAACAGACTAACAGTAGGAGGTTCCCACCAGAGCACCTATGAGCTCCCTACCCGAGAGCTTCTGAGCAGGTTTACAGTACCAGGCTTGGATTCTTGCTGTGGAGCAGGTTTCAGATCCAATCAGAAAACAGTTGGTTATCCCAGTAACATTCCTGACACTGTTTCACCAGTGCGCACATCTTATCTGGAAGGTTGATATTGTAACTTGTGGAGTTCGTAACTGGGCAAGATTGTTGGTACCTGTATATAGTACCTTCTAGCACTAGAAATCTAGTCAGCAGGGACAAAGCTCCAAGCTCAATTCTACTTGATTTCTCAGTGTCCTACCACCAAAGTGTGCACTGTCTTCAACAGTAGGGGCTTACCATCTAGTTCTGGTGGGAAATCCACCTGTATTATTTGGAGAGTCTCCAAACCAACAACTTAGAAGGAGGTGTGCTGGTTAGTCTTACATCAACTTGATACAAACTGGAGTTATTTGAAAGGAGGAAACTTTAATTGAGAAAATGCTTCCATAAGATCTAGCGGTAAGGCATTTTAGTTATAGATAGGGGAGTGCCCAGTCCATTGTGGGTGGTTCAGTCCCTGGGCTGGTGGTCCAGGATTCTATAAGAAAGCAGGCTGAGCAAGACATGGGAAGCAAGGCAATAAGCAGCACCCCTCCATGGCCTGTGCATCAGCTCCTGCCTCCTGCCTCCAAGATCCTCCCCTGTTTGAGTTCCTATCCTGACTTCAGTGCTGTGGAAGTGTAAGCCAAATAAATCCTTTCCTCCCCAACTTGCTTTTTGGTCATGGTGTTTCTTCACAACAATAGAAATCCTTACTAAGACAACAGGTATCCTGCATTTAGCACTGGTATTCTTGTTTAACACCCGTGACTTCTGAGAACAACATTATCCACCCTGGTAAGGTAGCTCCCTTCAAACGCTTTTTTAAAATTGCATTTCAACATTATCTTATAAAATAGTAGATTTCCATATGTCTTTTTCCCCACATCTTTATTTTGGTTAATCCTCTCCTCTAGTCTCATTCCCGCCCTCCCATGCCCACTCAAACTTTTGTACCCTAAGTATTTCCCTCTCTACTTTCTTATCACGTGAGCTCTATTATCATCCTTCCCTTAAGGTCAGGGTCATCATGAAAGAGGGGGGCAGAAAGAATTAAGAATCAGAGAATAGGGAACACTACTGAGAAATGCTAGCTTCTGAACGTGATGTTGAGTGGCTGCTTCCGTGAATTCTCAGCAGCAGTGGCTGCCTGCATAGGTCTGTACAAGACTGCCTCCATCAATCTTCCATCATGGATGAGGGAGGGGCTCAAAAGGTCCGCCCCTCCCTGAGGAGCTATAAGCCGTTAGGGGTTGCTAGGGAAAAGGGCTGTCCTATTTCTCAGTGGGATAGCTACTGGTAGGTTATCCTTGCTCAAGTAAATAACCCCACACCCATGCTCATGCAGGCAGACCTAATTAAGTGCAGAGGGGGCACAAGATAGCAAGACATGAAAATGTAGAGGTGACATATTGGAAAGAGGGAGTGTGGTGGGGGAGGATATGATGAAAGCATTGTGTTTGTGTGTGTGTATGTATAATTGTGAAAGAATGAATAAATATAAAGAATGTGGAAGGGCTGGAAAAATGGCTCAGTGGATAAGAAAAATTATGTTTGAAAATGCTTAATAAAACATAACACTTTGCATTCTTGTATGGTGTGTGTGTGTACATATACTTACACATGCACTTGTGTGTTTGCATCTTTCTGGGTGCACTTGTATGTGCAGATGCACATACATATGTATTACGTACGCATGAAGGTTAAAGCTGAGTTCCTTGATCACTGAGGCGGGGTCTCTCACTAAAGCCAAAGCTCACCGATTCAGGCTGGTCTAGATAGCCTGCTTGCATGGGCATGCCTTGTATCATCATCTCTGTTGGGATTGCAGGTAACTGTCATGCCTCCTGGGCACTGAGTTGGGTCTAGGGATCCAGAATAAAAAGTGAGATATGCACTTTATCCACTGAGCCATCTCCCTAGGCCCTCCAAAGTATAATTTTAATTATCTGTTCCTGAAATCCTCTGCATCTCACAACCTGTGTGCAGTATCGCCAGATGGTTCTTCTGCCACCCTTCCCAAAGACCTCCTAAGAAGCGGTTGGCAGAACACAGATACTGTAGGTGGGCGATTGTGGTGCTGTGTCCTTAACACCTCATACTCTATACATTGTCCAATCTGACTGTTGTGTATATCACAGCTGAGGTGTGGCACAGCCTCTTGTTACAGTTATTCGAGTGGATTGTAGCAAGGTTTCCTATGACAACAAGGCACCAGGATTTATTTCCTCACAGTCAGGTGTTTATAAAGTCTGAAGAACAATCCTTAAGGCCAGAAAGAAGTGACTCCGTATAGGTCAATTTTTATACATTTTTATCTATTTGAAACAATTTATGTGTCCAGCAGATTTTATAGACATGTCTTTATTGTAGGTATCCACAATAAAGATTTCAAAAGCTGTTTCTCACCCGTCTTTATCAAGGTATGACCCATCTACACTGTCTGGGAGTATTCCTGAGAAGCAATTAAAGAATGACTAACGTACCTCTATATTGATAGAATATTGGTTCTCTGCCCACATTCCCCACCGCGCCTTGACAGCCTCCTTCCTGCCCCTAGAATTCTGCTTTGCATTGTTCTCTCTCCAGTTGCAATTTTGACAGCAGTATAATAAGTAATAGAAAAGTTTCATTAATTTTTAAAAGGAAACATTCTGTCACTGGCTGCTTCTCCGAGAATTCGCCTGTGACAAGAAGTAGGAGCATAATTGAGAGAAAGCTCTGTTTGTGGAGAAGAGGGATGTGAGCGCTGGGAAGATGGGGAAGGTGAGAGGAGAAGGAAGAACTGACTTCTTCTCTTTCTCTACTCCCTTCCAACCTAGAGATCAGAGCTTCTGTGGAGATAAATCAAGGAAGGGTATGTGTTCTGTTGAGCCCTTTGTAGCCCTTTCCTTGTGATAAATGGACCTTTTAACCAAGTGTCTTAGATGATTCTGGTTTAGCTGCCTCTCCATGCTGGGAGTCACTCCTCTCTACTGCCCATTATTTTGCTGTGTCGGCTTGGTCCCCAAGAAGAATATCCACTTGCCCAGATGGTTAATCATCTAGCATCAAATAGCCAAAAGAAAACTCAGTTCCATTTATTTCTGTTTACTTTAACTCTGAAGAACTTCTGATGTGGCATGTCTGTCCTGCACTTGGGACATTTGTTCTTGAATGTCATTGCATCTGAACTTCAGAAACACCCATACAACCAAGACCACATGCTTGTGATGTTCACACAGATGCCTCAGCATCACCAGGTGTACAGCTGAACAGCCTATCCTATGGGCTGCTTTGCCCACCACAGGATGGTAACAGCATCCCTGGCCTCTGCCCACAGTCTATCATCCAGATTGTGAAAACCAAAAGTGTATCTCCAGTTAGTGCCAGTGTCCCCCAGGACACAGAAATCAGCTGCAGTTTAAAGCCACTGATTTAAAATGAGGCATGTGGAGGGCAGCAGCTCCCAATGCCCCCAGGATCTCCTTCTCTTTTCTCAGCCAACTGATGGATGTGTAGATTCTTCAGAACATCATGAGTGTCTTATCAAGAAACACTATATATAAAATGCAATTCTATGAATAATAACCAGTTAATATACATTATCAGGGGAAAAATGGAATCCTTTAAAATTTGTTCTCTTGGAACACTAGCTGTCTGCTATTTTCTGCTTCTTGTTATTCACATTCAAGCATGGAAGAGTTTTGTGTATTTTTACAATCTTATCACCAATTAATTGTGGAATTTAATCTCTGATTCCTCAGGGATGGATAAGGAGATGAGTGAGGCAAGAATCTGGGAGAACGCCACTGTCCGAGGAACAGTTTAAATAAACAGCAGCCGCTATTATCCTGCTCGGTATCAGTAAGAATCTACAGTAATAGACACTCCAAAGATTTTTCGAAATGTCAGCCATGAGAGTGGTTGTGCTCGAGGAAGCAGCTGCTGAGTTGAGTTTGTGTAGGTGGCGCGGACAAGGCACCGACATCCCATCAAAGTGGAGAAAAGAGCTCTAAAGCGCGCAGACACACGCTGGGTACTTTGGGGAATTTTCTCTTAAGAACGATTGTTGTAATGTATTCTCACATGAGCTATCCAAGCTCGGTTAACACATTCTTCTTCCAGGACTGAAGAAATGGTTCGGTCGTTAAAGCAAAGGCTGCGCTTGCAGAAGACCCAGGTTCATCCTCGGCGTTGATGCCGAGCAGCTCACAACCACCTCTAACTTAAGCCACAAAGGATCCCATTTCTGACCTCCACAGCCACTGCACACAAAATTGTACCACATATAAATATGTGTGTGTGCGCGTGCATTCCTAAATATAAATGCAATCTGCCCTCACTGGATAGGTACTGAATATGTGCTTGGATCTCACATTTGTATTGGAGAACTGATCGGTGTGCTCTTCCCTGCGGAAGACTATTTTTCCTGCTCCCAGCATTCCTTAATTGTCTGTAGTTCTTTGTCGGGATTGAAGCTTCCTTTGTTTAGATCATGTTTAAGCAACTGTGTTTGTGAGACTTTATGGGTGGAGCTTCTTTGGCAATTCCAGACAACACAATCTCACATCAAATTCTGTTGCCTTGGCTCTTAGACTCATTTCACCCTCGCTTCTGCAATAATCCCTGATCCTTAGGTATGAGAGTCGTGTTGTGGATTATCTATCAGTTGTACCTACATCTTGATTAGTTGTGGTTTTCTGTCATGGTACCCTTCTGTTGCAAAGAGAACTTCCCCTGATGAAGGGTGAGAGCTACCCCGATCTGTGGGCATGAGAACAGATAATCAGAATGTAGTTAGGGATTATACTGGCTTAGTAAATTGGCGGTTGAAGGTTCTCCTACAAGAACCATAACTTTATTAGCCCTGGGTAGCTGGCTAGGTTTCCGGTGCCAAGCATGATTTCCATCTTGTTAAGTGGAACTAAGTCCAATTAGAGAGCCAAGGTAGTGCGCCATTATTGCGCTCTTAGTTCTCATTGTTTCCTACCCAGTCAGAAGAACATCAGCTCTGCTAATATATTTGGAAATGGGTATGCACTCTGCCAGTGAAGATCCATCCGCAAAGCCCTTTCTCTTCCTTGTGTCCTTTCCCTCCATGTACAGACCACAGAACGTCTGTCTAAAGGATTCCAGCCCGTGTTCTTCACCTTTCATTTCCTGTCTGCAGAGAATTGCAAAGTCAGGAAAAACCCAAATCCCCCATCCAAGGACACTTAGAAGTCAGGGCCTGGTCTCGCGTGCTTTTTTTCTCTTTGGAGGTTGCTATCTAGCAGATGACCCGAGAGATAGCTGGTGTGTAGTCTTAGCAGACACACATACATGTCCTGTAATGGAGAAGGATCCCCTCCTGACAGCAGGCCGGCCGTGTGGTGACTCACACTTGCTCTGAACGCACGTGTCTTGGAAAGAGGAGACTGTGCGTCTCCTTACGCATGTGATGTTATGATTTACACAATTCCACAGCTGAGTGTGAAGGAGTCAACTTTTCCTCTAATGCTTATGTTTGAAAATGTTTTCAAAAGTGGATTAATGTGTCTCTAGGCTAGGCAGGGGAGTGTCTCTTTGCACATAAGTTAATGGGATGCTGCTCTGGGCGGGGATTTAGGATCTTGAGTTTCTGGGGGTCAGCATTTCTGGCATATTAGCCAACACTTTTTAAAGGGGGTAGGAAAGAAGTTCGTGTCCTTGTATAAGTTTTATGGGGAAGTGGTTTTTCTCTTGCAGACTGAAGATGATTTCTTATAGTCTATTTCCTCTCAGTAATGAAGGCTTAACAGCCACGGGCGGCGGAGATAGCAACGGTCGGCTTTATTTGAGCTCAGACTCCGTTTGTTTAGAAGCTGCTGGGGAAAGATAGACATTTCCCCAGACACATGAGATGTTTGTGGGAGAGCCGTAATGCTGTTTTCTCACCAAGATTTTTAGACTATGATGTGTGTATGTTTTAATGTGGGTGAGTATATGTACCAGCATGCATTAGCAGAATTGACTCAAATACCAGCCATGTTTTGTCTAAAACTATAATCATCTGGTATCCAGACCACCTCAAGATTTAGAAGATACTAACCCAAAAACAATACAAAGGAATTCCGCCACTGACGCTGGTCAGCTGTCCTCAAACAACTGTCTAAGGCCTGCGCCGGCACTGCTGAAAGGAACCGTGAAGGGGGAACTGGCACAAGAAGTTTCAAACTCTGAGGTGAGCCATCTCAGCCTGGGCTGTGGCTTTCCTTCTTCAAAACGTGGTGGGAAGTGCCACACTTGGGCAGGGGAAGCCAGTCTGCCATGGAAGAACGTTCTATGAGAAGGATAAATCATATGCGATAGAATCTGATCTCCAAGCTTTAGGCAGTAGTGGCAGGTCCGTGGTTTGCTGGCTGTCATTGTCATGAGCTTCCCATCTACCACCAGCACTGGATAAAGTCTTTTGTCCTCCTACTGAGGTGGTGGTTGTTGTTGTGATTAAACAAGTTAAACTTTGGGGAAATGAAGTTAACTAACATCCATAGCTTGTTCTTTTTCTACACAGCCTAAGTTCTTACAGTCAGGAGTCTCATGATAATACTAAGCTAATAGCTATAATATATACTCAGAGGAGCTGCCTGGTGTAGACCCATGTAGGTCCTGTGTTTGCTGCTTCAGTCTCTGTGAGCTCGTATGCTCTTTACTTAGTTGATGCAGAAGGCCTTGTACTCCTGGTATCCTCCAGCCCCTCTGGCTCTTACACACTTTTTGCCTCCTCTTCCATGAGATTCCCTGAGCTCTGGGGGAGGGATCTGATGGAGACCTCTAATTTAGGCTCTCTCTGTCCACATAATGCCTATCTGTGGGTCTCTGCATTCTGTTCCCATCTGGTGCCAGAGGAAATCTCTCTGTTGATAACTGGATATTGCGCTTATCCATGAGTATAGCAGAATATAATTAGGAAGTATTTAATTGATTTTTTTAGACTGGCAGTGTTTGGTTTTACCCTGAGTCTTATGAGCTGTCTGTTCTGTGGCTCTTGGTTTCCCAAGCAGTGTCAGGTATAGGTCTCTTCTCATAGATCAGGCCTCAGGACAAATCAGACGTTGGTTGGCTGTTCCTACCTTTGCCACCATTGTCCTAGCATGTGTGTGACTCGCAAGTGTGAGAATGAGTGGGTGTCTGACTCTTGTGCCTGCTCTTGGGACTCTTTCCCTCCTGTTGGGTTGCCGTGTCCAACTTCAATATGATAGTTTTTGCTTCATCTTATTTTTTATGTTGTCAGTTTTGATCGTTATTTCTTGAAAGCCTGTTGTTTTCCAATGAGATACAGAAAGGGAATGGTTCCAGAGGGTAAGGGATGTGGGAGAAACTGGGAGAAGCAGAGAAAGAGGAGACTATGACCAGGATATGTATTGTAAGAAAAAAGAATCTATTTTCAACAAAAGAAAAAATATAAAAAAATTAAAGTATATAACAATGTTTTTAAAAATGTGAATTCTTTTTGGTGCCGAGTGCCAAAATATTAATGCCAGCTACTTGAAGAAAAGGCAAAGAAGTCTTGCTTGTAACCAAGAAGCAAGAAAAGTCATGTTTCAGGTATGGTCGGATCAGGGTTTGGGGATACCATTGGAGCCCCTTTACTCTGGTTGCCCATGGTGGTCCAGAACACCTTAAACTTCTCAGACTTACCCACTACCATCTGGACGCCTGGCTAAATGCTGACCTATTTGTCATAATTGACAAGGATAGGAAGAAATGGCTTCCAAATGGCTTGCCACTGAGGCAGCTCTGTGACTAGGGAATCAGCATCTCGGGGCCTAATTTGACTCCCAGGACTCATTACTGTGGTGGAAGATATTACCAGACTGATTTAATCCACAAGAAAACTGTGCTACCAGCAAAGGTGAAAAGAGAAAGAGACGGGTACAATCATGGTGTAGGTATGAGAACAGAATCTTGTGAATAGGCCATCTTCAAAGACAGTCAGCAAGCATGCCTTTTAAATCTGCAGAACAAGAGGCTTTTTCCTTAAAGAGCCTGTAAGGCATGCCGGGCGGTGGTGGCGCACGCCTTTAATCCCAGAACTCGGGAGGCAGAGGCAGGCAGATCTCTGTGAGTTTGAGGCCAGCCTGGTCTACAGAGCAAGTTCCAGGACAGGCACCAAAGCTACACAGAGAAACCATGTCTCGAAAAACAAAACAAACAAGTCTAAGAAATCATTTCCATCCTTGGGGGCTTGTGTCCCCGGGCATTGTAGAGCAAATGTTTACTGAGCCTCTGTGGCCAATAGACATTTCTGGGTGTGTAGTGAAGCAGGCCAAGCCCCATAGTGGGTACTAGGTGATCAGGAGTTAGCAAAACAGATCCAGGTCCTGTCCTTTCTTAAGTCTGGACTCCTTGCGGGACAGGGGTTAGCGCTTCTCACAGAGCCTGTGAGCCAGCCCTCCAGCTCTGTCTCCCAAAGTGCAGTCCCTGGCCACCAGCACCTGTGTCACCCGGGACTGGTTATCACCAGAGATAAAGTTGTCATACCCCTCCACTGCTGACTCCAGTCCCGCATTTCCGCAGAGGCTTCAGGAGGTTTACATGTCCAGACTTAGGAGGTTTCACTCTAGTCCCATGCTCAGCAAGCAAACTCTTCTGAGCCAGGGCCACCTGTTGCTGTGAATAAAGTTTTATTGAAACAAAGCCATGCCCGTATGTTCACACCTTGTCTATAGCTGCCTTGACTCCACAGTGGCAGTTTGGAAATGAGGACCAGGATTGTGAACCTAGAAAAGCACAAAATATCTGCTGTGTGTTCCTTAATTTAAAAAATAATAATTTCCAATAATCTATCCAATTTCCTGAAAATAGTATAACTTCATTTTTCTCCACATCTGACTGAAATCCCATGATGTGTGTGTGTGTGTGTGTGTGTGTGTGTGTGTGTGTGTGTATGCCACAGTTGCATTGTATGCTGACTTGATGAGCATTTAGGGAGATTTGTGTCTTTACTGTGGGGGCCAGTGAAGCAATGGGCATGTGTGTTTGGACATCTCTGGTAAGACTCACAGTCCTCTGAGAATATGCTCACGAGTGGCATAGCTGGGCCATATGGGAGTTTCATTTTTAGCTTTTCGAGACTCCTCTGTACCTATTTCACTAATGGCTGACCGGTCTAGACTCCTGCAGGTGGTAGATACGAGCACTGTCTTTCCCCTCCAGCATTTGTTATTTGGTTTTTGTTCTTGCTCTTTGGTTTTTTGATGACGGCCAATCTAACCCAGGTGAGACAAAAATCTAAAGGCAGTTTTAATTTACATCCGTCTCCCTGATGGCTTATGCTACTAAACACTTCCTGTGTTTTCTTCTGAGAACCATCTCTTCCATTCATTAGACTATTCGCTGTTTTGAAGATTTGTTTGTGGGACTAAGTTTGGCAATTCTCTTTGTAGTCTATATATTATCCCCTACTAAGTTCTCATTAAGTCGAGGGACAAAACTTGCTGCTAGAGGATGGTGATGGTGGGGGTGGGGGGGGTTACCGTCTCCTCTTCTAGGAGGTAAACAGCACAGACTTCATGAGGACACGAAATGGCCACACATGTCCCACTCCAAAGGACTCCATAACTGCTTTAGTGCCCCGCCCTCATCTCAAATCCCTAATGCTTTATGAAGAGAGAGAGAGGTACCATGTTAACATCTGTGCCGTAAGTTCTGTGGCTCATCCTATAGGAAGGGAACCAATGCCTGAGTGTGGTGAGCTCTAAGTTGCAAGATGCACAGGGCACACAGGAGTTAGCCTCCCCCAGAGGGGCCCAGGGAGGTTCCCCCAAGCTGACTGTTGACTGAGATTTGAGGGAGGGCATCTTGAGAGGACCCCTACCTACAAAGACAAGACATGAAGCAGGCATGTGTGTTCCAAATGAATAGCAGGGTACCCAACTCAAGCAGCCCTGTATGGTCACCCCAAACAGATGGACACAGTATTGCTAACGTAGGCTGTTTTAGGAGCCGATATCCCCTGGGCTCTGAGGAGGCTCCTCAGTGATTCTGTTTGGCTTTTTCCCCCTCAGTCACAGCTACTGGCTGCAGTTCTCAGCAGCGTGCTGGTGTGCAGTATCGGAATACTCGGGATCTTCATTTTTTTTTTGGAAACAAGTTATGTTTCCTCTCTTGCTTTGCTTTATTATTTAGGAAAGAAAATCTTTTTTTTCCAGAAAGGTCCTTGACATATCCATTGACCAGAGTTGGGCTGTAAGAATGGACCCTGCCATGTTCCACTTCCGTAGTGGAAGGTGGCTCCTCTATGTGGAATAAGAGAGAGAACCGTGGCCGGAGTTGGTGGCCACACTGTCCTCACTGGCAGCCTTGTGTTGACTGATGCTACAGTGGAGAAATTGTTATGGGAGTTCTTTAGCTCCTGGGTGGCCTTCTGAGGGGGCTGAAGACATCTGAAAGGACTAGAAATGGAACACACACACACCACACACACATACACACACACCCTACACACACACACCCACACACCCTACACACACACACTCACACACACACAATCTGAGTTTCTACAATTTTCCAAGAATACCTACTGTAGACAGTAAAGTCCCTCCACAGCAGTGAGACTCCCCAAGGAAAGCTGGGGCAATGATGTGGTCTCTTTGGGTCACACCCTCTGACTGCCCACAGTTATAAAACATCTTTTAAAAAAGAATAGCGCTGCCCAGAAGTTTCTGAGGAATTTGCGGGAATGGGAAGGAAAGTTTTTACCTCAAGATATATTTACTCAGGTCCTGTCACATAAGTCAAGGATGCTTGGGATGTGTTTGTAAGTCAAGACTTCTTATCTGAAGAGGAGCCGCTCCCGAGCGAAGTGGTGTTGGATGCTCGGGTACAGTTGACTCCTAAATCATTTTGTTCTCACTGACTTCTGTGTTTCCTGGTGTTTACGTTTCTATATTTGTTCAAAAACGGACGTCTGAAATCTGTAAAACATAATTTTTCTTGGCCAATGCACCGACATTCCATAGGAATTCCACCCTACTCGCTTTTATGAAATAAAGTTAAAACGGCTGTTGCAGTATTTACCTTAAATATTATTTTTGTTACAATTGAACTAAGGTATTTTTCTCCCTCAAACTATAATCCTTCTGAATATTAGATTTTGGTAGGGAGGTATATGACATATTAATATGCTTATCAAATAAAGAATGTTTTCTAGTTCCTTTTTAGAAATCACCAATATGATGCCCATAGGTTTAGTAAAATCCATACTCTTGTTTAGGGTGAAAAACCTTCAATTTTGGAATGGGAGTTCTACACAGACTTTGCTTCGGTAACCCCATCTCTATTCCTATGCTTCCATTTCTCTCTACTTGATCAACATGGTCCACTTTTGGACACCTTAGCTTGGTGAAAAATGGCTTCTCAAGAGGAAGCCCATGAGAGTTTATACGGTTTTCTCTATAGCCTCCCTTCTCCATCAGTGGCAAATGAAGGTCTCAGAAAGAAACACACTTTTCTTTGTAGTGCTTTGATTGTCAGCTCTCAACTTGACCCCTAATAGAAGGCAGAATTCTGCAAACCTGGGGTAATTCAGGGACCTTGTACCACCTGAAGCCACTTGAGTCCTGCGACAGACAGCACTGGTGAGACTTGCGTGGTAGCAAAGTGCATTTCATGCCCCTTGGCCCCAAGAAAATTGCACGTTGTGAGTGGCTTGTGTTTCTCCTTGACGGGTTTCGCTTTAGGCTTGAAACTGCAATTTTACTTTCATCATTATCTCAGATCTGTAATTTGGAGAGAAAGTTTTTTTTTTTTTAAAAAAAAATGTATCTTTTCTCCACCGTGGCAATTATTCTGACTGGAAAGTGGACTTTATTTTGCTTCTAGTTGAGCAGGGAGTGGGGGGGAAGCTTGAAGAACTAGAGTACTCTGGGGTTTCCGGCCCCGGATCACAGGGTGGGACATCTCAAAATGAACAAAGGGACGTTTCCGGAGTCTCTAGTGTCATTGGGTAGTCATTAAGCATATGCAAAATTATAGCTCCGTGAACTTCGGGAGGCACTAAAAGAGGTAAAAGTGGCAATAATGGGAAAAGCCCAAATCTGGAATCAATTCGCTGGCAACAAATTAACCAGCAATTATGGTGTGCCTTGTTTGTATTTCTAGAGCTCTTGAGTCGAAGGAAAAGCTTTCCCGCAGGTACTGACAGCTCTAACCCACGCAGAGGGCTCGGAGCACATTCCCTCCCCCGGGTTGGGTCGCCAGCCACTGAAAGAATGTTCCAGCCAAAATGTTTGCGAAGTTTTGATTTTCCAATCTCGTGAGTCTCCAGAATGCACAGAAGATGAAGTCTGGGGTTCCTGGCCTCTAGTGCCTCGTATCCTGTGGCCTGAAGCTCTGCTTTCCCGCTGAGGGAATTTGATCGCCACAGATATAGATAGCCACTGACTCTTTGCCAAAATGTCCTCCACCCAGGGTCTCTGAGTGCAGCTGCTCTGCCCATCAAAAGGCACTGTTTAGATACTGCTAGGCCTTGCTCTCTTTCCCGTCTTCCTTTCCTTTCATTTGAGTCTCGTTGCTTTGCTCGGAGGATGGTTTTTCAACTCTGTCCTCTGTCACTGATGTTTAATCTGGTGTGCTGGTTAACTTTTAACTGTTACCTTGACACCACCTGAAATCTCCTAAGGAGAGGGTCTCAACTGAGGAGTTACTTAGCCCAGGTTGGCCTGTGGGAATGTCTGTGAGGGATTACCTTGATTGTCAGATGAGGTGGGAAGGCCCACTCTGAATGTGGACTGCACTGTGTTATGGGCTGGACTTTATGTACAGGCATGAAGGAACTGAGCACTAAGCACAATGACTAAGCAAGCAGCATGTGTGCATTCCTTTTTCCCTGCTGCTGACTGTAGATATTATGTGACTAGCCGCTTCCAGTTCTTGCCTCAGCTTCCACTCATTGATGGACTACAACCTAGAATTATTCCTGCTCTGTGTTGCTTCGTGTCATAGCAACAGAAATATAAGAAGAACACTTGTTTTGGACAGCCACGTCCTCATACTCCTCTTCATTGTGTCATGCTTAGTCATTTCCTGGATCTGGTACATTGGTATACTGAATGCTGGAGAGGTTTCAAACTGCTGGACTCGGGGTTGGACGGGTGGCCCAGTAGGTAAAATGATTGTGAGGCCACATAGAAAAGACAGGCAGATGCTCACGATTCCAGCACTGGTTATTGCGGCGGCGAGTGGAGAGTGGCGGACAGGTGAATCACTGGGATTCTCCCACTGTCCAGCCTGGCTAGCCTAACCAACCAGTTCCAGATAACAGAGAGACTTTCTCAAAAAACAAAGAAGAGAGTGGCTGAAGAAGATACCCAAGGTTTACCTCTGACCTCCACACACATGCACACACACACAGGACATGTGTGCACACACACAGTGAGAGACGGAGATAGAGAAAACGCAAATGGGCACACACTTAACTCTTTCACAGTTCTGAAAGTTAGAAATCCACTGTCAGGAATTTGGGATTTTCAGCAGAGCCAGGTGGAACCCCTCTGTCTTTTTTCAGCTACTGATGGCTTCTGGCATCCTAGGTAGGTCTTGGCTTACATATGCATCATCCACTCTGCCTCCATTGTTATTACCCTTCATCCCTGTGTCCCTTCTGTGACTTCATATGGCTTTCTTTTCTGGATGTCTATGTCAAAGGAAGGCTGGACCTTCCCCTAGTATAAGCTCATCTTAGTTCAGCCACACCTATAAAGACCACGTTCCCAAAGAAAGCCACAGTCACAGACCCAGGGAGGTAGGAGTTGAATTTTTCTTTTTGAAAACCGTAATCCCTCCCATAAACCCCACCACTGTAGATATCCCTCAGATACAGACCCCCCCCCACACACACACACTTTAATACTCAAAAGCCTTGCTCATAAAAGCAATGCTAACTTTCTGGGCTTGGCGACCATGGTCTCCCCTATCTGGCGACATGCCTTTCCAGTATGGCCTCCTTCTGTTCCTTACATAAAAGCCCCCTGCCATCCAGGCTGGTCTACATACCGTTTTAAATCCCAAGAACTTTTTAAACATCTGTGTCTATGCCCTGGGCATCTCTGTTGCCTTAGGTTAATAATCCTCTATTGTCTAAGAACTAGCTACTCTCCAAGACCCACCTCAAAGATACTTGGTAGGATCTCCTTCTCTAGGATCTGGAAGGCTCCAGCCTAGTGAGATCCTTTTCTCCTCTGACATCTAAACACATAAAGCATTGTCGTGCACGGAGTCATCCTTGCTATGAGAGCCAACATGCTGGAAAGCATATTTGGCTTCTCTATTCAGGCCTTACTAGGCATTATCTCTTGGTAATTCTGATATTTTGGACATTTTATTTCTCTGTTATGTTATATGTATGGGTGTTTTGCCTGCATTTATATCTATCTACTACCTGTGTGCAGTGCCCAAGGAGGGCATGGGATCCCCTGGAACTAGAATTCCAGACAATATGAGCATCCTTGTGGGTGCTGGGAATCAAACCCTGTTCCTCTGAAGAAGCAGCCAGGTACACTAAACTGTTGGGCCACCTCTCCAGACCCTGCAGACATTATCTTATTACATCCCCTAGCAGTCCAGCCGTGCAGTGATGTTTGTTATATGTAGGCCTCATAAATTCAGGTGCTGTGACTACGAGAGGTGAACACCTTGTCGATATCTCACAAGCTAGAATGATGGAACAAGAGATCACACTGTTTCTTAGGACTCCAGAATTCACGTTCTTTGTTTTTTGGTTTGTTTGCATTTTTAAGATTTTGTTTTATCATCATCTTATGTGTATAGGTGTCTTATTTGCATATATGCCTGTGTCCATGCATTTCTGGTGGCCCTCAAAGCCAGAAGAGGATATAAGATTCCCTGTTTCTAGAGTTACAGATTGTTGTGAGCTGCCATGTAAGTGCTGGGAATTGAACCCAGGTCCTCTTGAAGAGCAGTCAGTGGTTTTAACCACTAAGCCATCAATCCAGCCCCTCTTTTAAGGAATCTTTTTAAAAACTTTGTGTGTGTGTGTGTGTGTGTGAGAGAGAGAGAGAGAGAGAGAGAGAGAGACAGAGAGAGAGAGACAGAGAGAGAGTCAGAGAGAATGAGAGGAGAGAGGGAGAAGGAGGGCACGTGAATGCCACAGAGCATAGCAGAAATCAGAGGTCAACTTAACTTGTGGTAGTCAGTTCTTGCCCTCTAGAATGTGGGTCCTGGGGATGAATCTGAGCTCTAGCCCGCCTTCTCTTGGTGCGGTATTAGGTTATTAAGTTGGGGGACCACCAACCTTGAGTGTGCTCATTCTGATTATCTGTGTCCAAACACTTTTCCTTACACTCAGAATCTTCCAGATAACAGTCTATACCAAACCTCTGTCTGGGTAGGCCGAGAGGCCTTGACCTGCTACGGAAGTGACTTTATGAGCAAGTGTGGACACTCTACTCCATGACTCCATGGCCCAATGGGCACCAAAGGTCAGCCGCCTCCACCACCTCCTCCAGACTCCGTCCTCACACTTTGATATCAGATATGTGGCCATAAAAATGGGACATATTTTTGATATATTGGGAAAATCATTTCTTTCCCTCTTGAAAAATGTACTCTTCTCTCACCACAGCTGGGAGTTTTGAATATGAATAAATTGCCAGGAATTTGGCAGTAACCGTATATTCATAAATACACATGAAATCTGGTGAGGTTTAAAGAAAAATAGAATTGAAAGGGCATATTGTCAGGTCGAAGCCCAGACATACCTTGAGACAGGGCTGAGTTTGTTTCCAATGGGTTGCTCCTTTGCTTTGCGAGGATGGATGCCAGGTAGTGACCCCACAATGAAAGCCAGGCAGACACACAGTAGCCACAGCCTGCGGTCGGATGTGAAGAGATCTCTGTCTTCAGACCCAGAAACAGAAGTGACATGATTTGCATTCAGTCAGGGCCTGTGCTTATCCTGGCCCCACCATCAGCCGATGCCAGATCTGTTTGCCTCAAGAGACAGTGACGCACGCCTGGGACATTTGTCCTCTTCTGGCAGCTCCTTTCAGGATCTAGGAACAACTCTGGCATGTGGGAGGGAGAGAGAGGGAACTGGCTGGGGCACCTCTGCCCTCCCCTGGCATAGAAATTCTGTCATCTGACACTTCATTAGTCTGCTCTGCAGAGAGCTTGACTTCTCCTCTGCCATAGTTGAAATTACATCTTTGAAAATTGTCTGCGGATATGGGAGATCGCAAGGTACCTGGGAGCAGTGCCCGCCTCTCCACTCTGTGCTTGCAGACCATGAGGGGGACCTACTAGGAGGGGCAAAGAGCCATCTCAGGAGGTCTGCTTGTCAAGGCCATCATCCTGACTCAGAAAAGTCCATAGGAAGGAGACCTTGCTTGCATCTTATCACTTCTCATGATGTGGTGAATGCTCACTTTGTTTTTAGAATTAGAGGTGTGTGTGTGTGTGTGTGTGTGTATGTGTGAGTGTGCACACACGCAAGCACACATGCACACATGTATATGTGCATGTGCACACACACACTTGGATACAGGTACACACACCTTTGCACATGCAGAAGCCAAAAGAGGAGATCAGCTTCCTTGCTACTTGGAAATAGGATCCAACCTCTGATCCTCAGGATTGTATAACAAGCGCTCTCACCAGCTGGGCCATCTCTCCAGTTCCAGTGATGCTCATTCTGAATAAACATCCATGCAAGAGTGATGAAGCCCGGGTCATGCACTGAAACCCTTCACCCCTCCCTGGTGTGAAGGGAGGGTGACCTTTGGAGGTCACCTGGAGCTTTTAAAATGTCTACCTGCCCCCCCCCCCGGAGCACTCAGGCCCATGACGTTGTCCTGCCTCTTGTCAGTGATGGGATCCAGACTGTGTTCTTCAGGCTTGCACAGCCAGGGTTCTAATCCACCCAGCTCTCTCTCTCTCTCCATTCTAAACATGTACTTTTCAAGTGACAGAGCAAATGCCCCAGCACCTTAACTACTTGTTGAGCACTGATGATGTGTAAGAAGCAGGCTCTTCGTGCCACACCCAAAGCCCAGTCCTGGGCTCACCACTACTCCTAAGATGGTCTGTTAACCCATCTTCTAAATGTCTGTTCCATCACCAAGAATACCACCGGTTCCCCTCTGACATCTTAGGTTCTGCCTTAAGCTCCAGGCTCCAATGTGCTTCCTCCTCGCCATCAGGGGTAAATCACAACTGCTCCTCAACGACCTCCACTCCCATGTCCTCTGTACTTCATGTGGCCTAGACTCCTAACTGAATGGACGAAACCCTCTGCTCCGGTCCCCCTGCTCAATCTTGTGACCCATTTCCCCATGTATGTTGTGTGTGTCCAGTGTATTTCAGCCGTCCGAATGGAGTTGCTTTCCACACCATTCTGCCAGCCTGAGTTCTTACTGTGAATCTCCCCACACCCACCCACCCTCCCACGATACTGCCACTGAAGGGGCTCTGAGGGCCAGCTTGCTCAGTAAACGTGCATGCACTCATTGACCAAATGGAAGTAATTTATATCAAAGCAGAGGGTCCAGAAAGTTAAAGACATGACTCTCACATAAATGTGTAGTGTGAGCATCTATCAAAGGTTTATATATCCCATTAATTAGGACCTCAGCCAGGCTAAGACTGACTAAAACAAAAAAAAATGATAAGAGTGCTGACTTATACAAAACTGATTAATGTCCTTCTGGCCAATGAAATGGAAACTTCCGGGTTTATCATGCCTAGTCAACAGAATCGCTTGCATTTTATCTGTCTTCTACAAGTTAGCCTTATTGTACTGAGTGGGGTCAGTTATCAAAAGCAAATAGTAAATCAAAACAAATAGCACCCCTAGGATGAGCGTCTGCAAAAGGGCAGGCACTGTGTATCTTAGCCTGGCTGTGTCTGTCACAGTGACACCATTCTGCCAGTGTAGCCCAAAAAGCTGAGCCAGACAACACAAGAATGGCTGTGTTCAATTAGCCTCTATTTACACCACTCAGGCCTCCACTGACCCTGCTCCACTCAGCCCAGTGAGCCCTAGGCAAGCTTGTTAGAAGGCAGACTGGCTGGCTTTAAGAGCATGCACGGATCATGACAAGCTTCTCACCCTCCTCTCGAGTTTTACTTAATTTGTGCTTAACAGTTTGGTGGCTTCTTTGAAATATCAGTTCCCAAAAGACAAAAACATAAGTAGAGTGATAAAAAAAGAAAAAAGAAAAAGCATTCCCTGGGAGTTTGACAATATTTACAACTGATATATAATTAATGCAGATTTTAAAAATGTATTTTCATTGACAAGTAAAATTTATAGACATTTATCTTGCACATATTGTTGTCTAGTGCATATGCACTGTGGAATAGCTAAATGGGCCCCTTAATGCTTATACTCCTTTATACCATGTATGAGTGTGTGTGTGTATGTGTGTGTGTGTTGAAACATTTGGGATCCCTCAGAAATTTTCAGAAATACCATACTTTGTAGTTAGCTATCATCATATTCTACATTAAGCATCTTGATCTATCCTGTATCTAACTGAACTATTGTGCTATTTGGCTAAGACCTTCCCAACCCTTCCCCACCAGCCCTTAGTATCCACTTGTGACTTGGTCTAAGAGTCTGTCTTGGATCCCACTTAAAAGTGATAACAATCCTTAGGATTGACATCCGACCGGTGCAGATTTTAATCCTGCCTCGACTTCAAATCCACGTTTGTCAAATCTTTCCTCATTTCCATAGACATTCAGAGACTGCTTCCTGACATAGCTGGAGCGGATGGGTGCATGTCAGTCTGCTTCTCCTGTTCAGACATGAGACACCTTGAACATGCTCAAACCTTAAACAATTCCACAAGGGCATCTTCTGAGTCAGGTACAGGGGCAGGAAATGGAGAACCCAAACCAGGGTGTCACATTTCCCCTCTGAAATTCCAAGAGAACCACCTTGTTTTAGCATTGTCTACAAGCTTGGATTAATATTGCTTGTGGGGACCCAGGGACTTAGGACTCCCTTCGCGTTTCATTTGTAAATTTGATTGGAGGAGCTGATTTTAGAGTTTGATTTATGTTTGCATGAAACACTTCAATGTAGCCATTTAAACTATGGTAGAGATGCGGTAATGGTCTGCCTTCTAAGGGTTTGTGATTATCCCCATTGACAGATGCTACTTCTGGCCTTAGTCTTGGCTTCTCTTTGCAAGCCCTGAATGCAGACACGCATGACTGCTTGAGGTGACAAGGATAAGTCTTGGCTGAGTGTCCTGCCCTAAGCAGGCCATTTGTCCCCCCTTCACACCTAAGGTTCAGGAATCACTGTGGAAGAGGGAAGCAGAAAGAACATAAGAGCTGGAGAGCAGGGAGGAGAGCTGGGAGATGCTGTCTTCTGAGCATGGTATAGTCAATGAGGTCATGACCCCCAGAGCTACTGTGGCCGCCTGCACTGGGCCTGCACAAGACTGAGTCTGTCCACAGTCAATCATGGATGAGTTTGGAAGCAACTCATGGTTCCCTACCCCTCCCTGCTGAACTATTGGTAGCTAGTGGATTCTGGAGGAGCAGACACTGTCTTCAGGAGTATAGCCATGGGTAAGCCCACCAGGCTTTAATGGACAGCTTGAAACCAGTGTTTATGCACCAGATCCTGTTAAACTCAGTCTCAAAAGATTTAAAAGATGTGAACGTAGGAAAGGGATGTGTTTGGAGAAGGGTGGTAGTGACAGAGGGAGATTAGAGAGGATGGGATTAGAGCATGCAGAATCCTCTTCGTACATGTATGGCACTGTCAGAGGACAAAGCTAATAAAAATGTTGCAAAAGAAAAATAAAATCATAATAAAATGAAAGTAATCCAAGTTAATACAGGGGCATGGACTAGGAGTGCCTCTGAGAACTGGAGAATTTTTCTCCATGTGCGAGACTTCCATCCTTAGGCAGGTGTTGGCCAGTCACTGGCTCAGCTTCCCAGTAGACAGTAAAGCAGACCCTCCCTTTCCATCTTTGTCTTTGACTTGTCTCCCCAAACTGAAAGTGTCCCTGTCCAGTCTCCGCATAAAGCGACCAAGAAGCTTTTTTTTTTTCCTTTTCCCCTACACTTTCGCTCTTCTTATTAGGTGTCCATGACTTCTGGCAAAGTCCCAGAGTGCCAAGGACATTAGATCATTTAAAACTGGGTCACTCTGAGGCTAACTGTAGCATTGTCTCACTTAGCAGACTGCATCCAGAGTCACTTTGCTTTTATTAGCTTCTCTTGATAAGCACCTGGGGTGCTCATGGACCAATGTTCCTTGCCTTGTGAATATAGGTTGCCCAGGAAGAGATATGCTGATTCCTAAGTATTCTGGGACACCAAGCTGCAGCATCCCTCACTCTGTTTCCAAACAAACCCTTCTAACGTGATTTCCCACCTTTGGGCTGCCTCGCCCATGCAAAAGATGTGTCTTGTTTTTTCTCTGTGTGTTGGAAGAATCTTCATGATTCCTGGCATTGTGACTGAATTGATTTCAGGCACCCAGTTTTATTTTAAGTGCATGAGAAATGAATCCAGAAGGTTCACTTCTCAAATGGACCTCACCAGTTCCAGGACTTAAATAGATATTCTCCTTCATTACTATCAGATTGTAGGCTTTGCATGTGAAAACAAACACCGCTACCATACATCATACATACATACATACCTGTGCTGTGTTTCCTGTGACTACATGCTTAGTTGTATTCATGACACATGTTGAGTATTTATAGTTATTTATACTTGAGTGTTCTGTTTATATTTTAGTTTAGAGTCTTAGCATATTCCCCAGGCTGGCCTAGAACTTGGGTTCCTCTCACTTCAGCCTCTCAAATGCTGGGATTACATGACATGTGTAACATCATGCATGCCCAGCTATTAACTTATTAAAAAATAAAAGAATAGCCTATTACATTATTTCGTTAATCAGTGTGCTACTCTCTTCCCTCGAAGGTTGGAGAATATGGTTCTGCCTTTGTGCAGAATTGCCTGGTTGGACACACAGCTCTAGGCCCATCATGATCCAGCATCTCCCAGAGGAACACCAGTCATATGCCGAGATGAGCCTTTGGTGTATTTCATAGATGCCACAGACTTCTGTGCTTAGATGGTATCTTTCTATATGACCCATATCTTAGTTAGGGTTTCAGTTGCTGTGATAAAACACCATGACCGAAAGGCAGGTTGGGGAGAAAAGGGTTTATTTGGCTTACACTTCCACATCATAGTTCATCATCAAAGGAAGTCAGGACAGGAACTCAAACAGGGCAGGAACCTGGAGACAGGAGCTGATGCAGAGGCCATTATTGCTTATTGACTTACTCATCATGGCTTGCTCAGCCTGCTTTCTTATAGAACTCAGGTTCACCAGCCCAGAGATGTCACCATCCACAAGGGGCTGGGCCCTACTCCATCAATAACTAATTTAAAAAATGCCTTACAGCTGGATCTTATGAAGGCATCTTCTCCATCGAGGTTCCCTCATTTTAGATAACTCTAGTTTGTACATCAAGTAGACATGAGACAAGCCAGCACACCACCATGCTCCATAACTGCTTTAGAAGCCTTGTAACCACATCATGACAGAAGGCATGCTCTCAAAGAGGATCCCATGTACTGAAATACAAAGTGGAGAATCGGAGATTAAAAAGTAAATGCCTGGCTGGAGATAGAGAGTTGGGTAGTATATTCTCAAAGCTATTTCTCCCAGAATCCTCATCCTTTGGCCTGTCACGATATATCACAGGCTGGAACACAACATTCCTTAAGTACATTTTTTTAAACAAGACTGTATTTACCATTCCAATCCTTTCAAGTCAACAAGGGCAGAATAATGCTTGTCAGTGCTGTGAAATCTCTGGCATCCAGTGTCTTATTGGTGCTTGGCTGGATTTTGCTAAATGAATGAGTTAGGTGAGATGTAGATGAAGACACACCACAAGTCTCTGCCTCAACTACAGAAGGAGCAAAGAGCGCATTGGTGGTGTCTCAGCAGTGGGGAAGGCAAGCCTCCATTCTTGGTACTGTCTGGTGTGGCACCTGCCACTTAGAGGCATTAAGGTCACAACTAAATGTGGTGTATGGTGATGGCAGAAGATACAAAATAATCTCACACTAGTTCCAAATTACGTATAATAAATTGTTATTTATTTAGGAGAGACTTGCAGATCAGTGTCCTAGATCACAGTCCTCTGCATGAATGGGGAACAGGAACAGAGTCTAGCAGCTGGAAGCAAGAGCTGGAAGTAAGAGAATGAATGCTTGCTTTACAGCTACATTTATAGTATAAGAGACCATGCCCAAGTGGGCCGGTATCTTAAAGGCTGTTGGCCAAAGGAGCTCCCAGAGTATGGTGCTGTTAGTAGCATTTTGTGAACAGTGACAAAGACCTGCAAGACTGAGAACAGTGACAGGGATGCCTCAGGAGTTGGGTCTGCAAAAATATCTCTAGGAAGGCTCTGCAGGAAACTGGAGTTTACAAAACAGAGCAAGATTAGATACTTTTAAGGTTAGACATGGAGAAGGGTATGACCAAACATGGAAAATGCATGTAGGGTTTGAAAGCATGTCCCTACCCACACACAGACCCAGTGCCAGTGGCTACAAACTGTGGCCTGGGACAGGGACCCTTTATCAGCTTTAAAGTGGGACTATGGTCCCATCTGCTCACATCTCATTGTGTGGTGTGAATGAAGCGGTGAATACTTAGCACCTGCCTGGTGCACTGTCATCACCAAAGCAACAGTCGTGACTATCTACAGTAGAGTAGGGTTACTGTTGCCATGAGGGTGACAGGATGGGTTGCAAGGAAGGCCAGGGTTTGGTAGTTGACATCAGCCTCAGAGGCTTTTGCTGTTGCTCCAACTTGTCCTTCCTGCCTCAGTTGCAACCCTACTATGTGACATGTGTCCCATGCTCTTTCCTCCTTTGGTTCTTTCTATGTTCTGTTCTCATTGTTGGCACCCTGCTGCGTGCTTTTCTAGACTTGTTGAGGCCCTCTCCTTCATTCTAATCCTTCTCAGGGCCATCTGGGGAAGAAACTGTTAATTACTTGAGTGGGTCTAGGGCTCCTTCTTCAGTCATCACCACGTATGTGTATGCATGTGTGTTTGTATGATGTATGTGCTATTTAGGTGCATTCATGTATGTGTGTGAGTGTGTGTTTATGTGGATGGCATGAGTGCATCTATGCATATGCATTCATGTATTTGTGAGTATGGATATATGCTTATGATATATGATATACATGTGACAGTCAGAAGGGTTTTGGTCCTTGCCTTCCAGTTTATTGAAAACAGAATCTATTTGTTGTTCGCTGCTGCATAATTCAAGCTAGTTGACCTGCAAGCTTCCAGAGCATCTCCTGTCTCTCTGCCTTCTCCCTCACCATAGGAATACTGTATTACAGATGTGTAGCACCCCAAATAGCTTTATATGGGTCCTTGGGATCCCAACTCAGGTCAGTGTGTTCACGGCAAACCCTTCACCCAGGACCATCTCTCCAGGCTTCTCATCACATTTGCCTGTGTCTCCCTGTTCTGGGCTGAAGGCCTCTTAAGGGCATATGTAGGAAACAGAGCTCACAGTGCTATGTGGAAATGAATGGCTTGTGGGTAGAGGATAGAGAAATACATCCATGGGTGGGGAGTGAACAATGAATAGATTGAGGAATTGGGTGCCTGATGGACAGCTGCATGGATAGATAGATGATGGATGCATACATGCATGCATGCACGAATGACAAATGAATAGGTAATGGATGGACCATGGATAGATGGATGATGGATGGGAGATAGAAGAATAAATTATCCCAAAGATAAGAGGAAAATGGCCAAGCTGAAGAAGGTTCCATACAATGAATATTTATCAAACAATCAAGATCCCTGAGACATAAACTAGAAAATCGTGGTTTTAACACTGGATGGCAAGGCTAGGTCTGTGTGGGCTCCTTTCAGACACCTAACAGAATACCTGATATACCACAGTGACTCTGGGTGACAGGCAGAGACAGCGACCTACAGGAACCTCTCTCAGTGAGTTTGGATGGGGAGTGTTCACATTGTGTCTGAGCAATAATGTGAGACTATACAGGGTCCTGAAGGACTCTTCAATTGTGCCATAGCCAGGAATTGCAGAGTGTGCTGGTACATGCTGGGTGTCATGGGGTTCCGTGGAAACGTGGTCCATGGGTATGCTGTGGTGTGGTACATGCTGGGTGTCATGGGGTTCTGTGGGAACGTGGTCCATGGGTATGCTGGTGGTTTTTAATCAACTTGACCCAAGCCTGGGAAGAAAAAAATCTTTTTTTAATATTTTTTCCCAATCTGATCACAGTTTCTCCTCCCAGTCCATCCCCTGACCTCAGCTGTCCATCTATTCCTCCTCCTTTCTATTCAGAAAAGAACAGGCCTCCCGTGGATATCAGCCAGAGATGGCATAACAAGTTGCAGAAAGACTAGGCATCTCCTCTCCTACTAAGGCTGGATGAGGCAACCCAGTAGGAGGGAAGGCTTCTAGAAGGAGGCAACAGAGTCAGACACAGCCCCTGCTCCCACTGTTAGGGGTCCCATAAGAAGACCAAGCTACACAGCTGTGGCAGATGAGCAGAGAACTTGGGTCAGTCCCGTGCCAGCTCTCTGGTTGGTGGCTCAGTCTGTGAGCTCCTATGAAGGCAGGTTAGTTGATTCCGTGGGGTTTTTGGTGGTATCCTTAACCCCCACTCATCTTCCTTCCTGGAACCACAAGCCTGAACAAAAGACGAAATAGAATTTGTTGCAATGAACCATAAGACTCAGACTTATTCCTCAGTGCAGTCACAAGGATACATTCCGTGTGGTGCAAGCTCATCTCTTCTGAAAGGACACTGCTGGCCTGGCTGGAGGGCTTCAAATGGCAGAGCTCCCCATGGCTGCTTTGCTGTCAGATTCTTGCTGCCTTTTCCATACCGTAACTGATCCCCTCTGAGGTGACGCTTGCTAAATACGATAATAGGATCTTGCTGTCCTTTGGGGGTGGCAGCACGAAGGACCTTGGCAGCTGATAGGTGTGCAGTATCCAGTTGGAAAAGAGAGCTGCTTCTCGGTGCAGATGTGCCTGGCGCCTGCTCGCTCGCCATTGCTCTCGTGGGATCCCAGGAGCGCAGAGCAGAGCAGCCCATGGCTCAGCTCTTCAGCTTGAGTCACAGTGTAGGAAGTGGCCTTCCAGGTAGAGGTCAGTGGCCCCCAATGACAAAGCAAGTCTAGGTGGCCCTTTATGTAAAACGTCGTTGAACTTCCAAATGACATGGGATGTTGACAGGCACCTAGTTTGTCCTCTGGTTAGTTGTTGAATACCTTTGACACCATTCCCACAGGAGTTCCTTCCTAACTGGGCTGCGAGCCATGCTCTCCATGGAGACAGCTGCTTCAAGAGATAGTGAAAGAGCAGATAAAGGTATCGCTTCCACTGAGTGACCTGCCAGCGCGGTCCCCGCCCACTGTGCCTGGCCTGCTCTTTCTCACTGAGATCCCTGTGTTTCTCTAACAGTCCCCATGAATGACATTCTAGGCTTTCACAGTCCTTGATGCTGTCCCATGAAGGGGCCCCTGAATGCCTTGTTCTGTTTGGAGGATCCTCTTGCTATCATTTTCCCATCAAGAGCCCATGAAGCATAAGACAGCCAGAGATTGGGCCCAATCTGATTTTAAGGTTAGGGAAACTTGACCTATAGCAATGCCTTTCTTTGTAGAATAGTTCATCTAAAAGAAAAAAGAATAAAAAAGAATGCTAGCAAAAATAGAGTCTCAGTGCGCTGCCTAGTCTCAGTAATACAGGGTAGAGTCATTTTGGAAGACAGAGCCTCAGCTGAGAAAATACCCCCCTCCCCCAGATTGACTTGTGGGCAAGCCTATAGTAGGTTTTCTTGATTAATAATTGATGTAGAAAGGCCCAGCACACTGTGGGTGGTACCATCCCGGGCAGGTGGTCCTGGGTGCTGTAAGAAAGCAGGTTGAGCAAGCCATGGTGAGCAAGCCTGTAAGCAGCCCCCCGCCCCCGCTGATTGTCTCCTGCCTCCAGGCTCCTGCCCTGACTTCCCTCAGTGATAGGTTGTAACTGCAGGACCAAATAGACCCTTCCCTCCCCAAATTGTTGTTGCTTGTGTGTTTTATCCCAACAGTAGAAGCCTTAACTGAGACACTCAGCATCCTTGTCTAATACAAGTGGGAGTGTTGTGACAATGAAAGAGGAGGTTGTCACCGACCTCTGAAGGCCACCAAGGTCATTTCACTGGGATGTTGGGGCCCAACCTGGACTTTGAAATTCTGTGGCAGCAAGTCTGATAACAAGTTCATACCTTTTTATTGTGTGACATCATTCAAAACCAAAAATGTCCTCAAAGCATCAAAACCATGTGCGGGAACAGAAGCAGCATACATTTGTAACCCTTTATCTTGAAACCTGCACATATTGCAGGTATTTGAGAGTGAGACCCAGGTCTAAACACAAACCCTTTTTCCATTTCCTATATACCTCATGAGTTAGCATGAAGCAACTTTATACGGTGCAGTTAGAGCCTGCGCGTCTCGACTGGGAGGCCGGGTGTTTGCGTTTCTCCCTGTGTTATCATTTCAATACCTCGAGAATTTAAATTTTTTGGACCGATTTGATCTTAAGATTAGGGAAACTTGATCTATAGTGATGTTTATCTTTATAGAACCAAAGACTATTTTGTGACCTAGAGGAGAGAAGAGCAACATCCCAACAGCGACCCTTACCCATAAGCGTGAGCGAGGACTGGGTTTCGTTTTACAAAATTGTGACCCTTTAGTGAGACAGTCCAGGAAAGAGATAAGGCCCAGAAAGAAAAGGTATGTGGAGAATCCAGGTCTGGAAGAGAACTCTGTCAGTAAAGCTTGTCTTGCAAACCCGACAACATGTGTCTGATCCCCAGAACTCATATTTAAAAAAAAAAAGAAAGTTTGATGGCTAGAGAAATGGCTCAGTGGTTGAAAACACCAGCTACTCTTCCAGAAGACCTGGGTGAAAATCCCATCACCCACATGGCAGCTCACAACCATCTGTAATTCCAGTCCCAGGGAATCTGACACCCTCTTCCTGCTTCCACAGGCATTGCACACATATGGTATACAGACAAACATGCAGACAGAACACCCACACACATGAAATAAAAGTTCAAAAAGTCAGATTGTGGTAGACCATGCTTGTAACTTCAGTGCTGTGAGAAGGAGACAGGAGAATCTCTGGGGCCCACTGGCCAGTCAGCCCAGTCTGCTTGGCGAATTCTAAGCCAATGAGGGACGAGTCCCCAGAAAAATAAGGTGGAGGCTATCTGAGGAATGACACTGGAAATGCACCTCTGGCCTACACATGCATTGTATACACACAGATGGGTGGGGGGTTGGGGGTCTAGTCCATGCTTTCATTATATAAGTGCATTTAATGCAGTAGGAAATCAGGGTAGCCCTGACTCTGCCATTTGTCTCAGCCCTACAGAAGGCTTCCTTGTGGGGTTGATGCCCAACTATCCCCCAAATAGGAGGGTGTTATTTGTCAAAGTTTAACTTTTTTTATCCTCATGTGGCTATAGATGCAAAGGGGATAGAGAGAGCCTCGAACTCTGGCCTCCCCAGGTGACTTGACTTTCCACCGTTGTGGTGGCCCTGTCTGCCCTGCAGCACAGCTGCCAGTAGATGAGGCTTGGACACAAGGGGCAGCCCTGAGAAGTGGAGCTCCACAAATGACCGTGGAGCTTTGCAGAGACCCACGCACAAAGCTTTCGTTGAAACCATGTACGAGGAGACTGATCTCATTCTGAAATCCCTACCTCCCGTCTAGAAAGTGTCATTTGTGATTTGTGAAATGGAATCCAGAACTTCCCCCAGTAAACCACTGGGACACTTAAATCTAAATAAATGAAAGTTAGCAGGCCAACCTAATAATAAGTGTTCAAGTGTGAAACCTGAGCCAGCTTAATAAACTTTGCACCATTTTAAAAATATGAGGCAACTTTTGTGTAGCATTCAGGAGACTCCGGCCCATGGCAGTCTGTGTGTTCACTTGGAGGTTGCCAGTGTAAGAACATCAGAGTACGATGGGAGTTGTGTATGGGCAGGTATGTGTATGTATGGAGGCCAGGCATCAGCTTCTGGTGTCATCACTCGGATACTTTCCAGTTTGGTTTCTTGAACCAGGGTCTCTGATGGCCTGAGGCTTACTTATCAGACTAGACTCCTTGGCCAGCGAGCCCTAGGGATCCATTCATCACCATGCTGGCATTACAGGCTTATGCTGCTGTGCCTGGCTTTTTACATGGATGGATTCTGGGGATGGGGGGGAGTCAAGCTCAGATCTTTGAGTTTGTACAGCCAGTAATTTAGCACATCAACCATCTCCCCATTCCAGAAGACCGAGTCTAAGGCCATCATGGCACAGTTTTGCAATCTCAGTTTTATCCTGGTCATTCGGAATAAAGCTGGGAAGACCCAAGAGTGAACAGAAGAGAAGCTGGGATGGATCTCAGAAGGAGCTGAGGTGTGCACCTTCCATGACAAGGCCCTGTTTCTGGTACAGAGCCGCTAGGAATAGGTCCAGATTCCTTGGCTCCTGAGTCTTGATGCTAATAGAAATTTCATGCTCTTTTTGAAGAAAACCAAGCAAAATATAAGGACAGTAATGAGGTAAAGAAAGAATATCAAATATACAATCATTTATTAAGTGTGGATTTAGGAAACCTTGTGGTGCCAAGTTTTTGAGTGTTAGTCACAGAACTCAGTAATAGATTCTTCTACAGTTACACGGAAATTGCCATAACATCCTTGTGTTTGGATTTCAAAACATTCTCTCATGTGTTCATTTTTCCAGCAATCCATCCATTCATGACTTATGCTGAGGTCTTGTTGTATGGCTCTGGGAAAAAAGCTGTCGTGGGATGCCTGCCACTATGCTGGGGGAGGGAGGGAGAAGAACCCCACCTTTCTCTGTCTCCATCAGACTCTCAGCACTTAGGATAATGTGTGGGAACACGGGAGACATCCAAGAAACGTTTGAGTGAGCCGAGAGAAATAGACATTTGAAAGTAGAAGCATGGGACCTATTTAGCTGGAAGGGATAAGCCTGACTTACTACAGCTGTCTCAAGAAGACTCGTGCTCTCCTGCTCGCGCCACACATCCCCGTTGTTGTTGCAGCTCTGCTTCCCCTTGGTCGAGTGAGCGTGCAGATGGCAAGGCAGAAGGTAAAGTGTGCCTGGCTAGACTAAGCCATCTCAAGGCTGAGGTGTTTGAAGGTAGGAAGCACTGATTAAACATCATAAGTGACAAGACTTGGACGGTGGAAGCATTTTCTGGTAGACTGTCCCTTCCATCTGTCCATCTATGATACCCTGAGATATCAAATTTGGAGTCACCCATTGTCTTAGTCAGGGCTTCTATTGCTGTTAAAGACACTATTACCATGGCACCTCATAAGTCAAACATTTAATTGAGGGGAATCACTACGGTTTCTGAGGTCCAGTCCAGTATCATCATGATGAGGAAACATGGTGGCGTGCAGGTGCTGGAGTACTAGCTGAGAGTCCTACATCTTGCAGGCAACAGGAAGTCAGTTGAGACACTAGACAGTATCTTGAGCATAGGAAACCCCACAATGACACACTTCCTCTAAGAAGGCCATACCCAGTCCAACAAGGTCACACCTCCTAATAGTGCAAGTCCCTATGGGGCCAATGACAAACTACCACACCCCCACAGAGGGCATACATACCACCCTTGAGCTCACCTCCACTGATCTCAGAGGCATTTGTTTCTGTGCTGCCATGGTTAGCATTGACTTTGCGTGGTCTTGCTTAGTTTCCCTATGGTGTGTTAAGTCTCCGGTTCCAGTGACATTTCCAACTTCCCCAAAGCAGAATCTGCTTGTTTTATTCCTTTTATATCCTTCCTACCTATGCAGAAGTGTCTTGAAAGATCAAGAATTCAATAAATTGTTGTTAAGTAAATGAATGTGTTTGGGACGTTCATAGGGAGTGCTGTTGAATAAATTGAGGTCCTGTGTGAAAAAAAAAAAAAAAAACAGAAAACCCTTCCTATACCAGAATGTGTTTTTCATCTTGTGGATGTTTTTTAATGTTTGTTATGTCAACACTGAAGATACATGAGTGTTCTTTGCTATCACAGACCCTCAGTGTCAGACTTATACCCCAACCTTGCACTTCCTACCCATGATGCCTTTGGTTTTTAAATAGAAACATTCCTGGTGATAAGGAACTTTTCAGTTACCATGCGCATCCCCAGACCACCACTTCTGTGTATGCCATTCCCCCAGTTGCCACTACATAGACCAGGTTGTATTTCCAGCACCTTGAGACATTTTATTTTAATTTTTTAAATAATCTAAACTCCTAATCCTGCACTTTAAATAACTTCACTTAAAGTTGTACTTTATTTTGAATTGTGTGTATATGCATGTATTTGTGTGGAAATATGGGTGTGAGTTCAGGTGACCATCGAGGCCAGAAGCCTTAGAGCTCCCTGGAGTTTGAGTTTAGCCAGTTGTGGGCCACTTGGCATGGGTGTTGGTAGCTAAACTTCGATGCCCTGCATGAGGAGTAAGTGTTCTTAACTGCCGAGCCATCTTTTCAACCCCCTAAGTGACTTCTAAAGGACAACATATACTCTGCCACCATCTGAGAGAAAAAGCTGTTGAGTAGAGCAGGCTGAGGGGCACTGACCATGCCATGCAATTAAAAGCAAGAGAATGGCTGAATCCCTGATTCCATGGGAGCCCCAGCTGCTTCTAAGTCAGGAGAGGCTCCTATATCCACTCATTAGCCCAGAGGAACTGCAGTTGGAGGCCTGTTCTGATTACCCAACACTGGCTCACAGTCTGTGGAGCAATGTAATGCCAATTAGGCAAGTCCCAATTTCAGTCAACTAAAAATGGGGATGAAAATCCCACCATCTGTCTCCTTCGTGGTGCTTCCTTTTAAGTCTGTTTTTCTTTGATTTGCTCCATCTCGTTTGTGTTTGTTGTTGTTAAAGATTTACATATTTTTAAAGCTTCTTTTGACTGGTCTGTATGTTCACGCATATGATGTCGGGGAGGAAAACACAGCCCACAAATGTGAAGGTCAGAGGAGGGCTTGCTGGAGTGATTCTCTCCCTCTATCTTTACCTGGTTTCAGGGTTTGAACTTGGGTGGTGAGGGAGAATTGTCTGTAATCTGTCAATCATGTTTTAAATAAACACTGATTGGCCAGGCAAGAAGTATAGGCAGGAAAAACAGACAGGAAGTAGAAATGATGCAATGAGAACAAGAGAAATCTGGGAAGGAGGAAATTGATTCCTCCCACTCCTGCCCAGACTCTGAAGAAGCAAGATGTGAGCTGCCCTGCTGAGAAAGGTACCAAACCATGTGACTAGCGTAGATAAGAACAATGGGTTAATATAAGCTACAAGAGCTAATAAGTAGCCTGACATAATGGGCCAATCAGCTTTATTTAAAAACATGATTGACAGATTACAGACAATTCTCCTGCACCACTAGGGTTTCCAGACCGAGTGTCTTCACTAGCTGTTCCACTTCACTGGCCCCATTTGCCTTTTACCACCTGAGTACTTGATATTTGGCATACACATAATTAATGTTTTCTGGAAGGAGCAGTTGTATAGCTATCCAGATGGCTGCCTGGAGAACTACAGGAAAGGCATGGATAGGTGGGTGGTTGGTAGATATATGGGTTGTGTGCATAGGTGAAAGGGTAGGCAGGTGATTGGATGGCTAGAAACATAAACAAGTAGATTGTAGAATGGATGGGAGTGGATGGATGCTGAGAAGAGTGGCTGAATGGATAAGTTTCCAAATACTACTATACTTACCTATGATACATCAATAACTACATTGGGTTGAGTAGGATGTGGGTGCCCTGTCATATGTCAGGGTCTCTGCTGAAATTATTTTGAGGAATTAAGAGCTGTGGTCAAGATTTCCAATGCAGTGTAGTGTGTATTTTGTAGCTACTTTTAATCATCCTTATATTACTAAGCTCATGTACTTCTTCCCATTTCCAGAATGGTTTGGGTGTATTGTTGAATAATTCAAGAGCATTTAGTCTAATTGCAGCAATGATGACCCACGCTGCAGAAACACAGAGCCACATGGGAAACTGAAACACAGAAAAGTAATAAACTCACTCTTCATTAGCCTGCTTTTTAAGAAATTTCTCTGTGCATGCTAAGGCTGTATAATTGAGTAGGGAGATGAATCAGTAACATCACATGTAAACTTCATAAATATCTATATGAAGAAAAGAAGCTAGTTTGGTTTTTTGGTCTTAAATCCTTTGGGAACAAAAACTGCACAAACCCTGGAATTTGTCTTTTTATTTGGGGAGGGGGGGTTGATACATGTTATATTATCACGCTTGTGTTTTTTTGCATTTGGATTTCCCATGTTTTTCTCTTTAATATTTCAGTGTTTTACGTTTGCTCTCTCATGAGGTGGAGGTTCAATGCCACTCATACATGTAAACACACTCACACATAACATATACAACAGACACAAATGCGCATTCATGTGCCCACACACGCGGCAAATACATACATGCACATGTGCCCACATGTACATAGAGACACCTGTACACACATGTGCATACACACATACCTATACCTGTCACTACTAAACCATTGTACCAGTTCTCTTATGCTAAAGCTGTGGCTCCTGGGAAGGACATGCTCACACTTGGGCCCCTCCTTTCAGCCATCAGACTATTGCTATTTTTTAACTTGTACGAGAAGTGTCCTTAGAGGCACGTGGAAATGAACTAGAGGAAAAAGACTACCACGTTCAGTGGATGGCATCTTAGCACCCACAAAACTCCTGAGATACCTTGGGGGATCTTTAAGACCTCATTTTCCTCAACCAACCCAGATTTGAATAAAATTTGTCTCCTTTGCAGAGACCAGAGAGAGAGTGGAAGCAAACTGTAGCCCAGGTCCTTCCTCACCCCAGTGAAAGAGCCATCTGGTAACTTACAGTCAACTTCCCCTCATTCAGCTTTTGTCTCATGGCATTGTATTAATTGCAGTGTAGGCATGCATGCATGCACACACATGTGCACACACACACACACACACACACGTTCTTTGTAATGTAGGGAGACTAAGACAGTGGGCTTATGGACCTAAGAGCCTAGTAACACAGAAACTGGTTCCTGAGGTCAGCTGCAGATCTATGCCCTTGCTGAATTGCAGGGCCTTCCTGGTTCTCAGGTATAGGACATGATGAAAACATTTGGAAAGATTTTTCTAGCTATAAACCTTATGTAGCATAGACCTTAAGCCCCGCAGCCATGGGGGTCATGTTTAAACTTCACCCCAGTCACTTATAAGAAGGATGACCTGAAAGCATTATTCATCTTTCTAAGCCTCAGTCTTCATACAGCAGTTATGGCGGTGCCTGGGGATTGTGGAAGGTATTTGAAAATTGTTTAAAGGACCGCCAAAGCCAAGGCAACCATCCCAGACTATGTGCTATTTCTGATCATATCATCTGTATTGTATCAGTATGATTTAGATGCATGTTGTATAGACCTTGAGACCTAATGAATACTTCTCTTTGAAGACTAACTTTTGTACACATTTCAAAAAAAAATCAAAGCAGAACTTTTCTTTGAGAGATTTATTTGCATTATCTTCTATTATACATATGCATGTATGTTTCTGTACATGAGGGAAGGTGCCTGTGAAGGCCAGAGAAGAGCATCCGCTCCCTGAAACTAAAGTTCTCCGGCTCTCAACAGAACCTCTTTCCTCAGTCGGAAAAACAAGCAGGAAGACTTAGGAGAAATACTGCATTGGTTCCTTGTCTGTCCCTGTGAGGTGGTGAAACATCACGTCCGAAAGAGTCTTTCTGATTTAAAGTTCCAGAGGGAAAACTGTCTATCTGGTGGGGCGGCATGGCAGCCAGCAACAGGCGTGGTGGAAGGAACAGGAAGCAGAGAGAATGAACAGGAAGTGGGGCAAGACTATATTTTCTCTAAGCCCATCCCAGTGACATATTTACCTCAGCAGGGCCACACCCTCTAACCTTCCTTGAACAATGCCACCAACCGGGAACCAAGTGTTCAAAGGCCTGAAACTGTGGGGGACATCTCTTGGTCAAATCCCCACAGATGCTCACACACCATCATCACATTTAGGAAGTCTTGCTTAGGTAGTCACATATCTCCAGCCTACCTGTCTAGTTACATGTGATGCTTCCTCTACCGGGCCTGGCCTTCCATGCATCAACCACTGTCCAGGACCTAGGATGCTTTGCTTGCATTTGCTTTCTGGTGGGCTTCCCTACAATAATGGAGAACGCTGGTGACATGGACCATGCTCTAATTCATCTCTCAGTAGCCAGTGCGGCATGTGGAAGCCCTCCATGTTTACTGTTCTAAACCAAGACCAAGCTGACTCATCCCTGCATGATGCTGAATGTAGTCAACATACAGACGAAATGTCCCAGACTCCGTAGCATCTTTCAACACAATTTTCTACTCATGTCTCTTTGAAAAGCCAAAAGATTTTAAATTGCTCCAACTCTTTCTCCAGAACTGCCATTTTTCTCTTTGCTTCTAAAGTTGGTCATTGCACCCGTGGTAGGAATTAGAAATTCATTTGAGGCTAACCCACTAGGCCTACCCATTTTGAGTGCAATGTGTAAAGGAAGTGCTATGAATTTAGCTGTATTTGTGGAATGACTTGTCAACAAAGATGAGGAAGCAGCTGGAATGGAAAGATGGGCACTTTCGGTGCCAAAGTAAAGAGACATCAAGGAAAAGGGGACGACAGGACTCACTGCTTCCTTAGCCACACAGCTTTGGCAGGAATGCAGGCCGAGTCTCTTACAGGCCACTCATGTTCGGGAGATAAATGGCACAGTTACGTTGATCAGGACTGCTCAAGCAGACGGTGACAGCTTCCTGTCACATTTTGCAATATGCACGCAGTAGAAATGGATCCTGTTGGGTATGGGCCTCCATCTTTCATAGCTTCCTCTATTGATCAACTTGTTTCCTCCTCTGTAAAACCTGCTGTTGTTTTCTATGCCTTTCAATATCACAGTAAATGTGTTTGTTTCCACAATCAAGCACACTGAGACATGCACTGTTTTTATATATTTGTCCTTGTAGGAAAGAGACTCTGGAAAACCATATGTCTTCAGTTGCTGGTTACAGAGCATTGTTAAAGATGCTTCTCAATAGTAATCATCATGTTCTAACCTCTCATGAGGCCTGAGAGAAACCAAAGGGAAATACAGGTAGTTTTTTTCTTTTTTTTTTCCAGCACGTGTGGTTGATTTGAATTTAGGTGTAAAATTATGTAACTTTATAAAAAATGTGGATTAAGGGGATGGAGAGATGTCTCAGCAGTTCAGAGTACTTGCTACTCTGGCAGAGGACCCAGGTTTGATTTCCAGCACTTACATGACAGTTCACAATCACCTACAACTCAGTTTATTGGATCCAATTCTGGGGGATCCAAAGCCCTCTTGTGGCCTCTGTGGACACCGCATACACATGTGCACAGACATACAAGCAGGCAAACAAACAAAAAACCCTCAAAAACTCACAGGAAAAAAAATACAGAAATAAATATTGATTAGTAACAGAACCATATCATAAACCAAGTTCCTTTGATAAATATATTTCCCTTGATGTTTTGAAAGCATATTTATTCTCTGCACAATAAAACATTTCTGTAGGGAAAAAAACTAGATGGTATTTTTGAAGCAGGGTCTCACTCTAAAGACCAGGCTGGCACTGAATTTGTCATGCTCCCTCTGCTTCTACTTCCCTTATGCTGGGATCACAGGTGTGCACCCCCACACCTGGCCCTAGTGTTATCTTTGAAATGACTTTTTCTGATATAGCCAGCAAGAAGTAACACTGCCATTTTCATTTCAATAACAGCCAAAAACAAAGCACAAATGCTTGCTCAGTCCTGATCAAGATTTTCTTTAATATCAATTAGATGAGAGTCTGAACAGTTGTTCAGAGGGAGGTTAATGAATTAAGTACAACAAACACACGAAGCAGAGCTTCCCTATGTAGAGAGGCTGAATTAAGACCTGAGTGGTATGTTGCTCACTTGACTCCAGAGAGCCCCACCCAAGCACAGACTTGGCTTCCTTTTTTTGCTAAGGCCATGGCTGTGAAAGACTTCGGTAGCTGCTGGATTCTCCCTCTTTGTGCAGTACAATCAAACATAGACTCACTCCTGATTTTATTATTGTCTTTTGTTGTTTGCTTATTTGCTGAGTTGATCTCAGCTCTTCCCTGGGCTCCCTTCCCACATTCTTAAACAACAGCAGAAAAAAAAAAGTTGTTGACTCTTGTATTCTAAACAACTAATTCAAAAGAGTGAAAAAACTCTATCCCGGGTGCAGTCTCCAGTCTTCAGTAGGTTCTGGAGGAGCCTTGGTTAGTCCCAGGCAACTCCTTGCATCATTTTAGGGTTTAGCCATGTGATCTGAAACATGTGATGTGCCCCTCAGTCATGCCTTTGCCTGACCTTTGTAGAATGGTCAGAACCATGGCCCGGAGGAGGGAGCACTTTTGGGTGTTAAAGGAGACCATGCTTCTAATAGACAAACACCCTTCATTAGATGCAGCAGGGGCTCAGCAGAGATGGCCACTGTCCTTGTCCCTTAATTATTATTCTCACTGTTGTACCTGCCACCGGTATGCCTTCTCCTATGCTCTGACCCCTGTACTTAACTTCCTTTCATATTTACAATCTGGTGCTGCCTTCTACTTACCTCCTAGGTAAAGTAAATCTCTGTGCTCCCTAGTCTAGGCTCACAACCCAGCCTTGCCCTCAATAAATGCTCTTAGGAGCTTCCATGTGCAATGAGCCTCACAGCATAGAGCCGGGAGAAAATGCCAAGCGCAGCACAGCAAAGGCCAGCCTCTCCCTCTCTCTGCACTTTAACATGCTCGGTCTCCCCAGCAGGCATAAACAAAGCGGGTATCAGGGAGGCGGGGTGGGCAGCAGTGCTTGCTGTGTTCATAGGCAAAGCTGGGCATAGCCACACCCACACCTATAGTCCCAGCAGGACCTTTGATTCCAGTCCAACTCCAGGTTCAGGGTTCAGTAAGAGACCCTTTCTGTAGATCAGAATCCTTCATCTATACAGAAAGACAAATGCCCTCCTATGACCTCTGTTCTGCAAAATGCATGTGTGTGTGTGCGCACGCGCACACGCGTGCATCCTTTTTAAAAATGGTATACATTTTTAAACAACTCTACTGTGGGTCTCTACACATGGGACTTTCTTTAATGAGGGACCCTTCTTCTGCAAGAGCAGGAGACACCTTAAGGATTCTCTTTCTCTGAATCTCCTCGCAGGGCTCGGCAGTAAACCTTGACAGCAGGCAGTCCCTTCAAATGCTACTGAAATGACACCCAACCCTTTAACACTGAGAGTCTCTATCCTGTTAGGGACAGTAGGAGATTTTCTTCAAAGCCCGTGTGAATAATAAAAATTTAGTTTTTATACTCATTTCTGTTCTAAGGTCATTATTTTTAGACCAAGAGAAGATCATCATATTGTAACTCATGCTTCCTTTATGACTAAACCAAAAGGCTCACATTGCTCTGTGGGACACGTAACACAGAGTGTCCTTAACTCGGCTAACGGCACATTCTGATGGCGGAGCCCACTGGGTGACTCAGAACCCTCTGGAATGGCAGCATCCTGCCGTTCCTGGTTTGGTATTCTCTCTACTCTTCATATGTCTTAAATTTCATCTGGTGTCTTTATTTAAAATGACAGTAAACTCTATTTTATATCATTTAAATGAATTCCCTAAGAGGCCTGGTGATAATTAATCCCACCCTGAAGTATAACAGAGCCAGAAGTTTGACTCATCACTTTGGGCAGAGATCACCATTTACCTCTTCACTGGAGGCAAAGGCCAAGAGGGCTGGGAGGACCTGGCCTGCACGGGAATTCAAGATGCTTCTGCAGTTAGAGTGTTTCCTTTCTTCCTCTTTCTTTTCCCTTGCTGAACTGGGGTGTTTAACCTGGGACCTCAAGCATGCTCGGCCACCACTGAGATACATACTTAAGCTCTAATGCTTTATTTTTAAATTTTAGACATGCTTTTCCTAGGTTGCCCAGGCTGGCCTTGAATTTACTCTATAATCAAGGGGGGGGGGGCTGGCCATAAACTCTTGATATTCCTGTCTCAAATTTCCAAGTAGCTATACTGCTATATCCAGCTGGTTTTGTTAAATTTTATTGTGTGTGGGGGGGTATATATGTAAGTATGTACATGTACACACATGTGTATGTACCCTTGGAGGCCAGGGTTCAACCTCTGTCGCACTCTATTTTTAGAGACAAGATCTCTTACAGGACCTGTTCCCTGTTTTAGCTGGCTGACTACAAAACCCTTGGATCCACCCCGTTCCTTCACATTGAGATTACAGACACAGCCCACCACGCTGAGCTTTAACGTGGGTGCTGGACTCAGGTCTCCATGAGTATAGAGCAAGTCTCCTCCGGCCCCCAGCTGCTGTTCTTTTCTTTGGAATAATCTGCAGCTGTGTGTGCCTGAGGTCTTTACTGAACTAACTCAATACAGGGTCTATTTTTTATGAGCCTCCCAATTCTTTGACTCCGGACCTGGGACCATGGTGACCAAACCCATTGTGGAAGCCATCTGTGGTTATAGGGGATGGGACAGACATCTAATGATGCCAAGTTGCTGAGGGCTCGCACACCAAGTGCCAGCTTCTATGTCACAGCTTTGTCTGCCAACCTTGCAGACGCAGGGAGCGACTGTCTTATCCACCTCTTGTGTTTCCATACAAGTCAGGCCCCATTGCATGAGCCATGGCCCCGTGAACCTCCAGAAGGGAAGTATAAGAGGGACTCCCTCCCCCTCCACCAATAGCTTCTAGAGTAGGGTGGTTGATAGCTAGGCTGGTTTTTGCAAAGCACCATGGGATGTGGTGTTTTTCTGTGTGGTTACATCTAATCACACGGTGACCCCTCCATCCCACCCCCACAACCCTCTGATCACATCACATGAGAATCCCATCCCATCTCCCCACTCTCACTCCGTTTCAATGAGATAACGAGGCTACGCTCAGAACTCCGTGTCCCACCCTCAAGTATTTGGGCAAGAGAAACGTTGGGGGGCACTTGTAGACAGTTTCCAAAGCAAGCCCTGTACACAGAGAGAGAAAAACACGCTCTGTGCTGCACTTCTGGCAGCCCTCCGTGCGCTCTCAGAAAACATATGTTTAAAATAAAACCCCTTCAAAATCTCTTCTCGGCGTTCCAATAGTTGGCCTGTTTTGGTTTTTTTGTTTTGTTTTGTGAGTCATTATTGTTGTTGCGGCTAAATAATAATAATATTTTGTAGAGTTGCCCTGGGAGAAGACAGGCCCCAGATTAGGGGAAGCAAAGTACTCTGCACCTGGCTGTGTGGCCCTTGGGCTTCTGAGGGCTGTCAGCCTCTCTAATAAAGCCCTCCTCTCCAGTGGGAGTCCACCTCCTCCTGTGTGTGCGCTCTTCTGTTTGCCTTGGCCAGGGGATCACTGTGAGGCTATTGTTTGTTCCACTCTTGCAGGACTACGCCCCTGAGGTGGTCTAGTATCTCCCTGCCTGGGCCTCCTTCCTCCTTGGTCCCCACACTTCTGAGCAGGAGTTCTTTAAGCAGTCTCAGGGTCAGCCTCACTTCTCCTGCTCAGAGGCAGGGAGTGGTGAGACCCAGGTCTGCTCTAGCCTGAAAAGATTCCACTGGGCTCTTTCAGCGTTCACAGCCCTCTCTGGGCAGCTGCCTTCCCTACCTACCACCTGTTTCCCTCTATGGCCTCTGCATTTTGCTGTGGAGAATTTAGGGAGGAAATCAAAGGCCCAAGGCAGAGGAAAAAAGCAATGTAGAGAACTTGGGCTGCCCTAGGAAGTCATTGTCCCACCACCCAAATGGAGGGACTAGGCGCTTCCACAAAGGTACAATAGCCCGGGGTCGCTTAGGATGGTCTTTTTCCTTCTGTCAAGTATGGTCCTTTTCTCCCCTGGGTCTTAGAGATACTTCACAAGATCCATGAAGCACAGGGCCATGTTCCACAGCCTCATGGGCTGTCATCAGTCAGGCTCTCCGTGAGTCAGGCAGGTAGCAGTCGCAGAGATGGGAAGAATTATCCGGTCCCTCTAAGGTCAGCTCTGGAAGAGTGTATCTGCCTGGCATGAGCCACACAGCAGCCAGGCAGCAGCACCTAGGATAGCTATGTCTCTCTTTCTGAGTAGGAAACAGTCTGATCCTCTAGACTAGTACCCACTGATACCACAATACAAGGGTACTCAGCCCCCTGCCTTGCAGAAGTGACCACAGTTCTATCAGTGAGGAACTGGGAGACATATAGTCTCCCCCGGGTGGGATGCCATTTAGGAAGTAATTTAAGGTGAGAACACACAACAACCTCGGGGGAGGCACAAGGAATGCCAGGCAACATCAAATTATTTTAGTTTAAAAAAAATGAGCATATTTTTAAAAAAAAAACTGCTATTTTCAGGGGGAAAATCAATGCACAAGGCTCAAGGGATGAAGGGTGATGGGTATAGAGTGAAACGGGGAGGGACGCATGCTCAGATTGTGCCGTGGGGTGTTAGACACACGGGTCTACAAACAGATATCCTGAAAAGCACTCAGGTGTTTGTATCCCATGTGATAGGTGAGTTGTAGCTAAACAGTGTTTAAGATAAAGCAAAAGGACACAGTGGATAGTATGGAAACAGGTCTTCAGGGGACGCTGCTGAAAGGGCAAGGGAACTGCTCTTGCTAAGGACTAGGGGTCAACTTCCAGGACCCACACTGGGCAGCTCACAAACTGCCTGTAACTCCAATTCCCAGGCATCTGGCGCCCTCTACTGTCCTTTGAAGTCTCTACACACACATGGTGCATACACACACACACACACACACGAAAAAACAAATCTTTAAGTTGCTCTGAGTCTTCAATGTGACACTCAAAGCAGAGTGGATGGTTAAAGGGGTGTTCCCAGGTGATACAGTGATGTGGTTAGTAACATACCTGCTCGAAGGAAATGCCAACCAAGATTCTGGGGGTAAAGGGCCATGATATATGTCACTTACCGCTCAGTGGTTTAGGAAAAAAATGTATGTTGCACACAGCATTCATCCAAAGCAGAGACAGTGGACAGGGGTGGGGTGGGGTGGCCACATGTGTATGAGCCATCTTGTTTTCTGAGACCAGGTCTCTCTCTGGCTTGGAGCTAGACTGACTGGCCAACAAGCCCCAGAGTCTGTCTGTTTCTTTCTCTCTAGTGCTGAGATTCTAATTACAGGCCACCACACTCTTATTTTTTTCTTTTCAGATGAGTTCTAGGGACAGATCTCAGGTCCTCAGGCTTGCAAGGCAAGGGCTTTATGTGTGTAACCATCTCCAAAGCCTGACATGATCCTGCATAGCCACAGCACCACTGTCACACCCAACAGAACGAGCACAGATTCCACAGGCTCTTCCAATAACTGGCCCAGATTTGGACGTTCAGGGTAAAACAGGGCTCCGTCCTACAGGGGGTTGAAATGTGATTCTTTAGTTTTGGAAACACCCAGGGTTCTGGGAAAAAAGAAAGAGCTTCGGTGGTATTTTATCCACTTTCTGTGTTGACTCGGCTCCCCCGTCTCTGAATGTAGAGAAGTGGACTTGGTCATAGCTGTTTTCTGGCCTTGGGAAGTGCTGATTAATTCGGTAAGCTTTCAGGTGACTGGCGTATTCCTTTCAGGGAACTATGGAGGGTTACCGAGGCAGATCATTATAAATGACATTTTTTAGTCATTAAAGCATGCCTCCCTCCCTGCTCAGCATATTTAGCTCTTTTTTCCCCCAGACACATGGAAAGAGTTCAGCTTTTAATGAAGAACGTCTTTCTGGAGCGTGCGTTTAGTGGTACACATGATGTCATCCCAACTCCCAACGTCGCATGCAAGACTGTGAAAATGAAAGCACAGTCTTCTCTGAATGTGAGTTCCTGGGTTCTTCGGGGGATGTTTTCTTCTTTTTTCCTTTATTGAAGAAGAAAAAAAAAAGGAAATTAAAGGAATCACTGAATTTTCCAGTGCTAGGAAGCCAAAGAGATCAGAAGCAGAAGCATGATTTTGTTTGTTTGTTTGTTTGTTTTCTGGCCAACATCCATCCAGAGAAGCAAACTCTTGCCCTGGGGTGGGTACATTGAGGAGGCATATTCTCCCCCTGTACTCAGGACATCTTGAGGGTGTGATATTGGGAAAAGATACAACCAAAAGAAAATTCAGAGCTAGGGCAGTAGCTCGGTGGGTCAAGTGCTTGCTGCATAACTTTAAGGACCTGAGTTCAGATCTCCATGTCCCATGTAAAAATGTGGTATCATGGCTGTAACTCTAGCACTGGTAGGGTAGACCTAGGGTGTCATGGTCTAGCTAACTAAGCCAACTGAATCTGAGCTTCAGGTTCATTGAAAACCCTGTCTCAAAGCAGTAAGTTGGGGAAGAGATTAAGAAAGGCATCTGAATATTGGCCTCTGGTCTCCACACACCTGCCCAGGCACACACACGTGCACACACGTACACACATAGAAAATTCTATCTCTGGACCAGGTACCACATGCTTTTGTCATTGCCTCAATTGCCAGCTCTTTATAAAAAGTGCTCCAAGCATTAGAATGTCAACACAGCACATGACTCCAGAGACTTCGTAAATGTAATAGATTAACGCTTCAGTCAAATATGGACCAACTCATCACCCTTTCTTGGCTTTTAACTAACTTTACAGTTTGAGGCCATGTTGCTTGTTACAGATTTCAATTTCTCAGGACCCGAGAAAACATTCTGTCGTGTACCGAGTTGTTGAACTGACTCCACACAGTCATGCATGTTGCCCTTGCCTATGAATAATGAGAGGAACATAGACTCTTCCATCCGCTGTTTTGACTACACTAAAGTTCATGGAGAAAATCAGCCATTAGGATTAGCGGAACTCTCGTGTAAGCCACAGGGTTGGGAGTTAGTAAGGAATGGAAGCACTGGGAAAAGTGTCCTCTCTTCTCTAGAGATCCCATACAGAGGACAGAAGTAATTTAAAGGCCCCACTGTGGGTATATTGGTTGTGGGGGCCTTTATCCTGGAGAGAGATCCAACCATGGCCTATTGTCACTGGCCTGGATTTTGGTGGCTCTTTTCCTGGGCTCTGCACCACATGAGACCTAAATGCAAAGCCTTGTTCCGGGTGGAAGGGAGAAGAGGCCAGGAGATCAACCCAGTCCTGGAAGGTCAACTACACTGGGCTAGAGAATTACAAGTGCTTTCTGTAGCTTCTTTAATGATTTGTTTGTTTTTATTTTATGTGCATTGGTGTTTGACCTGCATGTATGCCTGTGTGAGTGTGTTGCATCCTCTGGACCTGGAGTTACAGATAGTTGTGGGTGCTAGGAATTGAACCCAGGTCCTCTGGAAGAGCAGCCAGTGTCCCTGTAGCTTCTTTAAAACATAAAGACAAAGCAACCCTCTCCATGGAGAGAGAATCCAGCAGCTAGAACTCAGGTGGGATTTATTGTTTTGTTCTACAATTTTATGTTTTGCAATCATCCGTGGTCTCAGAGACACATTCTTCCCTTTTATACATTCCCAGACACCCTGGCTTTCTTAGGATGTCCCAACTCAGTCCCAGGATCTAAACAGGGAAGCGTGTGTGCCCCACTAATGAGGGCTCCATACACACAGGTTCATAGTCAGGGGCCCCTTTTAGGAAGAGAGGAAACTGTTCAAAATGCAGCGGCACGGTGGCCTCTGCCAGAGCTCCTGAGCAGTTCCGTGGGCTGGTTTAGAGATCTCCAGGACGTAGGGGTCCTTTTCTGTCTTGTATCAGTCTCTGGCAGCGATAGCATGGAAATTTGCAGAGCAGAACCCTCTTTGAGCAAGCAGAAAGGAACAAATTTGATCTAACACACATTCTGCGAGCTTGGTTCAATGTAGGTCAGTGTCTAAGAGAGCCCAGCTGGCCAGCCCGCGCGTCTGCCTGGGAGCTGGCTGGCTGGCTGGCTGGCTTCCGCCCAGGCCAAGAAACTCCCCCTCAGCCCCGAGCACCAATTAATAAAAGCTCCTCTTCATGCCGTGCGGGTGAGGAAAGCAGAGGCCTGAACTGTATCCAGATTGCTGGGGAAATGCTTACCCAATCGGCAGACCTGAGTTCTCTCCAAGGGTAGCTGGAATGTGGAAGGAACATATATAGCAGACGCACTCATTCTGAAGTACAAGGCTGTGTGTCTGAGGATTAGAAGGTGTTTGAGCTCCCTGCCAGCCAGAGTTACATGGTGAAGCTCTACCTCCAAACCAACCAACCAACCAACAAACAATAGAAGTGTTTTGATTTGATGGTTCCTAAATGAGTTTTGTTAATGCTAGCAATTTAGAAACAGTTCACCGAAGATGTATTTAAATTTTTCATATATATATATACACACACATATATATATGTGTGTGTGTGCATATATATTTAGTATATATTTGTTCTACTCTGTGAACTAAATGCCAAATAGGTTCGAGATGGTAGAATTTTTAAGGCTCAGAGTATCTTATCTCCTTAGTATTTTTGTTGATGTTGGGAGTTATTGACTTAAGAGCAGGGCTAACTTCTACGCCCTCCTCCAAGTAGAAAAGTAGTAACAATACTATTGGTATTGGTATTACCTGTGACTGCCTTTGATGTATTTATTTTTCTCATTCTTCATTTTGTGTGTGTATGTGTGAGTATACATGCTTGTGTATCTGTACATGTAAGCAGGTGTTCCTGTGTGTGTATGCACGTGCCTGTGGAGGTCAGATACCAGTGTCTTCATCTACCAATCTCTACCTCATTTTCTAGGACAGAGTTTCACTGAACCTAGAGCTCACTGACCGGCTCAAGTGGCTGGCAATCCACCTGTCTCTGCCTCCCACCCCTAATGCTGGGGTTCAAGGCGTGCTGTAATATCTAACTCTTCATGGATGCTGGGGAACCAGGACCTCGTGTTTGTGTGTCAGGCACTTCCCCACTGACCCACTGAGCCTTCTTCTCCTCTACTAGGCTTTGCCCATGAGATGCTCCCCCATGGGCTATGTTAAAGCCCAGCTCCCCAGCTGCTTGTGCAAACTTGAGAGATTTTAAAGGCTTGAAGAGATAAGGCCTAGTTGGAGGAAGAAGATAGATTTATCACCCATTTTGAAGCAAAATTTATCTTCACATCTAAGTTGTTATCCCATGGAACTGGTTCTTCCCAAACATCCTTCAGAGACTCCCAGAAGCCATTTGGGAACTGAAAGCTGGCCTCATAAGTGACCAGAGATGACCAGGGATGTCAGAGTGAAAGCTCATCTCTGAAAGCACCAGGCAGGCCGAACAGGCACATCCCTCAGCTCTAACTGTCCTGAATGCTAGATGCAGTTATTCAGCTGGGTAAATTGCTCCTTGAAACAACCACTCAGGCCTTGTGTTGGGTGGAATGGAAAGGACACATTTTTTTCCACTTACGAGCAGACATACCCAAGGGCTGGGTGTCAGATGTCCTGGCAACTAACCCCTGTGTAGCTGTGTGACTTTGATCAAACATCCTAACATCTCAAAGACCGCTCCTGTGTCTGTGAAAACTGTCCAACACTGCTTTTATCGTGTTTCTGCAACAAGTGAAAGAAGCTCAGGGTATAGAATGCTTCATCCCTTCAGCTGTGTGGGTGCGCAGGGAACAGAGGCTCCAGAAACAGGGTATTAGCACAGTTAAAAATGAAATAAAAGTTGGGTCTGCGGGGCTGGAGAGATGGCTCAGTGCTCAAGAGTGCATGGCTGCTCCGTCAGAACACCAGAGTTTGGTTTCCAGCAGCCGCCTTGGATGGTCTACAATGTTTGCAGCACCAGCTCCCCTTCTGGGGATTCAAGGCCTTCTTCTGGCTCCGTGTGCACTTGCACTCAAAGGACATATTCCCCCTCCTCACGCACAAATACAAATAATTTCTAAAAATGAATTTTTAAAAAACAAGTTGACATTTCTCCTGAAGTCAAGCCCAGCTGGTTGTTTCCAGACAATATCTAGGTTGCCTAAAATGCACAGTTTACTGCTTCTTATCAATATTAGGCAGACTTGATTCTTCACATGTGTGGCCGAACCTCCAGCGGCTCATTCCGGAGAGAGTACTGTTAGTTCTTTCTGACCCGACACAAATGACCACACCTGAACGGGAGTCCTTCAGACACCTACTGCTCTTCCTGCATCTTTCAGCGTCAACCCGCAGCAATGAGTGAACCCAAACTAGAAATCCTTCGTTGTTGCTTTCCAAGGCAATCTCGCCGCATTAAGCATAAATGGTTCACTTACAGGGAAATGGGCAGAACGGCCATTGTACGACCAAAGGAAATTGGAAGTATCATTTGCATAGCAATAAAAAAAATGGGCTTCGAAATCAAACTGCCTGCTCAGTACCAGTTGTGTGACCATGGGCAAGATGCTAGTCATTCTGTGCCTCTGGCTTGTCGTCCCAAAACAAAAGCCTATCTGCCAAGGGTGTCATAAACATGGAATCTGACCATGTGAGGGGGGGGTTATAATTTTTTAAAAAAAATGCTACAAGATCCCCAGCGGCAGTAGGCAGCAGAAATGCTGTAGGTCCCAAATGGTGGTAGCGGGCCATGTGGCGGCAGCCAGTCCCAGGCAGAGACTGCTGGTCCCAGGCAGAGAGACACATGGCAGGCGGGCAGGAGACAGAGACATGGATAGACATGACATGCAGAGTGAGGTTGAATATTTATTCAAGGGGTTATGGAGGGGGAAGGGAGAAGGGGGGACAGAGAGAGAGAGAGAAGAGGAGAAAGAGACAGAGAAGAGGGGATGCGGAGAAGTGGGGAGAGAGGCAGAAGCGAAGCTGCCTCTCTCAGAGGGTGATGGAAAAGAGAGCAAGCTCAGGCTGGAAGCTGAAGATCAGCCTGCCTCAGCGGATGGGGGAGGGAGTGGGCGTGGCTTGTCTCTTAAAGAGACAGAACAACCATTACAAGGGGGAAGGCATAGCTCAGAGGGTAGAGCACTTGCCTAGAATATGTGAGGCCTTGGGTTCAGTCCCCTAGCCCTGTTTTTTTTTATTTATTTATTAAAGACTTCTGTCTCTTCCCCACCACTGCCTCCCCTTTCCCTCCCCCTCCCCCAATCAAGTTCCCCTCCCTCGTAAGCCCAAAGAGTAAACAGGGTTCCCTGTCCTGTGGGAAGTCCAGGGACCACCCACCTCCATCCAGGTCTAGTAAGGTGAGCATCCAAACTGCCTAGGCTCCCACAAAGCCAATACGTGCAGTAGGATCAAAACCCATTGCCATTGTTCTTGAGGTCTCAGTAGTCCTCATTGTCCACTATGTTCAGCGAGACGAGTTTTAACCCAGGCTTTTTCAGACCCAGGCCAGCTGGCCTTGGTGAGTTCCCGATAGAACATCCCCATTGTCTCAGTGTGTGGGTGCACCCCTCGTGGTCCTGAGTTCCTTGCTCGTGCTCTCTCTCCTTCTGCTTCTGCTTTGGACCTTGAGGTTTCAGTCCGGTGCTCCAATGTGGGTCTCTGTCTCTGTCTCCTTTCATCGCCTGATGAAGGTTAATGTTCAGGAGGATGCCTATATGTTTTTCTTTGGGTTCTCCTTCTTATTTAGCTTCTCTAAGAACCCGAATTATAGGCTCAATGTCCTTTATTTATGGCTAGAAACCAAATATGAGTGAATACATCCCATGTTCTTCTTTTTGGGTCTGGCTAACCTCACTCAGGATAGTGCTTTCTATTTCCATCCATTTGCCTGCAAACTTCAAGAAGTCCTTGTTTTTTACTGCTGAGTAGTACTCTAATATGTATATATTCCATACTTTCTTCATCCATTCTTCAATTGAAGGGCATCTAGGTTGTTTCCATGTTCTGGCTATTACAAACAATGCTGCTATGAACATAGTAGAGCATATACTTTTGTTGTAAGATAAGGCCTCTCTTGGATATATTCCCAAGAGTGGTATTGCTAGGTCCAGGGGTAGGTTGATCCCGAATTTCCTGAGAAACCTCCACACTGCTTTCCAGAGTGGTTGCACTAGCCCTGTTAAACCAAGGGTATCACGGGCCTGCAGTCTCTTCAGGAGTCCAAGGTCAGCCTTCAGCCTCAAGACAGAGCTAGCCTGGGTGGGATACACAAGATCCTATCTTGAGAAATACTTAAATTTGAATATGCAGATAAAGAGCTCAGACCACTGCTTCCTGCTGCTGCTGCTGGTGGTGATGGTGGTGTTTTGTTTGTTTTGTTTTGTTTTTTCTTTAAAGGAAAATTCTGAGGCCTGAGAAAAGCCACTCTTTGTCAGGTCACCAGAGCACCCAAAGCATGTAGATGGAAGCTTCTGTCCTGTCCAGTTCCGTAATTGTTCAGTCCCAAAGAACACAGAGGTGCCATTTGTAAACAGAGACTGCGCTTTCGTTTCCTGGCTGCCAGACCCGAATAATAACACAGAAACTATATTAATTACAATACTGTCTGGCTGATGGCACAGTTGATAGGGTATCTAGGTTAGGTTCCCTGAGCAGCAAAGACTTGTGCTGTGAGTGGTACTGTTCCCTGGCTGGGACCCCAGACTGGAGAGAAGGGGAATCAAACTGAGAATCAGCATCGGCCTCTCTCTGCTCCTGCCTGTGGCTGCCCCCCCCCCCCCCCCCCCCTCTCTCTCTCTCTCTCTCTCTCTCTCTCTCTCTGCTTCCTGCTTATGGATACAACTTGCCCCAGCCCCTTTATCATACTGTTCCCACCATGATGTGTAGCCTCAAGCAACAGAGCCTTTCTCCCAGGAAATGTGGGAGAGCATTTTATCACAGCAGCAGGAAAGGTGACTAAAACAAGTCCTGTGACATGAAAGAGATCTCTGCTGAGGTGACACCGACATCAGTGTTAGGAGAGTAGCTGAACTCAAGGGCTCCATCCCAAAAGACAGTAGTGACATCACAGCTCTTTACAAACGCCCACTCTTTGATCCAGAACCCTGCACATTCGTGACTTACAAATGGAGGCAGTGTATTAAGAAATTATTGGGCAGAAAGCTTAATTGTCGCCTACAGTTTCCAAAATGCTGTATCAACAGTTTTATTTATAATAGTTTCTAGAAACTAAATAAGAAAGGTTTGTGCCAAGGAAAATTATTATTATTATTTCAGAAAAAAAAGCACAACATGTTTGAATATTTTGAGCATTTAGTAATTGAAGAATAACAAAAGGAATAAAATGCCATATTGTTCTTATAAATGTACAGTGCTAAATATTTAGAACCCCAAAATGTTGAAATTACATCCAAAACTAACCTGAATTTTGTGACTAAGTCAAACTGAGTGCAGAGAGGCATCCTAAACCTCCCTGTTCATATGTTCCATCCAGCATACCAGATACACTTCTGGGACATGGCTGGCAGCTGCTTTTTCTCAGGCCTTCAGAACCATGGGGTAGCCTTGCCTCCTGGGACGGCTGTGTGGACCACTGGTTAGGAGGGCATAGTCTTCAGAACCCAACAGTCTGGTCTTATCTCCCTAAATCCTGTTATATGACTTTGTACACGTGACTTAATCTTTCTGGCTGTTTCCTGCTTCTCATAGGCAGGGCTAAATAGTCCTTATCCCCCAGGGTCTCTGTCGAGAAAGCAGATATGACAGCAGACAGAAGGACAGTGACAACACCTGTGACAGTGGGCAGTGGTAATGCTCTACTTTCCCTCCCCCAAACAAAGAACCCAGAACTCCTGTTCACTGGGTGGCACTACCTCCTCAAGGACAACAAAAAACTTTACAAAGAGCAAGTTTCAGAAATGCCAGCAGACTTGAGTTGAGGGAAGAATGGGGCCCTTGCTTTCATTTTCCAACTTGTGTCTGTCTGTCTCTGTCTCCTACTCCCTCCATGTGAGTGTGTTTGTGCATGTACGTGTGCTTATGTGTGTATGATTGCATGCATGTGCAGCGTGTATGTATACGCTTGTACGTATGGGTGTGCTAGTGCCTGTGTGCAAATCTCTATTAAGGCCAGGGGTGAACAGTGGGTGTCTTTCACTATCGCTTTCCACCTTATCCTTAGAAACAGGGACTCTCATTGAGCCTAGAGCTCACTGATTGGCTAGACTGACAGTCAGTGAGCTGAGGGTGAGGGGTACCTGCCTACCTCCATCTACCCTCCACCCCCAGTGCTAGGGTTACAGATAGGTACAACCATAGAGTGCTGAGAACCCAAGATCAGGCCCTGATGCTCACCTGGCAGGCACTCTACCAACCGAGGCAGCTCCCTAGCCCCTCTCTTACCCTGTACCCCCACGCACTAGTTTTCTAGTACCCTCTCACCTCCATGGACATCACATTAACAAGTCTGTGATTCTGGACAATATAGGGTTTTTGTTACCAACCAGAAAACATCCTTCACAGTCCATAGGGTTCAGGAGGGTGTGTGCTGGTGTGCCTCTTTGTATTTACTCTAAATTTACTTGATTCTAACTTAGGACTAGATAATATTAGAGAAAAGATGACCATCCTAGTAGGCAAACACGAATCCTGGATTTTGGGGTATTTTTTTCCTTTTTTTTTTTTGGTGATTTTTATTGAGCTCTACATTTTTCTCTGCTCCCCTTCCTGCCTCTCCCTTCCCCTTCAGCCCTCCCCCAAGGTCCCCATGCTCCCAATTTACTCAGGAGGATCCTGGTTTTTAATTATGGTTTTTATTGTGTGCTGTGTTGTTAAAGCTGTGGGTGCTTCTTCGTCTCTTGTTTCTGGCATCCTAGCTGTATTCCCGCATTCTAGCAGGAGGAGACCAAGACCCACATTTTTATATGAATGACTTTGTAATTAGGGCGATAATAATCTGTCATGAAGTAAATCTGCAGCAGAAAATGGGTTCAGGTCAGAGGCTCTCCCTGAGTATGAAATGGGTCTCCAGGAGGACAAAGTCACTGAAGTCTACGCACGTATGATTCCACTGCGGAGAGCTTCCGCGGTGCCTGCTGGTGGTAATTGGCAGGCAAGAGCCGTCTTGTGACACTTCTCTATGGCTGTGAGGGACAGGGTAATTAAGCCCACAAGCCCTGTGTACACTCTTCAAAGAAATAATAGAAAGGAAAGGTGACATGTCATCTTTGTAGCCCAAGTAACTGATGCCGCTCTGCCATTTCTCTGCTTCCCGCATTTAGACAGCTTTGAGAATGATGCCAAGGAGTCAGAGTTTATCTAAATGACCTTCAAGCTTTGGGAATCACCATGATCATCATTTTGTTGTTGTTGTTTACATGTGATTACATGTGAGTCTGTTTGTAGGTATATGCACATGAGTGCAGGCACCCTTGGAGACTGAAGTTACACGTGGTTATAAAAAGTCTAACATGGGTGCTAGGAACTGAACTCAGGTCCTCTGGAAAAGAAGCGGTACCCTTAACTATTGGGGCATCTTTCCATCTTCACGCTTTTAGAATTCTTAAAACAATGACATCCTGCATATGACTGTCACCATGCCATGCCCCCATCTAAGATCCTTGAAAACCATTTAAGCCCCGATCCATTTATTTGTCTATTCAGGCTGGGTCAAGTAGTTTTTTCTATAACCATGTTTATCTTCTGTCTTCCATCATCACCATGTGCCAGGCACTGGGCTTGTCCAGGAGGGATGTCAGTTCCGCTCTGTCCCAGGGAGAAAAAAAAAAAAAAAACAAACAAAAAACAACATAGACAAGGTAAAGTTCCGAGGTCAAATCCTGGCAAAATATAGGAGGGAAAGTTCGCTCAAGGGTGGGGGTAAGAGAGGGGCTCCCAGAGACCAAAATGAGTAGGCACGGCGTATGTCCCGCTAATGGAATTCATCTTACTCAAGCTATATAACTAAATCACATAATGGTAAATGCAGGGAAGTGCAATTTCAATATTGATCCAAAAAAATCCATTTGGAGGTCATTTGTGTTTTGATTCAATATCCAAACGTTTTCAGAAATGCATATTTTATAAGAACTTTACTTACATCATAACGTTTTATTGCAAAGTCTAAATGACCATTTTCAGCCATGTGTGTCCAAAGGTTTTGAAATTAGAAAATACCATGTTCAGTTGGGAAGGGTGGGGTTCTGCTTGTCTCTCATCACACACCATGGTGTCTCTACTTTAAGCCGCCCCTCACGTCACACATACAGTCCATTGCTAAAGTGACACAGCCAAGAAAAAGGTCCCTTAGCATCCCACATTCAGTGTGTATGAACTCCGGTCCCATCCCAGGTGGCCTCTTGACATCCCTGCCCCCAGCCATTATCAGCACCTGCTGTTGTCCTGGCCCCTCCTGGGTATGACTCCTGGACATTATAGTGTTAGCCTGGTCCTTTGCATGCTCACACTGGCCTCCTCTTTAGCCTTTCTCTTTCCCTTCTTACCCTCAAAATCATCTCCATATCACTGTCAGAGTGGAGGAACATCCCAAGGCTGCTGTCAGCTCAGGTCATCACCATGTGTCATGGCTCCTGTTGCAGGGAACAAAAACAGTGACATGTAGCAGACTGTAAGAGCCACTCCCAGCTGTCTGTCTCAGCGTGCACACATACACTCATACACCCATGCATGCGCACACACACATGCACACACACGTGTGCACAAGTATGTACATGTGCCCAAGTAGGAGCTGCATGTTCCACCACATTCACTAAGCCCAGCCTCTTGTCCCTGCACGCGGTGCCTTTCAGTATGTGGCCACTCCCATCTGGAATGTCCTGGGCATCTGCTTTTCTCCACATTCATTCAAAAGTAACTGATTCTTTCCCATCACCTCTCCCAATCCTCCTGGCTACCACCTCCGGGGCTAGCTGCAGGCTTGGAAGTAGTTCTCTGGCAGCGGGCAGAGCTCTAGGTGTGTCTCTTACAGCTGTGGCCACTCCAAATCTATTCTCCCCAGGGAAGCTCATGCTCTCCCTTACCTCCCGGGTCCAGCACAATAATTAGCAGCTAAATAAGAGCGTTACATAGGTATCACTAATAACAGCAACAAAAATGGGAACCAGCAACGTCAGCTTCTGGCACAGTTAAGATGCATTTCGTTGTCTGGTGTCGAGGGGGAGAGAATGGCTTGTTAGGTCAGTTAATCTAATAAGCAGAGGAAAAGGAGTGTTCTCATGAAATTATGCATCCACCTTCTGCTCCCATTTGCTGATGGAGAGCCATCTAATTTGATTTTCTCTTAGGGTAAAAGTACAAGATCGTTGCTGTCATATTTCTAATACAACCATTGTCCATCTGCCCCTCTTCATTTTCTCCAGGGACTTTTGACTTCGGGCCACATTTAAAGCAGATAGACATCTTAGAACACGCCAATCTAGCACCTGCTCGGTTTCATCAAATATGCTGAGGAGGGAGGTGGGATGTGAGGTACCCAGGAGGGAGGGAGAGAGTCGTGGCATGAAGGGATGGAGCTGCTGTGCTGTGCTCAGGTTGACTCTTGCATCTGTGTATTTATTCATCCCTTGTTCCACTCAATACACATTTCTCCACTGTTTCACGTAAGCACCTGTCACATGGGCCTAGCAGATAGCACCGGGCCAGCCTGGAAGGATAGTGGCACCACAAGGCACAAGAGCACTAACCGTGGGGCTCAGTAGTTAGGAGCATTTGTTGTTCTTCAGAAGACCAGGGTTCTGTTCCCACAGCACCCACACGTTACCTTACAACCATTCACTGCTCCGCTTCTAGGGAATCTGATGGCATCCTCCGACATCTGTAGGCATGCGTGTGGTGTACAGGCATACACGTCATGATGTTTTGTTGGTGCTTTAACAAATAAAGTTTGCCTAAAGACCAGAGTGTGGAACTAGCCACACTAGCAAGCCACAGAGGCCAGTCAGTGGCAGCACACAACTTTAATCCCAGCATTCAGGAGACAGAGGCAGGCAAATCTCTGAGTTCAAGGCCACCCTGGGCTACACAAGATTGAATCAGTCTAAAATAGAAACAGACCCTATACCTTTGATTACAGCATTTGGGATTATACGCCTTTGATCCTAGCACTAGGGAGGTGAAGACAGTAAGAGATTTGGCTGGGCGGAGAGAGGAACTCAGAGCTGAGGATTCCTCAGGACAGAATTGCCCCTATGATCTGAGGATTCTGTAGAGTTAAAGTAGTGACTGGCTGATCTGTGTCTCCGATCTTTCAGCATTAACCCCTATATCTGACTCTGAGTTTTTAATATTAAGATCAATTAGAATTCACGTTATATCTGGCGCTCAACTTTTGGGGTACAAATTCACAAAAAAAGCCGCTTGCCTGTGGCTTTGTAGCCATCCTATTTCTATATCCTTTTTCTGTTCAGAGAATATTCAATAATCTACCCTTATATCCCATCATATCTATATACACATGCAAGAAAAGCACTTGTACACATAAAATAAAAATACCTTTTTTAAAGTACAAGCTTGGGTGTGACTTTACACAGACTTCCTGAACTCTCCTGTATCTCTGGCTTTGGAGTTGTTTGTTTGTGTTTGTTTTGTTTTTAAATTGAGATTAAAAACAGTGTCTAGAGTTAGAGCTGAGTTAGGTGACACAGTGTCCTGTTCTCTTAGAGCCCGTGCCAGGATCTGGAGTTCAAAGCCAGGCTGGACCACTCTCAAGAGACAGAACACAAAGAAATGAACAACAATAGCAGACACACCTACAGCTAGTTACTCTAAAGGTTTACATGAGATGCCACAGGCAAAGCAGATGCCTGGCTCAAAGAAGGTGCTCAACGAATGGACACCACTACAGAAAATCACAACCAACCAAAATGCAGAGTTGTGGGGTCCAGTCCAGTGGATACATCTACAAAACACTCCCAGACCTAAGGCTTAGGCAACTTTGTGGGAGAGGGGGTGGAAGGACTGCAAGATCCAGAAAGGACCAGGGAGTTTGCTGTGAGATTGTGTCTCCTGGTAATGTCAGATGCTACACCCATGAAGTCGCAGCAACGTGACTGCCCGACATGAACGGAATAAAGACGGCACCAATGAACACGCCAAAGTGGAGGGGGGAGAGAAAAAAGAAAGTGGCCTCAACCCTATGCAAGGAACTGTAGGTGACTGAGGAAAGCTGGGAGCAGGAGAGGTGGACCTCCCCACGGAAGAGCACACCAAATGGTTGTCCAGGGCCAAACAACCAGCCCTGAATATATACATGCAAGGAGCATTATATGGAATTAACATGTTATATTTAGGAATATATATGTATATGTATATACATACATACATACACTTACACACATATATGCATGCAATAACTATTAGTGAAAAACAGAGACCATAAATTTGATGGAGAGTGGGGTGGGTATATAGGACGGTTGGGGGGAAGGAAAAGGAAATGTTATAATTAAGTTATAATCTCAAAATATTTTTAAAAAGGAAGTACTCGGCAAATTCTTTACTAGCTCGGGAAGGAGAAGGCCGTGTGCTATGTGGGCGGGCTGCACCATCAGGAACACAACGGTGAATGAACGTCCCCTATGGCTTACATTCTTGAGAGCAAAAAAAGGCAAAGTGTAAACAGATAAAATAAACCAAAGAGAAATGGTATACAGGAAACCAAAGGGCTCCCGCCATGGGTGACGGTGAAGGGCTGCTTCAGATCCCACATCAGAGGAGAGGCCCCTGGGAAGGCAGCATTTACACTAAGAAGGACGAAAAGAAGTCAGCCGCATGTCAAACCAGGCAAAGGACGTTCCAGGCACAGGCTATGGCAAATGCAAAAGCCCTTGGTGGAATGTTCTAGAGCCATCCAGGGACGAGTGTGGGGCAGAGGAAGTGTGAACCAGAGGAGATATTACTCCATGTAGAAAGCAGGGTGAAGTCAGGAGGGGGCCACCCACCCAGGGCCTGCTTAGAGACCTACGACAGGAAGAAGCAGGCAGTGACACTTCAGAACACTCTGGAGCTCCAGGTGTGGATGTGGCTGTATTCTCTAGGACCTTGAAAGACATTTCAAAGACAGTTAAAACTTCCAGCTGAAAAGAGAAAAGAACTTTGGGAGTGCGCTTATGTGACCCCCACTGTCACCAGGGAAGTCCTCCTAAATGTGCTTTTTAATACTCTGGAAGTGAACAAAACTCGGAGCTCAGGAAAATCCATGTATGGTTGTCAACTGTCTGTGACTTATATTTTGGTGTGCCCATCTAAAACACATCACAGCTCAGACCCACTGCAATGGTCTAGCTGACTTAAAACAGGCATGCATGTTTCCTGAATGTATTGAAATACATGTAAAACGGGGATACTGCCCTCCATTCTGAGCTTGGCTGGAAGAGCCTTAAGACAATGAGTTTGGAAAGCGAGTCCTCTCCTCTATGACATACCCAGCATTCCACCTCCCTAAATCGGGGTACTTATCCGGATGCTGGCTGCAAACTCAGCCGGAACCGGCTCAAACGAAGAGGGACTTACTGGAGAGCAGAACATCTCCCCTCTTCCCCCCATCACTGCGGGATGACAGGTTTGTCTACTTCCAGCCAGCGTCCCCTCCAAGTGGACACCAGGCTGGAGGCAACTCTGCAGCCACACCACGAGTCTTAAGAATGTGAGGAAAAGCTTCATCTCCAGAAGTTCCACCGCCCCACTTCCTATAAAAGATCTGTGATTGGCTGGGCATGGGTCACGTGTTAGCCTCTTGCCCCCACCCACCCACTACCAATCCCCTCCACTGCACCTGCCGCGACTCAGAATTTGAAGCCACTCTGGGCTCTGTTGCCCCAACAGATGAAATCATATTCTGTTTAGGGCCCTTTCTTACGCTGTACAAACTAGCTTCCCGAGTCCAGATCTTCAGGTAGCCTGCCGTGGCCACCCCCAGCCTGGGAGTGCCTCCGCCCCTACCCACTCTGATGTGCTTTGGCCGCCTTCTCTCTCTGTTATGACACATTGGTATCCAGTTCCCTCCACAAAGCCTTCTTGATGCTTTGCCTACTGCGCACTGGTTCACCGGGATACAGCTCTCCTACTCTGAGACAGTCCTCGCTATCACCCGCCCAGGATGAAGCATCCTCAAGAGCCGAGACTGGTCGAATTACCTCTGTGACCCAGCAGCTAAAAACAGCACATAGTCGGTATACAGGAAACCTTTCCTGCATTGCGTTGAGCAGGGTGAAACAGGGCACACCATCTCAGGCCGCAAAATCGTTTAAAGCCAGCTAGCCTGTGTTCTGGCCTCAGTGAAGACCTGGTGACTGTCGTGGTTTTAGTTTGGGACACAAGGAAGGGGCTTTCCTGAATTTAGCTTATCTTGGAAATTCAGGATTTCAGTATGTCAAATTTTTTTTTAGTTCGCATCTACATCACTCTTAACATTTAATCATTGTTTTAACCTCCCCTGTGACATTTCTATATTGATAGCTAGCTTCTCTCCCCTGTGAGGAAAACTATGGCTCCAAAACAGTTTTCCCAGAAGTGGTTTTGCTACTGATTCCAGTTTGTGGAGCAATGTGACATCTGGGGGTGGGTTTTCTCAACTTGGAAATATGTCTGCACAACCATTTTAAAGTGTGGTCTGTGGGGAGAGGGGGAATGGTGTGGAGAAGGTATGGTATGCGTGATGCATGGGGTGTGTGTCGGGGGGGGGGTGTCCATCCGGGTACATGTGAGTGCTAAGTGTGTACCCGAAAGGAATGGGATCAGAGGTGTGAAGGGGACCCTATGGGTCCTACATGGGCAACTCTTCAAACATGTGTTGCAGACTGTTCCCTACTTGAATCCCCTCCAGTGTCTCCCTGGAAACCTGAATAGATGGAGCCCATTGGGACCCAGCCCTGAGATGCTCATAGCGGGGTAGCTCAAGCAGTACCACACTTATCTTTCCGTGTCCTTTCTGTTTCCACAGGGGACTCATTGCAAAGGGCTTCATGGAGACCCATTATCTGCAAGATGGCACTGATGTCTCCTCCACTCGAAACTACACAGTAAGTCCTAAAGTTTGGGCCAGCAGAACTCTGGACATGGAGTTTGTGCTGACACTTTGTAGCTGAGCAAATCACATCCCTTGGTTCTTAATTTAGGCCCCAAGAATCCCTGGAGAAGCCAGGCTTACATCTCAAATTCCAGTTTGCTGAGGCAGGAGGACCACTGAGGTTAAAGACTAGTATAGGCTATAGAATGAATTCCAGGACAGCCTGGGCTACAAAAGGAGACCTCCCCCTCCAAAAACAACAACAACAACAACAACAAAACAAAAAACAAACAAAAACAAAAAACAGCTTTTTAAGAAAGATTTTTTGCCAAATGTGGTAGCAATGACTTTCAATTCCAGCACTTTGGTAGGCAGATGCTCACAGGTCTCCATGAGTTCAAGCCCAGCTTGGTTGACATACCCAGAGCTACACAGTGAGTCTCTGACTAAATGAGAAATTGGAAGAGAAGGGGGAAGAAAGGGGAGAAGGAAGAAGAGGGGAAGAGGAAGATGAAGAGGAGGAGGATGGTAAAGTTGTTTTTATATTAGAAAGCTTGGCCAGGGTTGGAGGTGGATTGGAAAGCCATCCTGCAAGGCTGAGCTTTGCTGCCTCACGAAGAGATGTAAAGGAGAAGTGTCTGTGCTGAGCCAACTTTGAAGGAGCGCATGTCCCTCTGTTGAGCCCCCACACTCCTAGTCAGCTTTTCTACTGTTTGAACTTTTAAAATATTTAGAGTATGTGTCTATGCGCCTTGTGTGTGTGCGCACATGTACGCACGCATGTAGTAGTCAAGAAACAATTTGTGGTAATCAATTCTATTCTATCATTTGGATCCTGGAGAGTGAACTCGTGTCATCAAGGTGGCAGAACGCACCTTTACCCACTGAGCCTTCTCAGGAGACTGATGTTTGAGCTTTTATAGATAGCTTTGACCCAAGCTCATTGTGTGTCCCTTTGACAGACTCTGTGCACCTGTGTGCATGTGAGTTTGGTTTTTTTTTTAAAGTTAGCCAGTAGAGTAGCCCTTTCCCTGGAAGTCCCTCGTTCTCTGCGATAGGCCTCCAGCGTTCTGCCCCTACCATCTTTGGGACTTGGTTCTTAGGAGTGGACGCTTCACGATCTGGCAACGTGGTTCTACCACAGCTCTCCAAACCCTGAGAAGACACATAGAAATCCAAAACAAAAGCTAATCACCTTCAAGGTTTTGTGAAAATTTCAAGCTTTATTCAGGAAAATAAGTCCAAGGGACGTTAGCTGGGGCACAAGAAAATGACAGCAAGTCGAAGGCCAGTCTGGGCTACGTGGTGAGTTCCAGACTAGCCTGGGCTATAGTGAGACACTCTCTGATAACAAAATGATATGTGGAGTGGAGATAGCTAGAGCTTTGGCTACTGAGTTTGGGTCATGTGACCCCAAAAGACTACTCAGGACCCAGAGTGGGGAGCAGGAGAGATAGGATGAATGAATATAAATGAAAATGGATATAAATACCAGGTGCTAGAGGCAGAGAAGAGAGAGCTAGAGTCTGCGATTAGAATCTCACAAGAGTTGGCTTCCCTAGAAAGCTGCTTCTTGTGTGGAAAACAACAGAACTCTCCCAGCCCTAAGGAAACAGGAAAGAACTGTCTGCCATGTGTCATGAATTGAAAGATTTCACACACACACACACATACGACACACGCAAAAGAGAAAATTGGAATCCACACAACCTTTTGCATGTGTTACGTGCTTTGGAGATGTATTGGCCCATTTCCAGACTCTGAATATCACTATAAGGCTGGAGTTTCCATCAAAACCTTGACCTCAAAGCCACTCCCAAGTCAGGGAAGTCTGCTGGAGCCCAGGCTGCAGCCCATGCTGAAATGCCCCATAGGGGAGTTTCTACAGCCCAGATGTATGAGATGACCATGCAAAGTGGAAAAAAAGGAGAAAAAATATTAGTAAGTTGCTCCCCAAGGCAAAAAAAATCACAAATCAGACAATGAGCAAAGGTACTGTGAAGGAGCACCCCTGGACAGAAGGAGAGAAAGAAATTAGCCCTTCCCAAAACAGGTAGAGAAAAAGCCAAAGGAGAACCTTCAGAACAGAATAGAGCTAATGGGAATTCCGGTGAAATCTATTTTCCAGTATAGGGAAAGAAGTGTAACGGTGGTGCTCAGAGTGTAATGGTGGTGCTCCAGGTTGAAGAAAGATACGGATCTTGATAAACTCCCACCAGTCCCAGGAGAAAGAGCAGAAATATTCCAGTTTGATTTACAGAGAACCTGCAGGACATCAAAGAGGATGTCTTTAAGCCGCCTGAGACAAATTTGTTTGTAGCAAATGAAGACAACTGAACCAACAATAGATTTCTCATCAGCAACAATGGAGTTAAAACTGCAGAGACTGGGGCAGTAGCTGCCACCCTCACTCCGTGCTGCAATGACTTTACAGAACCAAGAAGGCAACAGCCAACGATGGGAGAGCTACTATTCCCACAGCATACCAAAGGCTTCCCAGGCAAGAGCGACCTGCACAGAAGAGCTGGGCGGGCGAGAAGGAAATTGAAGACAAGAGTAGGATGTCAGAGGCAATAGCAAGCAAAACAATTGTACCAAGTAAATCTACTTCAAATAACAGTTTTCACAGGAGTTGACTGTGTTTGGATGTTCTCAAACAAGACGGAGGAAGACTTGAAACAGTTTAAGAGTTTGTCTTGCACTGAAAAAATAGGCATGCTGATTAACTTTGCTACATAAAGTATGAGGCACCTTTAAAGAACAGAGAAATAGAGCATGTGCTTCCAAATAACAGGCTTGATGGAGGAGGGTCATTGTTTCATTGGTTAAGTAATAAAGAAACTGCTTGGCCTCTGATAGGGTAGAATTTAGATAGGCGGAGTAAACAGAACAGAATGCTGGGAGAAAGAAGCAGATTCAGTGAGTCGCCATGATTCTCCCACTCCAGGCAGACGCAGGTTAAGATCATTCCTGGTAAGCCAGCTCGTGGGCTACACAGATTATTAGAAATGGGTTAGGTCAATATGTAAGAGCTAGCCAATAAGAGGCTGGAACTAATGGGCCAGGCAGTGTTTAAAAGAATACAGTTTCTGTGTAATTATTTCGGGTATAAAGCTAGCCGTGCGGGCGGCCGGGTGCTGGGGATGCAGCCCGCTGCTCCTATTACAACACAGGCTGTGCGTGGAAATCTTGTTTCAACCCAGTTCAAGGCAGGATAAAGAGAAAGAATTGAAAAAGAAAGAGGTAAATATAAAACAGAAAGGAACAAAAGATCAAAATAAGATAACACATGAATCTCACTGTATGAAAATAGGTTGAATAAACTTGTCAGGGCCCAGACCCCTATATATAAATAAATAAAGCTCAATCAATATCAATAATTAAAGCTGTTGTTGTTGTGCTGACATCAGACAAGTTAGTAAAGTAGAAAGAGGGGGAGGGAGGGAGAGAGAGAGAGGCATTAGCGACCAACCGGTAATTATCTAATGATAAAAGGAACACGTCAAACGGGTTGTGAGAGCCTGTGGGATAGCTTGGTTGAGTAAAGGGTTCTGTAGCCAAGACTAATGACTTCACTTTGATCCATAGAAGTCACATGGTAGGAGGAGAGAACTGATTCCCTTGGGCTCTCCTCTGGCCTCTACATACAGGTAGTGTGCACACACACACACACCACACATACATACCACACAAACATGCATACACATATCACACACACACCACAGACACATACCACAACATGCATCACATACAATACACACATGCATACACATACACCACACATACCACATACACACACCATACATACCACATACACGTACAACACACACGTGTACACACATGCATATACAAAGACACAAGTATTAAAAAGCAAAAGGCTACTGAAAATGCTGTACAAATGCTATACTATCAGAGCATTCTCAATATATATTTAAAATATATATGCTATTCTATCGAGCATTCTCAACATATATTTAAAATATATATGCTATTCTATCAGAGCATTCTCAACATATATTTAAAAATTTTTGAAAAAGACTATGACTTTTCCATCTAAGGATTTACCTACATTTAATGCTCTAGCCCAACTCCTAGTCACAGGGTTTCTTACAAATCTAAAAGTATCCATCCACAATCAGGGCTGAGAGGTCTAATGCTTCCTTTTAGATCTCAGTTTGATCATTTATAAGCAAGCTCTCTGCAAGCCAACATAACTCTAAACTTCACAATTTCTCCCCAAGAGGAAATTCTCCAGAAATGAAGTTGACACAACTTAATCCATCAAGCAAGACACTGAAAATCTCCTAGATCAGCCACAGCCCACAGGAGGGGATATGTGTATGCTGGAAATGAGGATTTGAAAAATGAGCAGAAACTTATGAAAAGGGACACAAAAAAATTGAGAAAGGGGATCAGTTTACCCAAAATCTGTCCATCTGAAAAAAAAAAATAAAGTAACATTAACAAAATAAGTGAGAGAAAACTTTGAAGATATACTTTTACACAGAGAATTTTTCAATCACAGTAAAGATATGAACAATATTGACCATTATCTTAAAAATGCAAATTCTCGGGAGCTCAGTGGCTAAGAGTGATTGTTGTGCTTGCAGAGGAACCAGGTTCTATTCCTATTACCCATACATGGCTAACAACCATCTGTAACTCCACTTCCAGGAGGCTCTGGTGCCCCCTTCTGGCTTCTGTGTGCATTGCATGCATGGTGGGCACAGACACACACACACACACACACACACACAACACCGACTCATATAAAAACATTAAAAGAATGAAAAATAAAAATTATTAGCGTTAGTTAAGGTAAAAGAAAATTAAAATACATGCAGAAATCAAATAAAGAATTTTTTTAAGCTGGTCATAGTGGCATATGTCAGTAATCTCAGCATTTAAGAGGTGGTAGCTAGAAGTGAGATTTCTAGGCCAGCCTAGGCCACATAGAATCCAGCCTGGAGTACATGAGACCCTGTCTCAAAACAACCAAACCAAAATTATAGTGCTTTTTAACATCTACCGACAAAAGTGGCATCGGGCTCAAATGATTTTGACAAGTGGGTTTGCCATACCTATAAGGGATAAATGGTCCTGAGAATATTAGACAATTTGGACAAGAAGAAGTGTCACCAAAATATATAAAAGGCATTTGTGAAGTGGGTCTCATAGGCCAGTGTTGACTAGGAGCACCACTGTAAACATCCTGATTAAGTCATCTCTCAATCCTACCTAGCACACAGTTTTCAGCCTCCTTTTGAGGGATGCAAGTAAATGCTCAACATTTATAATTCTAACAGTCTAGTTGATTACATTAGTAGCTTCATGTTACAAGTACTGTATTTCTCTGCTCTTGTAGTCTCTACTCTCTCCATTAAATTTCTCTCTCGGCTTAATGAGTACGAATGTTTCTGATAGTCCTCTCTGCTTTCATAGAGCCTTATGTGGCCTCTTGTGTATAGCAGTTTTCAAGAAATGACTCACTTGATTAATACAGTGTCTCCATCCACAAATTCTCTCATTCATTGGTTTGGGGTTGAATACTGTTGAATAAAATATGATCATCAGCACATAAACGCTACCAGTTACTATGTTAGTCTAACCAGCAGAATTAGACTAAAGCATGTTAGCGATTGCCAGCTTTACTTCTACAAATTAGACCAAAAAGTCTGGGCATTTAAAAACACGTACAAATGAGACTTTGAAGACATTTATTACAATAAAGTACAAATTACTATTTAGCATTAACTTTTGAAGGCTGGTTCTTAGTAAGGGAGGGATAGTTGATACGTTTTCACAAATGGCTAAAGACCAGCAGGGATGTCTGAGTCCTTTTTAATGATAAAGAGTTGTGGACTCATTTGGACATTGAGAATTTGGGAGTCACAGAAGATGCTTACATGGTCCAGGACTGTGCCTTCCAAAGGGACTTGGAGATGAAATGAGAAATGACGGTAGATGGACAAGACCTGCCTTGGGTAGGGGTTGCTGTTGATGGAGGTTTTCCTGGTAGAAACTGGCATATAATGACAAAAGGGACAGATAACGGAGGAGCCAAAGGCTATTTGGTGAAGAATATTTTAGTCAATGGAGCTTTCCTTTTCCACATGGTCACAGACGGACAATGGGGTCCTCCCTGCTACCATTAGGAGCATTTACTGGTTAGGAGGAAGAGGCAGGGAGAGCAACAAGCCCTAAGTTTGTTTGGGTTGGATCTAAATGGGGCAGGAGGCAAAGGAGTCAGTAGACAGTTGGACAGAGGTGTGTACAACAGGAAAAAGATCAGAGGCAGGACCTGAGGGTTAGCCTCATATAGAAGTATGGTGCTTGAGTTGCAGTGAGCTGTCTAAGTCTACCATCTACATCTCCGTCCATCTATTATCTTATTTAAAATATGTTTCAAACACACCCCCTGAGCTATTTCCACACAATAAACGGTTATCCCCAAAGAGAAACAGCGAAGGAGGAGCCTAGAAAGACTGCTCCTCCAACTTCACAATGATGAAGGATGCTCTTCCAATATGTATTGATCTGGAGTATGTAGGGTGCATGTCCGGGTATGGCTCTATGTTCTGTTTCCATATCCCATACTAATCCCACATACAGAGAGATATGCCTATTAGGAAGGGAGAATAGGTAAGAGGGAAAAAATGTACAAATTTGTGATCTTGTACTAGCGGGTTCAACAGCTGCCAGTTCCAATATGGACTGGGATCACAAAGCTAAAGGCTTCAAATCCAGACCTCCTAGGAAATATCTGGGATGGAAGGTTCCAGAACTTTAATAGTCATCACCTCCATTAGGGGCTCTGTGTTTCTCTGCATTTTTATTGGTATGTTTGTTCCATTCCCTCTCACTTTCCCAGGAGGCAATGGGGTGGAAAGGTCCTTCCCCAGGGTGAGTCCAAAGGCTGAAAAGGGATGAGGATGGAGAAATCACTGGATGCTTCACTTCTGCCCAGACCAGTGTCCTTTTATAATAGACCAGAGGCCTTCTATAATAGACCAGTGTCCTTCTATAATAGACCAGAGGCCTTTTTCAAAAGCTGATGCTGCAGATTTATCTTTGGCTGACTGGATGAATCTATCTTTAGTAGGTGAAACAACTAAAATGGGTTACCCACCTCTCTTGGGCCCCCAGGAACAACAACACATTGATTTTCCCAATTAAAAAAGAATATCTCGCCTGGTGGCGGTGCACGTCTTTAACCCCAGCACTCGGGAGTCAGAGGCAGGCAGATCTCTGTGAGTTCGCGGCCAGGCTGGTCTACAAGAGCTAGTTCCAAGATAGGCTCCAAAGCTACCGAGAAACCCTGTCTTGAAAAACCAAAGAAAGAAAGAAAAAGAAAAGGATATCTCCCTTCTCACCCATCAGTCTTCATCTTCCCCGGTTTCTTGATGCATTCGTTTTATATTTCTCAATACCATGAACAAAAAACAAGGAAGGATAGATCTGTTTGAGTCATGGTTTGCAGATACAGTCCGCCATGGCCCAAAGACAGCAGCACCAGGAACGTGATGGGAGCGTGTGACTAAAACCCCTCACCTCTCTATAGCTTTACACAACCAGAGGCAGAGGGAGAGATCCTGCACAAGTGGAGCCAGCCATCGCCTGTAAGCCCCACCTCCTCATGGCTCACTGCCTCCTAAAGGTTCCACAGCCTTCTGGAGAAAACATTACCAGCTGGGGCAGCACAAGTGTTCAAACATGTGTGGGAAGGTTTTCATTCAAATGCTAGACCTCCGATCATACCAGTCAAGGCACTGGCCATGCTATAGCAGAGATACGGAGTCAAAGAGAGCTGCTTCCCTGTATAGAGCCCCAGCCTGGCAGCTGGGCCTTATATGGTTATCGGTGAGGACTCAGATGCAGCCTTGGGAGTTTGATTCTTGTTGACTCAGACAGGAAAACAAAGGGAAATTTGCTGACTCGTCTCCTTGCCCCTTATAATCAGCCCTCAACGGGTCAGCCTGAATTGAAGCTTCCATGTGGAGTGAGAACCACTTGGCTGGGATGCTTTTGTTGTTTTTAATATAACAACAATTAGGGTAAGCTGCTTGACTCGGAGCGGTGGCTGAGTTTAACTCTGGAATCAATCTCCTATGTCTCCTCTCCAAGATGAAGTATTTGACTTTGTTCTTTGCTGGCTACATCTAAGGAAGAATTATCTTTTATACTGTCACTTCTAATAAGGCCTGTGGGTGACCATAGGCATGCCATGTGGGCTGTTCGCATTCCCTCGGAAGCCCTGGGGAGATTGGAGTAGCCGGCCAGCGCTCCCAGTGCCTGCAGTGTTTGTAGAAAAGCGTCTGTCTGTTGCACACATGTTAACTGGACAACTACTAGAGCCAAACACTATGCCCACCACGGAGCATACAGCAGGAATGAAATACAGGTGAGGAGACCCCTGGAAAGAAAGGGAGAGATTGGCATGAGTCCAAAAACCGTATCTGTGCTGAGTGTCCTGAAGGAAAGGCCAAGAGGACCTGATCTGGTCTGAAGAGTCAAGGAAGGCTGCCTGGAGGAAAGATCATGTGGACCACAGTTTGAAGCTGGAGGAGGCGTGCACCCAGGGTCAGGAGAAGGGTACTGCCACAGAGTTTTCTCAGGGATGGGACATGTGCAAAAGGTGACAAAAGTCAGAGTGACTTGGAGACCAAAGCTGTGATAGAAGAATGTTGGAAGTCATTGAAATGTCCCTTTAAGGTGTGTCATGAGTATGTCGGGGGCTCTAAGGGCGTGAAAGAGACTAGTGCTGGACAAAGCAAGCGGTTCTCCTGGAAAAGCCCAAAGTCAGGTAGATAGTTCTGCTCTAAAGGCCAGGTATATAGAGATGAAGAGATGGCAGGAAGTCTGGACATTCATAGGAGGTCTGCTCTAAAAGATGCCATGGCCATGTGTCAAATATGTTCTCAGTGAGGGGGGAAAAAGCTATAGAAGTCTTTGCTGAGAAACGTCAGGAAGGACCAGCCAATGTTAGCTTAGGCTGGACCATCAAGGAAGTGATGGAATGCAGTATCTTGATGAAAAACAGTGTTTGGGAGGCATTCTACCCATTTCCATGGCAACTGTTTCCTGCGAAATACAAGTGGAGCCTCAGCATTTGGTTTGGATTAGTCTATTGGGCCCATGGGACATAGGGCATCATCTACTATCCACTGTAGCTCGGGGGCTTCTGAGAAGAAAGGATGATACTGCCAGAGAGAGGAACGTCAGAGAGAGGTTCACAGGTCATGCATATACCAGGTGAGCAAACACATCATCACGTTCTAGAGACAGTCGGGTGGACATCATCTTCCACGCTCTGTGATCCATACATGGCTGTCTTCCAACAATTCTGGTTGCCCTGATCTCTGGTAACTGTTCTGTTCTCTCCCCAGTGAGAGTCTTTAGCACTACCCCTCCCCCAGTCTTGTCAACAAAGTGCAAACCCAGACGTGAAGAGTACTGAGAGAGAAAGCAGAAGCATCTCTAGAGGGGCCCGAGTGTGTGACTGTGGGGTCCATGCTAGCCTGGCTCAGTGAGGTCTCAGCATCCTGGTGATGCTGCACAATGGAAGAGGACACAGCCCTGTCCTGAGGACACATACAGGCTGGCCACAAGTGACGAAATATGCCTAGGACAAGGACATTGTGAGCAATGGAGTTGCCAAGGCCATGCACAGGCTGTGGTGGCCTTCCTCCTCTGAAGGCATCCCCATTCATGGGAACTCTTGGAGATGGGCCTTCAGACGCAGTAGGTGTAGACCTTAGGAAAGCAGCCATGCTATCCCTGTGACTGGGTTTAAATCCCAGCTAGGCTGGAGTGCTCCACCAGACATGCCGTGTGGAGGTGAAGCAGCAGACATCAAGCCTACACATAGTCAGGTCTTTGGGAAAGCCAGCCAGCCACCATGGTGACAGTCACAGCAGTCCTTTGCCATGCTGTGCCCTGAGTCCCTTCTCTCTAGCGGATCATTTTCTCTCGCCCTTCTCCATTCATTTATTCCCTAAAAACATGGTGAGCATGGGGAAGCCATTGGTGAGAAAGAAGGTATAGTGTAGTTGACTGAAGCGCTTGCTTATTTCGGTACTCATGAAGATGACTTACATCTTACAGAATACTTTCCTTTGCTTGGGTCTCTAAAACCCTGAGCAATTAAGAGCCATCCCATTTTACAGATTAAACACTGAATCTCAACCCAAGACTCACAACCACAGTTGATCTCTAAGGCATCTTGAGCAGAGCAACACATGATTTCTGGGCTTGACTTGTCAAGAGGTCGCGAAGAACACAAGTGTGATTCCCTCAACCCCTTGCGTAGAATTCAGCATGGCCAAGTGTTCGGCCTGTGCAGTCGATCACCAGACATGGTTTTCGTTAGAGCTAGGGAGCAGAGCTAGCCCTAGGAGGATGGGTGTACCCATTGTCTTCTCAACAATCTGATCCTGTGTACACACACTCAGAGGCTAAGCATGGGGCAGACAGCACTGCCAACACGCAGGCTGCAAAGCCACCGTTCCCTTTGCTTGAAGCGCGTGCTCTTGTTGGAGCTTGATCTTCTGTATGAGAGAATAAAAGCCTGGCCTGATGAAATGTAGACTGGCCTCTCTCTCGCTCTCTCGCTCTTTCTCTCTCTCTTTCTCTCGCTCTCCCTCCCTCTCTCTCTTCCTCCCTCCCCCTCTCTCATCTGCAGATCTTTCTCCACCTTTGGAAGTGACCCTTTTATCCTATGATCCCATGAGTGATGTCATTGTCATGTGAGGCCCTGTAGCGAAGTGTGGAGTGCACGTTTCCATTGTAGGGGGAAGCTTTCTTCTCAAAAGCAGAGGCCCGTGAGAGGGCAGGGCGTATATCCAGCAGTGAGGCATAGTGGGAAGCCTGCCTGGAGTGGAGAGGCTTGGGTTTGAGGTCCTGCCCTGCCATCAGCCACCTCTGTGACCAGTAATGGCAGCTTAACCATCATGACCTCAGTTTCCACACCCTTTGGGCAAGAAATTAGCTAGAAAAGTAAGACTGGCCTTAGATGGCCCCAAGCCTCCTTCCAGCTACTAACATCCTGCCTTCAAGCATTGAATCAGAGGGGGTCACCATGTTGCCTGTAGCAGGGGTGGCCCAGGCCTTTGGGAGCACATTGAAAACACCATCCCCTCAGCATGCCCTCACAGACTTAAATTGCAAGGTCGGGCCACTTTCGTTACCACTTCAGCATATGAAACCCCTGTCTTTCTAGTCCACAGATGGAGGGGTATCAGGGAAGTTTGATTTGACTTCCCGCAGGGCACGGAGTTGAGGGCTACCAATTTTCAGGTTCAAGAGTTGTTACTCCAGTTTCCTGTTACCCACCATTAGGTTTGATTGATAGTATTAAACAGAGGGAAAACGGTATTTTACTGGAGTGGGGAAAGGCATTCAGTTAAATAATAAGTATATAAAATGCACAGTTAGAGCTTTTGTGAAGAGAGAGATGTAATTTTGTGGTTGTGCATGTCCAGGACTCTTCTACACGAGGTTTTGTTGGGAGAAATAGAATGCATTGGGTCAGCAGAACGAATCAAAGACATGGTCCTGGGAGGGCATGGTCTCGTTCAGAACCATCTTTAGGTTCGGGAGGTTGTGCGGTTTGATGCTTTGAAGGCAATCAAAGAGAAGAAAGGGTTGAGGTCTGAGAAAGACTGTACAGAGACTAGGAGCCACAGATACCCAGTAAGGGCCTCTGTGGTAACAGATTCAGGGTTCCCTGGGTTGGACACAGATCTTCTCTGAACACTGGCTGCTTGTCATGTTCCCTGCTGTGTGGCACATCAGAATCTCTGGGCCAAGTGTTTATGAGCCCAGAAGATCTGATTGGTTCCTGCATGTATGTGAGCATCATTACATAGGGACCGGTGTTCATGATCCCCAAAGATCTGATTGGTTCCTGCATGTGAGCATCGTTACATAGGGACCAGTGTTCGTGATCCCCAAAGATCTGATTGGTTCCTGCATGTGAGCATCATTACATAAGGACTACCTGACCTCAGACAGAGGCACACACTGTCCTGTAGACACGAGTGGGTTTTGCTGGTCTCTGATCATGGTTACTACCTGTAAAGATCTCGTTACGTCTGACCCTGCCTTAGGAGTCAACTTACCAATGGTCAGAATGTAATCTCTGCCACTTCTGTAATCCAGTTTCCCAACCAATAATATGATATGTGAGGGGCCAACTGTATTTTTGAGTCATGGAATTATCCAGACGGTGACTCATAACATCATCAAAATGAAATCATGTTCATTTACATGTGGTGAGTCATGTTGAAAAAAACTAAATTTCAGGAAATTGGAATTGTCTGGGAGAATCTGGGAACTGTGGTTTGCAGTCGAAGAGATTAATCCCTGTCAGGAGTGAGCAAGGGGCTTGGGAGCTGTCTAACTCACGTAAATTGAGAAATAAGTTGTGAACTCTGGTGACAACTAAGATGAGTAGGATTGTTGACTTCAAGCAATGGTTTATGAAACTAAACCCCGCTTCCCTTGCTTCCTAAAGGCAATATTTCAAGTTATTGAACTGGAAATTAATTTGATACTCATTTGTTCTCAGCTCATGCTTTAATGAGCGTGTATTCCTGTATATTTAATTAGAAAGTACACTTGATAAATAACCCATTAACAACAGAGCCTGGGAACAAATGGGTTTCAAATTTCAGAAGTCGGTAATTATTGTCACCACTTGGCTTTCCCTCCCCTCTCCCCCCATAAGCGGGACTCTAAGATGGATCTCAAAGGTCAGCGATCACCAGACATCCTAGACTCCAACAGCAGCTACCGTCCTTTCCGATTGAGAGTCACCTTCAGCTTTGACATGCCTACAGGTGCCCTGTGCTAGAATCCCACACCCCACCCCCGTATACCACAGCCTGAGAAGGGGACCGTGATCCCTTGATGCCCTGAGATATTTCAGTCCATTACAAGCATCCTCCTTGATGAACCAGTTTTACATGACTCCCCTGAGAGTTACACACATACAGCGCCATTTCAGATCTACCCAGATAGCAAGGAGGCACACTCACAGCCATGTGTCCTCCCTCCTTGATATTCTGATGTGGCCGCTTGGGCAGCCCCCGTCCCTTTCAGTCCCCCCAAGTGCCTTGGACTAACCCACTGCTTGTTGATGAGGACAGCCTCCTAGAAGACAGATCACCAGGTACTCCACAGGCCTGTGTCTGCATCTCCTCCCCCTCCGCCCTGAACTGCGTGCTCCCTCCATTACCCACTGCGTTTGCAGTTTCCCATCTGCGGGTAATTCCTTCTCCAGTCCTGGCCTCTGGACACCAGCTGTCCACGCTGCAGTGTGTGCACCGAAATACTCTTCGGCAAGAGAACGCAGAGTTCATGGTGGAACCTGGGAAACATTATGCTGGATGAAAGAAGCCAGGCACGAGGCCATGTACTGCAGGCTTCTCTTTGCATGAGAGGAACAGAGCGAGCAAATCCATAGAGACAGAGAGGAGGCTAGTGGTTGCCAGGGGTGGTGAGGGAGGGACTGTGGGTCTCCAGGTGTCTCTGAGTGGTCATTAAAATGCTCTGGAATGAGATCGTGGTGGTCATCATGCATCCTTATGGATTTCAGTGGCAGAGGACTTCAGGTACTCCCTGTACTTGAAACAGAACACCGTGAGATACTGACTGACATGATGAGCTTTAAAATAGCGAGATGTGTGGGATGGGAGTGAAGTCTTGATTTGAAAAGAGAGTCAGCTCTGCGAAGTATCCAATTGTCATGTAAAACAGTTGTGATTAAAAGAGTGGTATTGGCTTTGGAGTGGACAGTTGAGCATTCCTTGGTGGACTGTAAAACAGAGAAGAGCCACGGACATAGCCTGAGTATTCCCATATGCTCTGGTTTGGATATCTCACGTGCTTGCGCACTCAGTCCCCTACTGATGGCACTTGTCTTGGGGGGGGTGCTTGTAGTACCTTTAGACATGACTCCTTGCTGGAGGTCACTGGAGTGGGGCCACACTCTGGCTTCCTTGCTGTCCCGTGTGAGCAAGCAGCCTCCCACTACTAAGAACTCCACTGTGCCTTCTTTGCCGTGATGGACTGTGAACCAAAAGAAGTCCTTGCTCCTTGGAAGCTGTTTCTATCAGGTCACAGAAACAAGAAAAGTCACAGACACAGCACATGGCAGAAAGTCGGGGAGAAAAACTGAGGAGCTGTGGTGGATAATGCCTGCCTTTGGTGGAGGGGAAGTCGTACACGCCCTGTACTTCCAGGATGGAAATAAATCCTGGGTAGAGTAGAGAGCCCGTCTCGAGACTGTGTAAACAGAAGAAAATAAAAGGCATGTACCCATGACCTCAAAGAAAGCTGCCTTTAATAATATGGAAAACCATGGGCGCGGGGTACATGGAAGAGACTTGAATTTATAAAGCCAGGAACTCTGGACAATAATGTTCAGGTTAAAAGACCTTTCTTACACAAGTATGAGGTTAAAATATTAATATCCTGAATATATATATATATATAAAATTAGTAAGAAAGATTCAAACCTGTCTCCCTGCAGCCTTCTCATCTCCATCCTTTGCCTTTCATAAGAGGATTTATCCTCTTATGTGGTTGAGATGACCTTAGCCAATTTCTCATGAAATTATGGCTTTCCCTTTGCCACTCAACCTCTCCTGGTCTTTCTCGTTTGTTTATTTTTAACTATTTTTTTGATTGTGTGTATGTGTGTTTGCATGCACACATCAGTTTATGTGCACCACATGGCTTCAGGAGCTCTTGGAGGCTGGAAAGGGCATCAGATTAGCTCCCCTAGAACTGAACTGCAGATGGCTGTGAGGCACCAAGTGCTGGGAACCAAATCTGGGTCCTCGTCAAGAACAGCAAATGCATTCAGCCGCCGAGCCATCTTTCCAACCCTGGTCCTTTTTCTCAGCCAGGTAGAGATAGTGTTTGTGAATGGCTTGTTACCACCAAGAGCTGACGTGGGTATGGTGGAGTCCGACTGAGACCTGGCTGTCACTTAGAAGGTCCCTTTCCTGCAAAGAGTCAGCATGCTGCTGGCATTGTGAATGCCTGGGCGAGGACTGTAGCGTGTGAGCAGCCATTCCTTGCCAATCAGCTGCTTAGTTGGAGCTGTGACCCAGCATTTTTTTTCAACAGCGCAATTACCTTAAATCTGGACAGAGCTCTGTCTTCCGAGGAGGCATCTGAGCTGTGGTTGCTTTGGGGAATGTTAGAGTTATCCTATAAGGATTTCTTTTTTTCTTCCAAGGCCTCCCTCAGTGACCTTCCTGCCGAGCTGAATGTGGGCGATTCTGGGAATTCTCATCTTTCATTCCTTAGTAGCCCCCATCTGCTCGGCTGTTTTCCTAAGCCGTTGATTCAGGCCTGGTTTTATTGCACTTCACAGTGTGCTTAAACATCGCATCCACTTCCTCATCTCATTACCAGAGACAATTTACATGAGGGTAACCAAGGATGTCAACGTGATCTGTTCTGCTGCTGCGCTTTGTACAACCGTGGGCATCAGGGCTTTCCCAGGGTGGGCGGGGTCCAACAGGTGAAAGTGGAGGCCAGTCAGGCATATCAGAACCCTGCTGATAATATCTAAGGAGGCCTAATGTGCTAACCATAGACCCTGGAAAAGCCACATTGGGCTTAGGAGCAAACATTAAGACTACCTATGTAATATGGTATAACATGACCTATAAGTAAAGCAATAGGGGTGTAGACTAGAGGAAGCTGGGTTATCCTAGGTGGAAGGAAGATGTGTTAACTGATTTCCCCTCTCTGTCTTTCAGGATCACTGTTACTACCACGGACACGTGCAAGGAGATGCTGCCTCAATGGTCAGCCTCAGCACTTGCTCAGGTCTCAGGTAATTGGACATGACCATGGATGTTCCGGTTTAACCATCCCTAGACGACTCGTTTCTCTCTGCACTCACTCGAAGACCCTGGGAAAGTGGGAGGCAGCCTGTGTAGTTACTCTCAACGGCACAGCTGACCCAAGATCTTAGTGTCTCCTTCATTTCCCCTCTTTAAATTCTTTCCTCGGGCTAGGGTGTAGGGCTGGGGGCCTGAGAACCACGGAACTAACTGGGTTTAGGCTCCCAAGTGAGATCTGAGGCTGGGGCTATGGCTCAGTGGTAGAAATGCCTAACTATAAAGCCACAGACCCAGTCTCCCAGACTGCCAGAAAATGAGAGAACACAGGCATCGCATGAACGATCCTCTGTGCTCACGGCCCTGATGCTTCAAACTTCCAAGTGCTAAAAGATAGGGCACTGTTTATTAACATCGTAGTTGCTGGCTTACTCAAAACAGATTTAAGGCCCCCTTCTTGCTGGGAAAGTAAAGAATTTAACATTGACCAAGTGGAGTTGACTTCAGGCCTACCTGGGCAGGGTTTCACTATAGGTAAGGGTGGGTAATGCTGGCCTTTTATCACCCTGGGATTGCCTACTCTCAGCCTTGCCCTTCCAAGACCCAGCTAGTCGCGACCAGCGAACTTTTACTGGAGAAGCTGCTTGTCTGATAAATTCCACTCTTGCCTTTCTTTCCCCCCCCCCCACTAGATCTGTGTATTGAGTTGTGAACTATCGGTTTGCATGCTCAAAGTCCTAAATGGCTTGGGCCAGGGCACCGGAGAGGGGCTACAGGGTAGGGAGGACAGAGAAGAATCTAGAAAATGTTCCAGCTTCGATGACAGGGTGGGATTGTGCTTTGTGTGTCTGCAGTAACTGCTGTCTCCGGAGTTCTGTGAGGGTTTGGGGAGAATGAGACACCACACACACCACAGTGTACAGACACAGAACAATTCAACATGGCTTCACACACAGAGAAATGGCATAAAGCATACAATAAATATGCAATCAACGGCCTACCACACACACATATACACACCGCAAATGGTTTACTAAACACACAGAGGCAATAAACAACATAGCCTCAACATACACACACACACAGAGAGAGAGAGAGAGAGAGAGAGAGCGCACACCCGCTCTCACTCTGCAGCCCCCTGTCATTCCATGCAGTGTTCTCTTTGGCTCATGTAGGGTTGATCTGTTCCTTCACCTGCTACATAAAGTTCTGTTTTACACGCGCATCTCATTTTCCCCACTTGTGCACATGGGGGTGTGAGTTTTGCTGTTTTCTGCATTTTCTCAGTTTTAGGCAACGATGTTCTTAGCACCGACTGGCCGTCATGTGAGGGCTAGAGAGGGCATGGCGTATGGCAGGGAGGGCACACGCTCTTTCCCTGGGACTAGTCACACTCCTGAGTCTTCATCCTTTTCAAAAAGCTGCCTTGATTGTCATGGTGATCCACGGAAAGTGGGGGTTTACTTCTTCACAGCCTCCCCAGCGTTCAGCACATCTCATTGTCTCCTGAGTGTTTGTCACTGAACTCTAGGGCCATGTCCACAGCTGTTCCTCTCCTTTACCCCCGTCTAGACCTGCTCAGGTAAGAATAGTGGCATGTGAACATGTGGTCAAGATGCTTTTTCTAAAAAGCCACAGTGTTCATGTAACCCCTGTTCTTGTCTTCTAATCCTGTCTGTGTCTTGAACTTATCATATCTAGAACACACACACACACATACAGTCACTATGTATATGTGCACGAGCGAGCATGCATGTGTACACACACAGATGCATTCCATTGTTTTACACATCTTTGACATGGTGTTGATGGAGCACCAGAGAGCTTCAGGGCATCTGTTGGTCTGAGAGAGGAAGGCAGTGTCTCATGTGCGTTCTCTCTGGCTCTTCATTTATTCCTAGGATACTAGCATGTTCCCAGTGCTCTTCTAGGTCTTAGGGATTCAGCAGCACATAAATTATATTCCTCTGAGTGCACCACCTAGGAGGGGGCAAGGGACAGAGAGTGAGTGGCACGAGTGATTATGGAGAGGGATGAAGCTGAGAAAGGACAGAAGGGGAAGACGTGGTCTGAGATGGGAGATGAAGGCAGGGCACAGGCCCTGTTGGGAAGCAGGGAATTGCAAGCATATGCTCTGGGCAGAGCAGCAATGTGGTTGGTATGGCTGGGAAAGGAAGAAGGGAGCCATTAGAGGTAGGTGACATCAGAGGGGACAGTAGAAGAGCCTGGGGATGAGGTCAGATACAAGAGAGAGTTTGGAGGTGCAGGGGCCAGGGCTAAGATGGATCAGGATCACGGGGGAGACACGGGTGGACAGAGCTCAGGAACACACTGAGGGTTCGCCTTGTCTGCTCAAGGTCATGTTTGGAGACCTTGAGATACGACACACCTCTCCAAGGCTTATATGTTGGAACATTTGGTCCCCAGCTGGTGGTGATAATTTGGGAGGTTTGGGGACCACTGGAGTTGCAGCCCAGCTGCAAGAAGTGAATCACTGTGTGGGGGAAGCCTTGATTTTATAACCCCCCTCTGCTTCCCAATGACCTCCCCTTCTCTGCTCCCCATCCACCCAGATCAAAGCTACCCCCACCACCTGCCATGAGAGTGTACCCTAACCCTGAGCCAGAATAAGTGCTCCTGTCTTAGGGTGCTTTCTTGTGGGGTATCTGATCACAGAAACCGGAAAAGCAGTATATGGAGTGAAGGTGACCAGGGCATCGGGGTAGACAGGCTGAGGCAGACTCTGAAGCACAGTCATCAGGCAGTGAGCCAGCTGGGGGACACTGGACAGCTCATCCTCTCTGAGCTCCATTCTCCTGTGACCCTCCCTGTGCTGAGCAGCCACCCCAGCCTCCAGGGCAACCTGATGCACTTTGACTCTGGTTCCCCATCCACGGCCCGGGTGCTCCAGCACTCCCGGACTTGCCATCCCTCAGACACGTGTGTCTTGTAAAGGGAAGCCCACATAGCAGTGCTGTGTCTCTCTAGAACCCTGAGGACACACCTGATTGTCCAAGAGCCACCTATTCAAAGTGGCTCTTTCTGACTTCCCACTTCATGGTAAAGTCGATGTGTATGAAGAAGGAAAAGCTGGCTTTACAAACAAGCTGACAGGAAGGGAGACCCTGGCCACTGAAAAGTTCAGAGGGCTTCAGAGGTGGTTGGACCTGGGATCTCAACTAGTGGAGTCAGAGTTGATTTTCTATCTACAGCTTCTACTTTCTTCTGTGATAATTTATTCTAAGGCAGTGTCTATTTGGTTGGCTTTAAATTTTAAAAAAGATTTTTCTTTTTAAAATTTTTTATTATTGGCATTATAACTAATTATGACATTTCTCCCCCCTGCTCCTCCCTCTAAACCCTCCTGTAGCCTCTGCATGTCCTTCAGATTCATGGCCTGTATTTTCATTCATTGTTGTTGTATATATGTATGTATGTATTCCTAAATATAACCCGAGACAGTGTTTTAGCTTGAACTACCACACAAAATCATACAGAGTGGGTGACTCAGACCTCTCCCAGTCCCAGAGGCTGAGTTTAGGGTCAAGCTGCTGACATGATAAGCTTACTCCAGGATTTTGGTTGGCACCGCCTTGACTCCCATGACTTCCTCCTGTGTGTACACAGACCGGGAGCTCCAGTGCTGCTGGTTCCTTCTGTGAACCCTCCTTGTGACTCCGTCCTCATGGCCTGAACCGAACTTCTCATCTCTCAAAAGGCCCCACATTCTAACACTACCACATTGGAGACTAACACGTGGGTGCATAGATTGTCGGTGCAGGACAAAGGCACTTAGACCATAATGGACACGGTTTTGTTTTGGTTGGGACGTATTGAATCCTATTTTGGTGGCAAAGAAGCTGTTGGTCTTGGTAAGCTTACATCCTGAGGGATAAGGGTTGGGGTGCATGAAGACCTCTCTTCCAAGTTCAGCAGACACCCTCCAAGTGCATCCTAACTGTCCTGACTGGCTCGTTGTCCACCCCTGGGACAGTCACAGTGGTACATGGAGAGATGCTCTAGTCCAAATGTTATGTGGCCATGCCCTAGCCAGGCCATCACAGGCAGCACAAGAGCAATGGTGAACACTGTCAAGAAGGACAAAAGAAAGTCGGGGATTCTGAGAATGCCACACACTGGGACCAGCAATCCATGGAGGTATCCAATGCTCAGGTGATTTCTGTGAGGATATCAAACTCTAGATGAGTAAAGAGAACAGGAGTCTACACATTTAATTTGAAAAATGGTTTATGAAACAGTAACAATAGCTATCTAGAACTCCTAGACTGGGGGTTCCCGGAGTAGGATTCTCATGTGGAACCTTTCTTGAGGGAGGGGGTAAAGAAATATCTCCAGATAGCGAAGGCATCCATGGAGCTGAGAAAGGCTTCCACCCCTGTCGATCCTGTACTGGGGCTACTTACAGGCACATGAATGACTCAAAGGCACGTCACAGAGAAATCCTTCGCACAACTTAGAGAACGCGCCTATAGAAGAGTTACCTAACCTATGGCCCATTGTCTACCTGTCTTGTTTTGTTTTGATTTGCTCTTTTATTTTCTTTTGGGGGGGCAGCAACAGTCAAGACAGGTCTCTCTGTGTACCCCTGACTGCTGGCTGTCCTGGAACTATCTCTATAGACTAGGCTGGCCTCGAACTCAGAGATCCACCTCCCTCTGCCTCCTCTGCCTCCTCTTCCTCTGACTCTTACCCCTCTGTCTCTGCCTCCTCTGCCTC
>JABTXL010000541.1:7704898-7717492 GCA_025134845.1 Neodon shergylaensis
TCCTCTTCCTCTGACTCTTACCCCTCTGTCTCTGCCTCCTCTGCCTCTCCCTAACAAGTACTGGGATTAAAGAGCTGTGCCACCACCACTAGACTGCTGTATGATTTCTTGAGACAAGACTTCATATATCCTGGGCAGTCCTAGAATTCGTAGCCAAAGCTTGCTTGAAATTGTGATTCCCCTGCCACAGCCTCTCCAGCACTAGGATTACAAACACATGCCACACCTGGCTTCTGTTTCTGCCTTCAGGCCTTGTGAGGCCTGTGAACCTTCCCCTTTCTCCATGAGGGAGTACTGATGGCCGTCATCATACCCAGCCCAGAAGGAACAACTGTACAGCACACCCTAAGGGGACAAGCTGCCCCAGGTATCCCTATGCCACTCAGCCATCACATATTTCATCCTTCCTAGGCTGTCCACTAAATGTCTATTCCCACACACTGCCTGACCTCTACAAACTCCTACAAAGATACAGGTAATCCCCATACAACAAAGTCACCCCAACACAGCAGTGTCTGCATCAGTACCCACCTCCCAGCCCCAGTCACAGACTCCAGAACTGGGAACTGAAGAAGTCTGTGCAGTCACCAACTGTGCCCCTAAGCCCCACCCCATCTTCTTGCCACTCTAACACAGGTCACTCATTAACAGAGAAATCACAAACCCAAGCTGTCAACTTTATATTTCAAGCTGAGAAGCAGAACACCGCATCCAATCTATAGCTCTCTGACAGAAGAATCGATCAGGGCTGGAAATAAAGAAAAACTGTATTTATCCATAGCGGCCAGCATGATAGACATTAAGAAAGAAAATAGGGATAAACTTTCTGCCAAGTACGGGGTATTCTGGAAACATAGAGACCCAAGGGCACGGAAATGCCTGTGGGTGTCATCAGTTCAGAGAGAAGCAGCTGTGCAAGTGTATACATCACAGTCTGTCCATAACGACGGGCAAAGTACACCCTGATACCCAACTCCGATCAATTCATAGATTCATAGTTGCTCCTCTTGTACAATTTAGAGCTAGAAAACGTGTGCACGTGTGTACGTGTGTGTGCACATGTGTGTATGTGTACTGTGGTGTATGTACATGGGTGTGGGCAGACATGTGGAAGTCAGAGGTGGGTATTGGGTCTTCCGTTGCTCTTTACCATATTTTCTGAAGCAAGGTCACTCACTGAGCCTGGAGGTCACCAGTTCAGCTAGACCAGCTGGTCAGTGAGGCCTCAGGATCCACCTGTCTCCACATTCTCAGGGCTGGGGTAGGTACAGATGTAAACTACCACAGCCACCTTTTCCTCAGTGCTGGGCATCTGGACTCAGGTCTTCATACTTGTATGATAAGCGTTTTACTCACTGAAGACTTTCCTGGCCCTGGACCAGCATTCTTTCTTTTCAGCTCCATGTCCTCTTCCCTGAGGGAGCTGCCTGTCTTGCTGACATCATCCCTGCTTCCCCTCTGCCTGCACTTAGTTGGCCTTTGCAAAGTTCACTCTCCCATCAAGGTCAAAACAAAGGGGCACCTTTCCATGAGACCTCCATCTAGTCTAGCTCTGTCCTGAACCATGAGACCAGCGTGTGCTCACTTATCTCAGTCCCTACAGCACCACTGGACCTCTGTAAATACCTGTCCATAGCCTGCGTGTCCGTTCTTTTCTCTGCCTCTTGCTGCCCTAAGGTAAGAGCCTTCAGTGTGGAGAACATTCCTGACACATCCTATCTACCCCTTGGTCATAGACTGGAGCTCTTAGCAGAGGGCTTCAGATGTGAGAGGCAGCACAAGATGGTTATTGAAATCCAACTAAATAAAGTGTTAAGGACTGGAGGTGCAGCTCCGTGGCAGCTCCTAGCATCCATAAGGCCCTGGGCTTGGTTACCAACACCACAAAATCTAATAAAATTAAATGATCAGGATAGGAGGTTTATTCATGCCTATTGAATAATTATATACATTATTATACTCCTGAAAGTTTTGTCTTGATTTTAATTGTATAATATGATATATATAACACCAAATTTTATGTATTAAATACAGAAGAGGTTTCTTTCCCTGTACAATTTGATCATAGTCTTCAAGTGTTTTCCACAAAGGAGAGTTGATGAGCGTCCTCCCTAGAATGAGGGTGACTACTGTCATAGTTACTTTTCTCACTGCTATGACAAACTACCTGACCAAAGCAACTTAAAGAAGGAAGGGCCAATCTGGGTTCACAGTTAGGGACTAAGTTCATCACGGTGGGAGAGGCTAAACATCAGCCCTAGCCATGAGAGCGGGGACATGAGCAGCTAGTCACAGCGTAGCCATAATCAGGAAGCAGAGAGAGATGAATGCTTATAGTCATCTTGCTTCCTCTTTTTGTCCTTTATGTCCAGCCTGGCCCCCAGCCTGTGGAATGGCGCCACCAGCCGCCCACATCTAGGGCTGGTTTTTCTCAGTTAAACGTCTCTGGAAACACCTTCAGGTGTGACTCCTCTCCCATGTGAAATCCAGTCAGGTTGACAGTGAAGACACCAACCGTCATAACCACCATAATCAAAATAATAACCTGCAATTAGTAATCAAGACACACACAACCCTTATAGAATAACTGTGTAGATGCAATATTATTGTTTATAATTTGACAAACCAAATTGACATATCTGAAGAAATCTGACTATATCTATCTCATGTAGGCCTGTCTCCTTGCTGCCAGTGGCCTATGTTGATCTCTGGCACCCCTCTTGCTGTGAACATGTCATTCCACATGTCTGCCTCCATCTCCACTTCATCTTCTCCCCTGTGTGTTACCTTCCGTCTCTTGTAGGGACATGTCCTCAGAGTTAGGCCCCACTCTCAGAACAAGGTCATTTTAACAGATGGTTTCAGTTACATCTTCTAAGTGTGATCCATTGAGGGGTACTAGAGTTTAGCCCTTAAAACATCTCTGTTCAACCCAACCCCCAGAGTGTCCTTGGACTTGAATTATTTCACTGGTGAAACAGGTCTATGCCATCTGCTTTGCAGGATTTCCATAAATGCTAGCGAGGACGATGCACTCCAGAACCTGGAGATCCAAAGTGCCTGAGGAAAGGGGACTGGAGAGGTGGCTCAGTGGTTAAGAGCACTTATGGCTCTTGTAGGCAAGTGCAGGTTTGGTTCCCAGCACCTACAGGGTGGTTAACAACAGTCTGTAACTCCAGTTCCAGGGGATCTGGCTCCCTCTTCTGGTTTTGTGGGCACTACATGCAGACATATGCGCAGGCAGAATATCCATACACATAAAACAAAAATAAATAAATATATTTTTAAATACCTGGCATCAGCAGTGTTTCTGATCTGCCCACATTTAGGATTTGGGGCTTTCTGACTAAGGATACTCAACCTGCAAATAATTATTTTTAAACGCTTTTTAATAGTTTTATCTTCAGCATCTTTTGCCATGCACCTCACCCTGGTGGCACAGTACATTTGAAGCAGGAGCCACAGGCTGGCTCTTTGTGCCTAACTCAGTACTTGGCACATGGTTGTGGCAGTCATGGCAATGAATGCTTGTTTTGCATGTGCGTGAGATATGCACATGGGAGTTGGTTCTGAAAATAAGCCTATGCTAATATTGCTAATATTAGCTGATATTGCTGCCATCGCAGCTTATCAAACATACATGAGAGAGGATATTACTTTTACCCATGAGCTCTTCTAGAAAAGGGGATTGAAATGAAATTTCATGCCAGCTGCATTTCTGTCTCATGATTGACAGCATGATACGGAGACTAAAAGTTCTTCCTCAGGAAATGCTGTTAGCGGTGTTGGCACCGAACATGCCGAGAAAATCCGTATTTCCTCATTGCCGTCGTATTGCAGGGAGTCAAGATCCATGTGCCGCATTCCTGCTTGCCCGGGACTAACAAGCAACTGGTAAAAATAACAACATCAAGTTGCATTATTGCCCGGTGCACCCTTGCTTCAGGGGCTAAAATCTGAATTTTCAGCACAAAAGCTTTACCTTGAGGGAATATAGATCTGATGTGTTTCCCCAATGAAACCTAACAAAGCCAACTTGGCAGTTTGATAAATTCCTCTTCATGTCCATTCAAGGGGAAAATAACAATACTTTAAATATTTCCATTGTTATGGGGATTTGTTTGTTTTATTCTGTTTTGTTTCTGACAAGGGTCTCATGTAGCCAAATGCTAGCTTCAAATTGTCTCTAGAGCTGAGGATCCCCTTAAGCCCAACTTCACCTTCCATCTCCCAAGTGCAAGGATTATGCAAGCTGACATGGTGCTAAGAAGGGCATGAGCCCAGGGTCTCGTGCAAGCTAGACAAACATGTCACCAGCTGTGTAACATCTCCAGCCCCAGACTTGGCATCTGAAGGGAAGGCCATTGATTTTCACTGCAGCCACTCATCTCTCTGGTCTGTCTTTTTCTCCTTCTGCTTCCCTCCTCGGGACCCTGTTCTGAGAGTCTCATTCTTCTCTAAGCTGTGTTGATAGCGATGGGTGGGGGTGCACCAAGAAACACAAGCCTCAGATGCACGGGTCAGGATTGGAGCCCCAGATCTTCCTTGAGCTACCTGGGACCTTAGATGCTGGGAATGATGACAGGAACTTCAGCTGCATGAAGGCCACCACAGTGATAGGTACACTGAGACTGAACCCACAGTCTCTATCTTTCCCAAGCACTCACACATTGTCTTGACTTGGGCCTCCCCTCCTTGCATACTGGAGAGGGTAGAATCCTACTTTCAAAATCTGCTAGACTCAAATTCTCTACTCTGAGATTCTTCCAACTTGAAGTTTATAATCAAACATTTATGACATCTACCCTAAAACAAATTCCCTCCTTTATCTAACTTGGGGCCAGGGAGGGCTGTGAGAACATCGCATTTTTACATCCCAGAAACCTTGAGTGCTTGAATCTTGGACTGCTCTTTGCAGAGATCTTTACAGCTAAATGATTAATTATACCCAAGATAGTCCAAAGCAATTATTTAATTATGCTGTATTGTGGGCTGCCAACTGTGTGGAGCAAAGGGGCGGCCTTCACCCTGTTTCTCAACATCTGGCCTTTGGATGACTTAAAAGATAAAAGGAGATATGAGAACATTTTTATGACCAAGTAACAATTTCTAGAACTTTCCAGTAAGTAGAAAAAAACACCTTTCAGCGATTGGCTTCTCTCATGATGAGAGCATGACGCCATGTTTCACACTCTGTGTCCTCAGCTGACTGGGTGGGTAAGAATTGCAGAAAACAGCTGATAACATATGGTATAGTGCAAAGGAGCTGTATTTGCCTTTCAATCATCTTTCTTTCTACTTTGTCTTTCTTGTTTGCTTTGTTTTTTAAGGTTTTTTTTCCCATTAATTTGGGCTTCCTAAGATCAAGAGTAATGAGCAAAAATTCCAGTCACCCATTACAAACTTAGAAATGTTAGCTTTATTTCAAGAAGCAGTTCAGTGTAAGAGATGCAGGCTGCCCCTCATAGTTGTAGCCCAGAGGTGTGCCCAGGTCATAGATCTAGACATGCTCATGGATACTGTCTTGCGGGGAGGTGAGGGGGGGAGCTATCTTTTTATCTGCCATGGCATACTGATTCTTCCTAAATCCTCCACAGCTCTCTCTGGTTTCTAACAGCTCCATGCCTGGGTGCTGTCCTCTCTCTTAGAGGATGAACATCCTAGCAGTGATCTGTGCCTCCCACTGCCTGTGACACCTCAACAAAGCTGGTAAAAGAAGCGCCGATCCATCTTGAGTTAGTCACTGTATTTAAGGTTCAACCCAAAGAGATACCTAATCCCTCAGCCCTCTTCCCTCCATAGCATTTGAATATGGAAGGTGTCCAGCAAGAATAGCTATGATCTGGAGAGAGCTCTCAGTTCCTAAAGGGCTAGCTTTGCAGGTGTGAGGACCTGAGCTCGGTCTCCAAACCCATGTAAAAGACACCTGTAGCTGTGTGAGCCCATGATCCCAGTGCTGGGGAGGAGGGATCAGAAAGATTCCTGGGGCTTTCTGGACAGCCCATCCAACCAAATCGGCAAACTCTGGGCTCATTGAGAGGCATTATCCCAAAACGTTAGGTAGACTTGAAGAAAACAGTTGATGCTATTTAATCCCAGCCCTTTGTCATTAATATTTGCCCGGCTGGTGTGTCTAACGGTGACAGTGAGACAGTGAAGTCACCCACGACTGAGTTAGAGTTACTCTGTGACTTTAGATCCAGAAGGACTTGTTTTATGAAATGACCTGAGCCTGCATGGGACACACATATTTAGAGTTATGTTTTCTTTTGATGAACGGTTCTCTTGGTCAGTGTAAAGTGATATTATCTCCTCTGACGAGAACTGGCCTCAGTCTGTCTTGTCAGATATTATGATAACAACACCGGCTTCTCCTTGCTCCATTTGCTTGGGATACTTTTTTTTTCACCCTTTCACTCTGAAGTGATGTTTATTTTGGGGCAGAAGGCACATTTTGGAGGCAGCAAAAGAAGAATTCTGCTCCCTAATCTGGTCCTCGAGTCTGGCACTCTTGATGGGATAACTGAGATTATTCACAGACAGAGTTATCACTGACAGGCGTGTGTGTGCCCCGTCATTCTTGTTGATTGTATGGCGTCTGAGGATTTCTTAGTACTCTTTGGTTTAATTTCTTTTTAGTGTCATTTATATTTTGCTCCTCTAGCCTCTTGAATGTGTTTATCTTTCTCTTCAGTCCCAAGGGTTCCCCGCAGTGTTCTCCAGAGGAGTGGTTGGATAACCATGGGTTCCTTTAGCCTGCCTTTATCACCTTCAGTTACAGAGATAGTTCTGCAGGTTACAGTCAGCCAGGTTGGCAGTTGTAATCGCTAGGGTTTCGAAATACCTCATACTGAGCCTTTTGTGCATTTAAGGTTTTAATGGAAAAGCCAGCAATTGTTCTGATGGTCTTGTCTTTCCTGCTGACCAGGTCCTTCTCCTTGGAAGCTTTCCGTGTACTTCCCTTGTTCTGTACATTCTTAAAGTGTGATTTGACACAGGAAGCCCCTTCTCCAGTCTTGTCTGTTTGGTGTTCCATGTCCCTCTTGAATCTGGGTCGGCTTCTCTCTCCCTAGATTTGAAGATATTTTTTCTCCCATGGTTATTTTCTTCTGTGAAATAGTTTCATCTTTGGCTTGAAAATCTTCTCCTCCTTCCATGTCCATGATTTGTAATATTTATCACTTTGTGGTGTGTCCCCAAGTTCTTGCATGTTCCATTCGTATATTTTTTAAAAAATCTGTCCCTGGCCCTGATGGACTGATCCGCTTTTCTCTGTTTTGTCTTCCCACCCCTTGCATCCCATCATGGGCTATTCTGGTGGTGAAGCTTTACGCTGAACTTTCATTGGCTCTATTGTGTTTTTCATTTCAGTTGAGTTTCCCTTAGTGTCTCTTTCCTTTCTGTTTCCATATCGTGAATTGTCTTCCTTATCTAGTCAACTGTTTGTGCTCTCTTGGAAAATATTTGTGCCCTTCCCAAATTGTTTGAACATCTTTATAATCATTCCTTTGAATTCTGTGACTAGCATTTTGTGTGAGTTCCTTTCATGAGGAGCCACAACTTTAGATTTGCTGATTTGGGAGAAGACACACAGTCCTGATATTTCATGTTCCTTCTGTCTTTGCACTTGGATCTGCCCATGTAAGGTTAGATGGTTAGTTATGGTTTTTGATTCTTTTCAGGTCACCTCTCTTCTTTCAGTGGAAGGGTTTTATAGTATACAGTATAGTATATAGTATAGTATAGTTCAGAAGCGTTGAGTTGTAGTAGAGTCATGATGGCGAGCTTCCCCTCCATCAGACTGGTGTTACAGACGCCAGGATCTATCTCCAGCCCATCGCTGTGGCCTGATGCTGACTGCAGGAATCATCATTGTTGTGGGGGGGGGGGTAACTGAAGCTGTGGGGAGAGGGCTGTGGAGATAGAAGAGAACGCAGCCAATGGCCTGGATGTTGGGGGTTTCCCTTGCACAGCAGGCCCCCTGCATTGCCTGCCTCGTTCTGCTCTGAGCTATCCTCTGTTCTTCTCCTGTGAGTTCCTAGCTCCACCTCTGTGTGGAGTTTTCTTTTTTTTTTATTTTTTTTTTTTTTGAAAAATTACCGCCTCCTCCCCGTTTCCCATTTCCCTACCCCTCCTCCCACACATCTTCCCCTCCCCCCACTCCCCTACCCCTCTCCCCCTCCCCCCCACTCCATTCCCCCTCCCTCTCGAGAATGGTGAGCAGTCCAGGTTCCCTGCCCTGCGGGAAGTCCAAGGTCCTCCCACTTCTATCCAGGACCAGGAAGGTGAGCATCCAAACAGGCTAGGCTCCCCCACAGCCAGTTCATGTGTTAGGATTGAAACCTGGTGCCATTGTCCTTGGCTTCTCAACAGCCTTCATTGTCTGCCACGTTCAGGGAGTCCGGTTTCATCCCATGCTTATTCAGTCCCAGTCCCGCTGGCCTTGATGAGCTCCTAATCAGATCCACTGTCACAGCGGGTGGGTGCACCCCTCGTGGACCTGACTTCCTTGCTCATGTTCTCCCTCCTTCTGCTCCTCATTTGGGTCTTAAGAGCTTAGTCCGGTGCTCCAATTTGGGTCTCTGTCTCTATCTCGATCCATCGCCAGATGAAGGTTCTAAGGTGATATGTAAGATATTCATCAGTATGGCTATAGGATAGGGTCATTTCAGATTCCCTCTGCTCAGTTGCTCAAGGTACTAGCTGGGGACATCTCCCTGGACACCTGCGAGCCCCTCTAGAGTCAAGACTCTTGCCAACCCTAAGATGGCTCCCTTAATTAGGATATATATTTCTCTGCTCCCATGTCCACCCTTCCTTTATCCCAACCATCCCATTCCCCCAGGCTCCCCCCAATCTCCCCTTCTCACGTTTCTCACCCCATTTCCCCTTGGCCCCATGCCACCTCACCGCAAGTTCCCAGTTTTTGCCCGGCAATCTTGTCTACTTCCCATATCCAGGCGGGTGACTATATGTTTTCCTTTGGGTTCACCTTCTTATTTAGCTTCTCTAGGATCACAAATTATATGCTCAATGTCCTTTATTTATGGCTAGAAACCAATTATGAGTGAGTACATCCCATGTTCATCTTTTTGGGTCTGGGATACCTCACTCAGGATAGTGTTTTCTATTTCCATCCATTTGCATGCAAAATTCGCGAAGTCATTGTTTTTTACTGCTGGGTAGTACTCTAATATGTATATATTCCACACTTTCTTCATCCATTCTTCCATTGAAGGGCATCTAGGTTGTTTCCAGGTTCTGGCTATTACAAATAGTGCTGCTATGAACATAGTTGAACACACTGAACCTGATAGAAGAGAAAGTAGGAAGTACTCTACAACATATGGGCACAGGAGATCACTTCCTACATATATCCCCAGCAGCACAGACTTTAAGGACAACATTGAATAAATGGGACCTCCTGAAACTGAGAAGCTTCTGTAAAGCAAAGGACACTGTCACTAAGACAAAAAGGCAACCCACTGACTGGGAGAAGATCTTCACCAACCCTACAACAGACAAAGGCCTGATCTCCAAAATATATAAAGAACTCAAGAAACTAGACTTTAAAAAGCTAATTAACCCAATTAAAAAATGGGGCACTGAACTGAACAGAGAATTCTCAACAGAAGAAATTCAAATGGCCAAAAGATACTTAAGGTCATGCTCATCCTCCTTGGTGATCAGGGAAATGCAAATTAAAACAACTTTGAGATACCATCTTACACCTGTCAGAATGGCTAAAATCAAAAACACCAATGATAGCCTTTGCTGGAGAGGTTGTGGAGTAAGGGGCACACTCATCCATTGCTGGTGGGAATGCAAACTTTTGCAACCACTTTGGAAATCAGTGTGGCAGTTTCTCAGGAAATTCGGGATCAACCTACCCCAAGATCCAGTAATACCACTCTTGGGAATATACCCAAGAGATGCCCTATCATATGACAAAAGCATTTGTGTGGAGTTTTCTTAATGAGCTGCTTGGCTCTGTTCTTTGAACTGGGGCTAGCTGAGGTGACTTCCATCCAGCTGCTTTCTTGCTTGATTCGCAGGGCCTCAGCAGGGGTGGCTCTGCAGGGCCCAAAGCAGTGGTTAGAGCTTGCACTTGGCTCCCACTGCCTCACTGTTCCCACTGGGACATTAATGGGGTTCCAGTGGCAATCTCTGGGGACCCAGTCAATAAAATCTCTATTAACACAGCCTTTATAGGTTTTCTGGAGAAGGCCCTTTCGCCTGGTTTGCGGTCAACTGCTGGAGTTTGCTGGAATCTGCATCTGTGGCCGCAGCGAGTCTGGGTTCAATAGCATAGGAAGCTTGTTAGAGCTTTGACCAAGTGGATCCTGGGGGCTGATAGGGGAGTGATGAGGCACCCCTGTTCTCTTTGCTTCCCTGACTATAATCAATTGTCAGCTCTGGCTTCTAAACTACACTGTCTTACCCAGGGTTGCTCTGTCCATGGATTTTAAAACTCTGTGCCTAACTGTTGGCTCACAGGGTTCCATTTGGTCATTGTCATTCCCAGAAAGGTGTGTATCTTACAGATGCTGCATTGACTACCAGGGAGCCCCCGAGGGCCAGCATTCCTGTGAGCAGGATCCATTCACAGAGTATAAGATTCACCTCAAACTGTCAGTCTTTGAAATGACCCACAAGCAGCAGCCTGATATGTGGATCTGTCCTCATCCGAGGAAGAGAGATGCCACCACGTAAACAGTAATTTGGCCATCAGTGAAGCAATCATGACAGGAAGTTATTGTTACCCACATGGTGCTGGTAACGAGTCCAAGCTCCCAACACTCAGGAGCCTAAACAAGCTTGCATAGCTAGGATATGGAAGAGCTGCGGCTCGAACCCTGAGCTGCTGGACCCAGATAGCCCTGGCCCAGCCACAAGACAGGGCAGCTCTCACAGGCTTCCTTGAGTCTGTAATGGGCTCTTCATTTGATGTGCAAGAAAGATTGGAGTTCAGATCCCCAGACCCCAAGTAAATGCACAATGGACATAACAGCTGTAATTCTAGCCTTGCAAAGTGTGCAGATGTGATGGCTGGAGCAAGCTGCCCTGCCTCAAAGAATACAGTGCAAAGTGACCCAAGAGTTCTAAAATACACCTTTGGTCTCCATGTGAGTGCTCATGCACGCGCGAACACACACACACACACACACACACACACACACACACCAATACAGACATAAGTAAAAGTAAAAATAAATCATTTTTAAATATCTATCCTCATCATAAATAAGGAACTATCCTTAAAATGAATATTTGTATTCCCTTTTCAACAGGGGGCTTATTGTGTTTGAAAATAAGACCTACATCTTAGAGCCGATGAAGAACGCCACCGACAGATACAAACTCGTCCCAGCTGAGAACGTGAGGAGTATCCAAGGCTTGTGTGGGTCACATCATGACCATTCCAGTCTCACCATGGAAGCTGTCTCCACTGAACCCTCTCAAATGTGGTCAAGAAGGGTAAGAGGGAATCTCAAGTTCATGCTTCTTGAGTGGAGGGCTGAAGGAAAGGGACATGCAGGCCTAGAAGGTCTGGAGCAGCCTTGCTGCTGGACGCAGTGTGGATGGAAAGAGCCGCATCCCTCAGGAGGCAGGGGATGTCCTGGGAAGAGTATGGTCACAAACTCAAACCCCTGCCTCTTCCCTGCAGGTGTGAGCATCAGATTCATTAGCATGTGATGAGTGAAATCTCATCGTCCGGGTCAGGAGGTTGCCAAGGTCACTACGAGCATAGACAGCAGGGTGACCAGCAAAACAAGCATGGCTCCCCGCCCCTTCTCGTTCTCCATGTTGAGGTTTCCTCGCCCATGGTCTATTCCACGGTTTGAAGTCTCAGAACCGGTTATAGAAAATGAACCACCTTTACCCACCTGCTTATGCAGAGAGCCTCTGAGCCTTCTGCAGCGGTTTTCCTGAAGTCTTGTTTATCCTTAGGCCATGCTGCCAGTGTTTGTTTGTCCTTGCCCTCCAGGGCCGTGCAGCAGCCTGCCTTTTCCAGCCTCGTGCCATGACTCTTTTTGCTGCAGCACTGGAGTTGTCTACAGAGTCCTAACTACAAGCTGACTCCCCTCACCAACATTTCCCATCATACCCTGGAACGACTCTACCCTATGGTACCTGCTCATAGTCATTCACATGGGCCATACAGACCACAGTGGGGCTTTGTTGGCCCGAAGCAAAGGGTCTTTTCCACTGCTAGTTTATAACCAGAGATGAAAGTATTAACCTTTTCCTGGTTCTTTTGTTTGTTTTATTTTGTTTTGTTTGGGGGTGGGGGCGAGTATGTGTGTGTTTTCTATTCTTCACTTGAGAATAAGTATTTAAATATCAAACGTATGGTGCCCCCTTTGCTAACATTTTATTGGCAAGGACAGCAAGAGTGACATGTTCTTCATATCCCTCAACACATTTTATCTTTCCAAGCTTTAGCTAACAGTCACCTAACTTTGAGCTAACAATATACCTGTCAACATTCCATGAAGATGATTCTTGGTGTATTCTAACCCATCCATCTATCTTTTTTTTCCTTCCTTCCTTCCTTCCTTCCTTCCTTCCTTCCTTCCTTCCTTCCTTCCT